>WEZZ01006215.1:41275-147130 GCA_013400585.1 Chloropsis cyanopogon
GGCGAGCCTGTTCAGTGCCCGACCACCCGCATGGGGAAAACCTTTTGCTAATATCCAGCCTAACCCTGCCCTGACACAGCTCCAGCCGTTCCCTCGGTCCTGCGTCTCCGGTATCGTTTAACTCCTGGATCACATATTACACTTCGCACGCCTCATCGCTGTCTGCATCTTCCTCACGAGGGGCAGCACCGATCTTTGCTCTCTCTGACGAGTCAGTGATGCCTTGAGAGGTTTAGCTTTCATATTTTCCAGATTCCGTACCGCGTTAGTATAGAACTCTGGATTTCCTATAAAGTGTTAGCAAGTTCTCCTCACAGAGAGACACAAAGAGCCCCAAGCTACACCGAACGCTACGTAATACCGGGACCCCACGCCGCGGGGGCAGGGCCGAGCCCGCAGCGGTCAAACACTACCTGCATCTCCCTTGCCCGCTCCCCAGCGCCTCGACCGGGCGGATAGAGTCCCGGAGAGACGCGGGGAAGCCGGGTGAGAGAAATGGAGGGGAGGGAGACGGTCTGNGGCTGGAGGGGCGATAAGAGTTTTATTTCTAGCTCTTTAAGGCATCTAGGTAGTCCTCGAGTTGGTACCTACGGAAGGCAAGAGAGGTAGCCTGCAAGCTCTGCCTGCAGAAAGAAATGGAGGGTTTCATGTGGATCATAGAACATTCCTTCTTTCTGCTGGTTTCTCATGGGTGCCTTTCTTCAGAGGCTGTTGGGGGAGACCTAAGTGAGTGGTTTTGCTGGCCAAAGCAGCAAGGCAAAAATAAAGGAAATGTGTATAAGGAATGGTTTGAGTTTGAAGGGACCTTAAACATCATCTAACCCAAGCCCCTGCCATGGGCAGGGACACCTTCCACTAGCCCAGGTTGCTCCAAGCTCATCCAGCCTGGCCTTGGACACTGCCAGGGATCCAGGGGCAGCCACAGCTTCTCTGGACAACCTGTTCCAGTGCTTCACCACACTCCCAGGGAGGAATTTCTTCCTAAGGTGCCATGACAGGTGTTTTAGCGGCTTAATTCAACTGGAGATAGCTAATCCTGCACTTTGAAATGCTGTCTCAGGAGTCGATAGCCTGACCAGTGTGACAGAAGATACTGCCACTGTCTCATGGAATAAGGTGGAGGCTCCCTTAGACAGGAATGGGAATAAATCGCGTGGACTCAATTTTCTTCATGGTGGAAGCCCATTTTTTATTCACATAACTCATTTTTATACAGTTTTACAGACTTTGTGTGTGACTCCAGTTGGGTAGCTTTCTTGCCAATTATTTTATTGGTTATAAGGATAACAAGTGGTTATCCTGTACTGATTGGTCACTCAAACCCCCAGTGTGTACATACAGGCAAACTTGTTTGTGAGAGATAGTTTTTGATTTTCTAAGGGTGCAAAACCAGTTCATACAGGTGCAAGCCGTTTTTTACCCAGGTTATGCTAACAAACTGCTCACAACAGGATTGCTTTCACATGGGAACTTGCAAAGTGCTATCTTGACAAGGCCAGCCACTGATTCCAGGAGAGCCGGTTTGATTTTAAGAGGCCTTTTTTTGTAATTTTTCCACTTTACTGCAACAGACAGGTACATGGGGAGATACACCTCGGGTGGTGGAGACACCAAGGAAATACAGGTGGGCAGTGAAAATGACATGATCACCTTCCTGGATCTGAAGCCAGACATGGAATATGCCACCAACATCTGGGCAGAGAAGCGGCTCCAGAGGAGCAAGAAGGCAAGCACCAGAGCTGTGACAGGTGAGCTGTAGCAGCACTGGAGGGAGCTGAGTTTGGAATTCAAACTCCTTCATCAATTTTACTCGTTTTGGTAAATCTTCTCCTGCTTTGCACACATTTTTTAGTGAGGCAAAAAAATCCATGTAATTCTTACTAGTGTGCTGAATGGGTCTCCAGCTCATCTCAAGACTCTGAGTCCTGTTGTGGACAGGCTCTATGACAAGGGACCAGGTACTGTTAGTACAGAGAACAATCAACCACAGCCAAAACTCAAACCTCATAACCACCTGGAATGTGTAATTCATGCCTTGCCCTTAAAATGCTATAAACCATATCCAGGCATTTCTTTGGGTGACTGTTGCAGCATTTCCCAACAGGACAGGAGGCTCATACACATTTCAGACAGATAATCGTGGCAGAGTGTTTGTTAAAAAGGAAAACCACATTTCTTTGGATAATGACATAAATTAAGAAATGTGGGAAATCCAGTCTCCCAAACAGTATAACAGTCTATATGCAGAGTAGCAGTCTGTACCCAGCTGCAGTGCAATTAGACCTGAAGAACAAACTGGATTTCCATGTCACACAAGAAAATAACTTGCTTGATTTTTCTTGCCACAGGTGAGCATCTCATGCTGCCAACGAGCTGAGCTGTGATTATTCAAATTCCCAATTCCCAGCGTGTGCTGCTCTAGGGTGGTACAAACAAGCCTCAGCATCTTTCATTAAAATGAAAAGTGATGTATTTTCATCTCACAAAAGAGCTGGGATTAGTACATGCAGGTGGAAAATCACAACTTTTACTATAGCTAATGTGTGGTAAATCACAGTGCAGCTAAGCTGGTGTGTGGTAAATTACACTGTGGCTGTTGTGCATTTGTGCACTGGAATTTAGAGCCTCCAGCAGGATAAGAAATGCTGTTTCAATAATTTGAGAGGCATCTGCAAGACCTTCATTTTTCAGGCTGCTAAGATGTATTTAGTAGTTCAGTGAATTAAAAAATCCTAGTAAGCCAAACAAAAAAAGTTGTTCTCTGTAAAGGTCATGGGTTGAATGGTTGTCCTCAAAGGGCCACATTACTGCAGGCTGTTGTCTTGTGATAGGAAATTAGGACTCCTGGAATCTAGGGTTGTGTTTCCATCTGAGAACTGGGCAGGTAAAAGATTGTAACAGCGGGAGGAATTTGAAAGTGACAGGGAGCTGCATTTCAGAGATTCTGAGCAGGTGATTTGGGGTTTTTTGATTAATTCCCAAAACAACTTGGGCAAGATGTTTGTTGTGATCTTCAGAAGGCAAAAGCCAGTGACACCATATCCTGCCTGCACTCTGTCTCTGCCTGGGCAGTGGCTGTGCTTTTGTTGCTCCACTTCTGCATTGTCAATACCATGTGTGGTGATCAGCCACTGAGTGAAGCCACAGGTGAGTTAGTACCCTGTCATCCTTTGTTTCCTGAGGGTAGCATCATGGGGCTTTGGAAAACAAAAAATTTAAGGGAAGGGCGTGTGTCTTTGTACTCTGCACTTTNTAGCCACTGAGTGAAGCCACAGATGTTAGTCCCTGTCATCCTTAAAACAAAAAATTTTAGGGAAGGGTGTGTGTCTTTGTACTCTGCACTTTATTTCATACTAATGGACTGCCCAAAGAGTCTGGTGACTGACCAAGTGACAGAGGACTCAGCCACCATCTCCTGGGACAGAGTCCAAGCTCCTCTAGACAGGTGTGTGGTGAGCTACACTTGTGCTGATGAGCACTCCAAGGAAATAGAAGTGGGGAAGGACAGGAGCATTACCACCCTGCCAGGGCTGAAACCAGGCATGAAGTTCACCATCCATCTCTGGGCAGGGCTGGGGAGCAAGCAGAGTGAGAAGGCAAGCACTGACACTCTGACAGGTAATGTGGGCAGAAGGGAAAGGAAATGGGCTGGAAATTGGGCATCAATACAGGCAGGCATCTAGAACAACCACAAAACCATGGCTGAAATACAAAGAGAAGATTTATTTCAATACTTCACTAATTGGAGGATCCCAAAGCAGCACCTGAGCAGAGACACACAGGCAGGTATGCTGGCACCATTAGGCTCAGCCCCATTTTTCAGGTGCCCATGCAGATGTTGTTTACCTGAGCTTTGACCTGCTCTCTTCCAAAAGAGGGAGCTAAAGTCCGTGAGAGTGCCTCCAGGTCTCTCCAAACACCTACATTATCTCTACACAGAAATTCTGCCTCTCAAAACAGAGGATAAACAGCAGTAGGCATAATTTATGGGGCTTCCCACACTGTTACTCCTCAGGCCTGGGCATTCCCAGCTGCAAGGTCACTGAATGTACCACCCTCCTCACCATCATTCCACTTCTAACCTTTTCCTCCCAACAGAAGGATCCTGCTCTGTTGTTATTTTACGTTTTATGAGTACTTTTTGCATTGCTGCACAGTGCTAGCCCCACTTAAATCATTAAATTTAGTAATTTAAATACAAGCATACAGGCTACCCACAACAGAAACTGCTGTGATCAAAGTGAAACCATTTTAGAATTGGAGACAGTTAAAAATAATGGCCTGCCCTTTGACTTGTGACCTTGGGCCAGTCCTAGGAGACTGCTAAGCAGGCTTAAATCTCTTCTGTTCAGTTAGCCATAAGGACTGTCATGTACTGGGGAACATTTGGGGTTCCTCTATATGCATTGACCTTGCTGATGTACTTTTTCTAGTTTATGAATTCATCTGGTGTGAGATAGAACAACTGAAGCTTGGATATAGGGCAAGATGCCAAAGAGTTCCCCAGTGCTTGCAGAGATCAAGGGCATCTGATGGGGACAAACCTTGAGCCTAAAAGGCTGAACCTATCTGAAACCACAAATTCAAGGAGAGTTTCAGCAAATTGATATGATTTTTTTCTTGAACAGGCATGAAAATTGAGTCCCCTGGAAATTTTGCATGAAGAGAAACTGCAGAGAGGGAATGCATTTAACATTAGTAGTGACATTTTTTAAATATCTGCGCAAAAATAAATTATACCTCTGCTAAAATAATGACAACTTCTGTGGAAAAAAAAGAATACATTTTCTCACTCAAGGTGCTGTCTGATTACTCCTTAGCATTAAAACTGGCTGTGGCAGGGAGCTGCACCCATGGGGACTGCCAGCTGTCCTTTAAGGGCAATGCCGAGAGACTGCAGCCTCTGAGGCTGCCCTGCCCTTCCCTTCCCTTCCCTTCCCTTCCCTTCTCATCTTGAAACATAACAAGATATTCTCTTGCTATTTTGCCATGAATGAACACTGAGTCCTGAAAAAGAAATCCTCTCTAAACATGAGCTTTAACATGTAAAATTTTCAACAGCCTTCTAATTCCCCAACAATACATGTTGTCCTTCGTTCAGAATAAATACGAGCAAAAAAGACCCTGGTTTTGTTAGCAAATTCAGTCATTTTGATTCATCCCCTGAGTAATATTCCTTTCCTCTGATTCATGATAATTTTTTGAGCTATGTATACCTGCCCTTCAAGACTTTTCTTCATTTGACAAGGANCCTTCCCTTCCCTTCCCTCTTAGGATGGGTTTGGCACCTCTTAGCTCCCTCTCCTGCCCAGCCAGAGATACATAAGTAATGAACTTGTCTGAGGAGGCTTCTGGGTTGTTTCACTTAAAGCAATTGTTTAGTGCTCTCCCAAATGAAGCACAAGTTCATTAGATAATGGAATGCTGCTTAGCTCATGAGCCTGGGGTGAGGTGGTCTGTGGTTGTAATGAGCAGACAGCATTTTAAACAGCATGGACCGTGTGCTACAGTGCTACTGTCCCTGCTCTTACATTTGGTGTTTTGATTTCTTCCTCTCTGCCTTTTTATCTGCTTTAAGCAGTAGCACTGTGCATGAGAAGTGCAGCATTTCCTGGGAGGAGCCAGCCTGCTGGACTCCTCTCATTTATCTAAGACAGACAAAGCATGGCCTTGTGTTTTTCTGTGGCATTTTCGTGACTGCATTATTTTACTGATGCACTATAATTTTTGTTATGCTTATCCTCATAGCATTCTTCCAGGCCAGGCTTTTGTAGCCTGGTTTATACAGAAAAGACAGACAACAATGGTTGCTGTTAACTGGCATTGCATTAAAATAATTCTGTTCTTCTCCTTGTGCTGATCTTGGGCAGTCTGACTGCTCAGGAAAAGTCTGGCCAAGTCTTTGATGCCAGTGAAGGAGCTGGTATCCCATATCCAGCACAGACTGAGCTGTAAAGCTCTGGGTTTCTTGGTATTTCTGCATTTACTGAAGAAAACTGAACCTTGACAAAAACAAAGCCTGTGAAGTCATTCTTCATCTGCAGTAGGGAACAAAGGTAGAGGCTCTCAGCATTAGAGCTGTGCTCCAGGCCTGGGGCATAGAGCCTAAACGTGTCCTACCTGTGAGTGCTCCTCAGAGATGAGCCTGATGGACACTCCTCAGGCAGACATGTGAGCAGCTCCCTGACACTGCACAGTTGCTGGGCTCACAGAACATCCCAAACCAGAGCTGTAGAAGGCTTGCAGTCTTTGGTTTGGGTTGTGAAGGCCACTGGTGGGCTTTCAGGCAAGTGCAGTTCAGCCCAAGACCTGCACTGCAGTTTGTGTTTTTCTTTATGCAGTGGTGTAGCAGGACTTCCCCTCTGCCACAGAGGAGCTTATCTGTTCCATCAGCTGGTGCATCTTCCTCCCTTCCAGGAATCTGCTAATTGGTGAAATAACCCAAGACATCAGTCCTGTACTGAGTTATCCCTGGTACCAGGGAAGTGGAATTCCCAGCTGACCATAAACATCTCGCCTTGAGAGCAGATTGAAGGGAGATAAGCCCTTGAATTTCTAACTGACAGACACTTTACTTTACAAACTATAAAAGCTACACAAAACTTTCACAAAGGAGAAGCCTTTTGCACATCCCCTGGAAATGTGTGGGGACCTCTCCTCAAGGTTTGGGACGCTGGCCCCGAGTTACTCTTCTGGAAGTTGAGTTCTCTCTCTTGCAGCCCTTGAGGACCATATCCCTGTGCCAGCTCCCAGGCAGTGGGGAAGGCCAACAGCTGCTGCCTGCTGATGCAGCTGGGCCCTGTGTGAGGGCACAGCAGGGGCTGCTGCTTTCTGTGCTTCTCTTCCAGTGCCCTTGTCCACAGGAGCTTTCCAGGGTGAAGAGCCTCCTCCTGCTTTGCTGATGGACAGTTTTCCCCGCTCTGTTCACACAGTGAGCTTCCTTTACCTGTACCCCACAGACTGCAGCCAGGTGCAGCAGAATAGAAATGCCTCCAGTGCATGTGCACCGTTTACCTGAGGAGGGATGGCAGCAGGCTGCTGCAGGTGTGCTGTGACATGAGCACTGCAGGGGGCTACTGAGTGAGGCTCTGCTCCTCTTCCTGCTTTTTGATGAATGTAATGACATGGACATGATACAAATGTTAGTTGAGGCTCCTTTCTCTCTGCTGCACTCCTGTGTTTCAGCTCCTTCCTGAATGAAGGAGCATGTCTTAGGGAGGGGAGTGGATGCTGATGTACCCAGCAGGCTGGGGTTATGTGTATGTACAGTTAATGCAGTCCAGCTGATGCCTGTTAGTGTTTGCATTGCTAGTGCTGTGAGCATGCACCTCAACTCTGGCCACGCAGGAGGTGCTGAGTGACTTAAAGGAATCTGAAAGCAGAAGCATGGATGCTTTGAGGTGGGGAGTGTGTGTGAATGCGGAGCTGTGAGGTCTGAGGTTCTCTGGTATCAATCTCCCTAAACAACCAGAGAAAAATATTCCCTTTTCCACCTTTCAGTGATAAGTGATTTTCTCCACTGAAATAAATTGTTGTGTGTTACTGCTAAGCCCCTCTGATCTTGGTGAAGTTTAGAAACCCAAATGCCTTGTGGATCTTGTCTAAGCTTGTTTTGTCTAAGTGTTCAGATCATGCTCAGATTTGTGGGAAGTAAACTGTAAAATTTGTACAACTAAGTATTTGCCTCAGTGCTTATGTGCAGCCAGAAAATGCAGTGTGTGAACCAGAGAATCCAGCATTAAATGGAGCAAAGTTTTTGGAGTAAGAGTCTTTAAATGTTCTGGGAAAAATAATGTTGCAGTACAGCCAGTCTTGTGCTGGTTAAGGTTGTTTGTTTCTTCTGATATTTCTGTCTTTTACCAGAAACTGAGATAAGACAGCAAAAACTTGGCAAATTGTCATGAAGCCTCTAGCAGTGGAGGAGGAGGCAGGAAATAGCTGATTTAACCAAAATGCTTATGGGGTGAGAGTCTAGGACTGCAAAGATGAACAGGCTTTCCACTTTAAAGAGTAATTGTCTTTTATTTCTAGGTCTTGACAAGCTGCACAACCTCACGAGCAGCAGCTCCCTCTGCTACGAGCTCCGTGAGGATTTGTGGACAGCCGTGAATCTGTCTGTGCTGTCCATGGCTTCTTCCAGGCTGCCTCAAGCAGGGACAGATCCAGGCTGTCAGTGGGGAATTACAGAGGCAATGCTGGCAAGGAGGGCCTGGCACTGGGGCTGTCTCTGCTCAGGGAAGCAAATGCTGGGAACTGTGTGTTTGTCTTGCCAGTAGAGTGGGAGCTCCTTAGGTCAGGATGGATCAGATGTGGTTCTCTTAGAGGAGAAAAGTCTTCCTAGGGAGACAGAGGAGAGTGTGCCCATGGGCCTGTCTCATGCTGAAGACAGGAGAAAGAGTTGCTTGTTCACAGGGAAGAGAGGGCTCTGTGACCCAGGGAAATTCCTGGAAAGGTGAGCTGGGAAGTATCTACAAGGTAACCTGTGCTGATGGGGCAGCAACTTCTGGGGCTTCCCAGCTAAGAGGGAATAAAATGTCTTTTATTCAGATGGGAGTTTGCTCAACAGCAGTGCTGGCTTCTGCCACTGGTAAATCCTTCCTATTGCTGTTGTGTCCATAGTCTTCCATTTATCCTTTAATACCCTCTTGCCATGAAGTTTAGATCTTCAGCTGGGAGGATCCACACCTTGGACATGCCTCTAATAGCAATGCTTTCGAGATTTGTGTCCAGACCTATCCTGTGCTGTGGCTTTTCCCCTGCCAGGCCTGCTGGGTCCCACCTGGAGGGTGCATAAGCCCTCGGGCTGAGCAGGTGAAGTAACTTTATCTGTGTCTTTGATCCCTTCTTTCAGGGGATGCAAGGACCTACCCCAGTGGCTGGAAGTTCACAATATGGGAAGGGGACAATGATGTGCCCCTCACAACTGTGCTCTGACACACCACAGCACGTGGTGGTGTAAGAACTGCCACCTGGCCAACCTCAATGGGAACATGGGGAGAGCAATCACAGTGAGGAGAGCAGCAGAGCTGGTGTGCTGATTATCTCTTCATAGCCTGGAGAAAACACACAGAGCTGTGTTTCCTTCCTGTCTTTCCTTGGAGCAGGAGGGATTTCCCTCCAACTCTTTTCATTAGAAAGAAAAATGATCCATAACAAAACTTACAGCTCTTACTCTCTCCTCCCTGGATCCAGAGGACCTGAGCTCATGGCTCCCTGCTTCTTGTGGGCAGAGATACTTGAGGTGGAGCTGTCTTGATCTCTGAGAGGAACACCTAAAGGAACACTCACTAGGAACCACCCTGGGATGCTTGCTCACTGTCTGGGGTCGCCTTTCCCTTGGATTTTAGTGCACGCCTTGGGGTACATCTCACTGTACAGGCTCAGTTTGGGATTGAAGATGGCTCAGTCCTGTTGTGTTCCAAGCTAGATAGAGGTTTGATCTATATTAGGAGTGTCTGAAAGACTGATTATAATTAAAGTCTCTGTTTATTGGAGGGTTAAATTGTACTTGATATAGGCAGTGGTAGACTCCTAGCACCTGGTCTGGGCACTTTAGTAAGAGAAATTCCTTGGTCTTTTCCCAGGGTGTGAACTGGAAGTCATGGAAAGGACATGAGTTCTCCATCCCTTTTACAGGGATGAAGATCCATCCTCAATCTTCCAGTAATGAGCCAGTCCTGGAAAGGAGAAAGAAGTCTTAATCAGAGAAGAGGAAAAAGATCATGGCTTAAATAGAACTCTCTGCAGAACAATACCCAAAGATAATGATTCAGTATTTCTTAACAAAGTTTGATTCAGACAGCTTTCTCCAATACAAAGGAAACAATAGCTGACCAATGTACACCCAGGGACATCTGGATCTGCAGGCCAACCTGCTAGCAGCCTTTGGAGCTCCTGGTGGGTGGTGTTCCAGAGACTAGGAGGGGGCTTGTGGGGGCATCCTGCTTGTAGATACTCTGGTTGGCTAAGCACGACAAGGACCTGCCTGATCCAATACATGCAACTTTATGAATTTGATGTAAAACAAGCCTTAACACGTGTTGTTCTTTCTGAAACCTGGGCTGCAGACTCCTCTTAATTCTGTCCTTCTCTGGTGCCATCCACTTCAGACTTCCAAAAATAAATTTGAACCTACTAACAAATAATAGCCCCCTAAGTTACACCAGAGTGAACTTTTCTGAGACTGTCACCTCTCCCTGTTTTGGTCTACAGTTCTCCTCATTATTTGGGCACATTCCCTGTTCTTCCTGCAGAACTGGGTTTTGGGAAATGCTGCCAGTCTGCTGGCAAGGCTCATTAACCCATGTGTGTTCTGTAGACTGGGTTCCTCAGCCTCCAGTATCACATCTCTGCAGGTTAAAATCTTGCTATTTTGCTTGTGTCTTTTTTCCCAGCCCAGAGAAAATACGAAGGAGATGTGCAGTAGATTGATGCTCACACTCCAGTGGGAGGCCCAGAACAGGGTGAATGTAAGGTCCACTCTCCTCCAGGCTCTGCTCACCATCCCAGACCTACCTCTGTACTGCTTGCTTACAGACAATTAACCAAATTCCCTGTGCGACTGTTCCATCTGCTGCCTTCTGCTTTTTCATCAGCAGTGTGGCAGGTAGTGATGCTGAAATGATAACACTTGTCATCCCCCTCTAAAACAAGCATCTCTTGGAGTTAAACATCCTGCATGCCCCAGTGCACGGTTTCACATTTGACTGCCTTTTTTTTTTTTTTTTTTTTTTCTTACAGCCATAAAGGTGAGGTTTATTTTTTTCCCTTAGAAGACTTTAAAATTCTGGGCAGCCAGCTCCAGCCAGGGAAGAAGTATGAGCTAACCAAATGCTGCTTGCTCAAAGGCTTCCTTGTCTGAGCACACTGGGACATGGTTGTCCCATGTCTTAATGGCCTTTTCTATTGCAGTTCTAAGATGAGTAATACATTTTAAAGAATCCTGCCCAGACTTTGCAGAAAGTAATAAAATCACAAATAAAAGAGGTCTTAAATATTTCTGTCTTCTTTGTTCTGGGTGGTAGAATTATTTTTCTTCCTATTTAAGCATTTTGCATGAAGTGGAAGCATTACCCAGGCCTGGAGTGGGACTGTGCAGATTAGGTTTTTGGGGTCTGCTCCAAAACAGGGATGGGGATTGTGCTCTGTTTGTGACTTAACTCTGTGAAATGCTTGACTGATCTGTGCTTGCTAGGACCTGGCTGTGGAGAGCCAGCTAGAGAGTTGTCTCTCAAAGGTGAGGACTAAGTTTTTATAGTACTTTCAGGGCTGTGCCTCTTGGGTGGGCAGAGACTCATCTGAGCTGTGTTAGGATATCCAAGCCCTGCTTTGGGGGAAGGAGGAGACTACTGGTGAGAGGAGTAGAAAGGAAAATTGTACTTGAAGTGTTTTGCAGGCTCTGTGCTAAGAGCGGGAAAGAAGGACATGGCAAAGTGATGAGGGCTCTTTACTATGAAGTGTTTTCTCCCTGTTGCCCACTTGTCTGTAGGCAAGGACATATTTCAGTTTGTTATTCAGTTAAAGGGCTCAATGAAGTCATCAGGAAGGTGACTGAGAGGGAGAGGAGGACTAGTCTCACAGACAGCCACTCTAAAAGTAAGTGTATGCTCTAAAAAACAGCAGGCGTGATTGTTACCTGTGATTTTTCCTGTGCAGCAGCAAAATATAATCCCATCCTAAGGCTGAATCCCACCTGGGAGCAGGGAATATTCTCTTAAGTGATATAAGCTTTGTTTTTGAGCTAAGGGCAAATGAGGCACCTTATTTGCAGTTTCTGAGGACGGTCCGTCTGTCACTCCTAATGCACCTCTCTCACCAGAAGGGCAGTGACAGCTGCTGGAAAAGTACTGCAGAAAATCAGTATTCCCGAACAGCCACAGGATGGCATTGTCTCTTCAGGCAGGAGAGACTTCCCGCTATCCAGCTGGCCTCTGCGAAAGGACCTTTTGGGGTTAACTGGAGTCTGTGCTCCAGCCCGGGAGGCTGGGACTGCTCAGATAATGCAGTTTGTTTGCCTTGAGGGACTGGCTGTTCTGGTTTTGAGGCTCAGGGTGGTTGGGGTAGTGCCATAAAAATGTCATATCCCTTTACTGTCCTTGTTTTGCTGTAATATGTGGCCCTGTAACAGCGATGCTGTTACATTCTCAAAACTTCTGCCTCACTCTGAGATCACTTAATACTAATTTGCAACACATCTGGGGCAGAATGTGAATCCCAGAAAGATCCTCAACAGCTTTGGCATTGCTGTGTTGATGAGGGTTGTCTTGTAGCTGGATCCTCCCAGCCAGGACCCATCTGTTGTGATATATCTGCTGTTTCTGGGATCCCAGAGAAATGTTGCTGTATTTACCCAGGATGAGGAGGGAGAGGATGCCTCTTCCCAAAGATACTGAATTGCTGTTTTTTGGAGGGAAGCCTCAAATGTCTTACTGCACTGGACACTTGCTTGGAAAGCGGTGCAGTTACTCTTGGTCACTGCCCTATGCTTTGTTGGCTGAATAAATAGTGGAATGGTCAGTGAGGATCCAATTCTTCCATCATAGAGGGATTTAATGGGCATTTTTGCTTCCCTTCAATCTTCAGACTGCCCCAGGATGCTAAACTTCATCTCAGCCACTGCATATAACTAACCTAGGACCCTGGAACTATCCTTTCCCCTTGCAGCCCAGGCTACCCAAGTTTTTTAGACACTAAATCCAGTGTCTAACATCTAGAGAGAAGCAAGAAGCTCCTTTCTTCTCCAGGAAGTAGGCCTCTGCCATTTCTAGCTGCTCATGGCTGCACTCCTCTCTCACCAGCCTCTTCCGGAGCCTCAGCTTTGCGGGCAAGGGACAGCTTGGTGCCTCATCGGCCTGAGAAGCAGGTTTTTAGGTTTTGCCCTCATGGAGGCAGAGCTCCGTGGTGTAGGATTTGGAAAGGCTCTGCCCAGCAAGCTGCAGACACCATGAAATACTTGTCTGATCAAAACCAACTGGGGTTAACTAGTTCGTGCTGCTGATCCTCTGTAAGAAAAAACAAACCTGCAGCCCACCTCCCACAGCACAAACACAGCTTTTGGTCTTCCCACTACTTCTTGCCCCCAGGTAAAGGAGCTTGGCTGTACTCATTAACAAAGCAAGGCGATTAACTTGATTAAGTTAAGCTGTTTCTTTAAAAAAAAAAGTCTCTAAGCTGCACAGCTGGCTGCAGGCAGACTGCACAGACTCTGCCACTGAGCTGAGCTTTCCCTGTCTCTTATCTAGGGCCAGGACNGTCTTTAAGCTGCACAGCTGGCTGCAGGCAGACTGCACAGCCTCTGCCACTGAGCTGAGCTCTCCCTGTCTCTTATCTAGGGCCAGGACACAGGTACAAGAAAGATTTTCCCAGGAAAATGAACACATGACCAAGAGATTGAGATACAGTGTTTGTTTGCAGTTTAAGAGTCATTTATTTTTGGTTTTAAAAAAAATTGCACAAAATTTGTTTTGTTGTTGTTCCTTTTTGCATGGACTTGTTCAGGAAAATTGAAGGTTGATATTGAAATGCAGTTGTGGGAGGCAGGGCTGGGGTGACTGGAGAGCAGTGGAGTTTCTGTACTGTGCATCTCTGCCCCCTTGGTAATGTGGGTGCTGCAGGGCTGCTGCTGCCCAGCTGGTGGATAGCAGGTTCCAGTGCACCTCAGGCTGTTGCTGCTCTTTGGCATTTTCCTCCAGAAGCAGCCGATTCATGCATGGTTTGGCTCGAACAGCAGACACCAAGGAAGCCAGCCCCCATGCTTTAGGGAGTGCAGGAGCTCAGACCATCCACTGGTTGGATGGATCGGGGCAGGGTTCTAGCTTGGTCCCTCCCTGCCCAGCCCAGGGGTGGTTTGAATGATGATTTTGGGGAGCCCTTGAAATTCAGACCTATCTCTGAACTCCCCAACGCCTGGATCTGGAGATGTGTGTGATCCAATGCTCACATTTTCCTGGCAGTTCTCTGGTTTTGGTAGGAATTGGTTGCCCTCACCTGAAGAGTTACTTGCTCTGCTTTTTGGGGAAAAGCCTTCCTGCAGGAAGCCTGCAAAGCCTGGCACCCCCACACCAGGTAGGCTGTACTTTGACGGTGCTCGCTGCCTCCGTGCCCTTGCTTGTTTGGCTGAGCCTCTGGCCTCCCATCGTGCTTCCCTTTACCCTGATTTTGTTTTGATTCCTCCAGGCAGCGCCACCCTGCCTCCAGGGCTGCTCCTGCCTCTGGATCACAGCACCTGCATGGGCTCTTTGGCCACCCGGTGAGTGTGGAGGCAGGAGGGCTGAGAAAAGCACTTGGATGGGGAAAGGAGGGAAGGAAGAAGGAATAGTACAAGTGCAGTGCTAGTTCTCCAGGATCTTGGCTAGACTGGGAGCTTGGGACAGAGATCAGAGCTATTTCTGCGTTTCCTAGCATGGCATGTGGCAAATCCTAATTTTTATACCATTACAAGTTGCTTCCTGTTTTGGAGCAGAAGGGAGTCACTAATTTCAATGGTGACAAAGCAAACTGGAAAATAAGGCACATATGGGGTCAATTTAGAGGGCTGTGTGAGGAGGAGCTCAGCCTGTTCCCAGCACAAAACCCTGTGACATGCAGCCAAACCGTGTGACATAATGTGACCATCACAGCCCTGCCTGCATTGGACAAAACAGGCTGTGCTGGGACTGGGTGGCACAAGCAGCTGTGGGGAAGGTGGCATCACCCTTGTCTGGGCTGGAAGCAGCTGTGCCCAGCAGCTCTGTCCAGGCTTGCCCACGTGGGTTTGGCTGCCTGTTCCCAAGATGTCTGGCTCTGGCTGGCAGCTCTGGTCTGCTCCAGCAGCTTAAGAACTGGAAGAAAATGGAAGGAAGACATCCAGTGTACAGACAGGGCAAAACCCAGATGTGATGAGGCTTCTCATCACACACATGCATCCCTCAATGGAAAAAGAGATGGGGGAGACAGAGCCTGGTGGGGCAGAAAGTGGGGAGCAGAGGAGACTCCCAGCTCAAGGGACATAGGATGGGAACACAAGCCAGGGCAGGGCAGGTGGGAAGCAGAGCAGGGATGAGAGCTGTGTGTGGTCCTGTTCACTGCTGTGCCCAGCTGAGCCATCTTTCCAAGGAACCTGAGGATGGAGAGGAGTGCATAGGCTGGCTGTATAATGTATCCCTGCATAAGGGATGACTGTGCACATGGAATTTACTTTGCTTCTACAGCACATTGAAAATCCCAGAGCTGGTCAGCCTGGCAGCCATACAGAAACGTTCAGTGCAGCACACAGAGCTGGCATCAGCTGGGGCAGCCCGTGCTCATGGGTCTGTGTGCGTCTGGCACACGGCACGAGGGCTGCAGGGAGAGGTGACAGCTGAGTGTGCCGGGAAACCATGTCTGCTGCTTCAGTACTGCTTCCATGTGCCCGGCCCTGCTCCAGAGGGGCCTTTGGTCCTGCTCTTCTTTAGTAGTCATTCAATAAATAACTCTAATGCCCATAGCAAAGCTTTTACACAGCCTCAGGTTGTGTTTCTGCTCTTGCAGTAGCATGGTGGGCTCTTTAATGGCAAGTTTGTATAAAACAGTCTTTCAAGGAAGGTGTTTTCTTAAGTGCTGGTGCAAAAGGGCTGGTGGGGCAGCCTCCTCTCTCCTTCCTGCCTCTAGCCTAGGTGGCAAGGCATCCTTCTGCTGTGCTGCCTTAGGACGGTGTCTGAGGTCTCTGAGGTTGGGCTGAGGGCATCTAGCTTCAGGTGCTCGCAAGCGACTTTGGTTTGGTGGCCTGGTAGATGGCACATCTTTGAGCTGCGGGGTAACTCGGCTTTCTTTGTGTCTGTAAAGCAGGTTGGGTTTGGACGGAGCCTAGCCAGTGAAGCTGCGCCATCTCCACGGCAGGGCAAGCAGGCGAGGTGTGTCTGTGCCTGCTTCACTCCCAGCTGTCTGTGTTGTGCAGGGGGAGTGTGCAGGTGGCCTGGGCTTTGGTGCATGTTGTCCTGTGCACCCTTGTCTGTGCCACAGCGCGTGTGCTTGCAGGTGAGTGCAGAGGGAGAGCCTTGCACCCCTTCTCTGTGTGCCAGCCCCACGTGCGTGCACTGTGCTCGTGGCAGGAGGTACGTAGGACCCGGTGGCAGGTCACCCTTGTGTGCTCACCTGTCCTTTGCAGGGGTCTCTGCCCCGGGGCATGCTGTCATGGTGGGGAGAAGAGGCCTGCACAACCTGTGCCTTGTTTTCTCTTGGCCCTTCAACATGCTGGGGGTCAGCCTCTGTCGAAAGTCACCATAAAGTGGCAGCAGCTTTGGTATCTCCTCGCCCCTCCTGGTGCACAGGTGAAAGGAATGGTGGCATCTCAGAGGAGAGGACCTGAACACCCTCCTCCTGTCTGCTAGATGGGCAAGGAGGGTCTCTTGTCCAGCAAGAGCAGCTTGGGCTGAGCTGAGATCCACAGATCCTCTTCATCCTGCTTCTTCTTCTTCTTCTTTTTCTTCTTGTTCCTCTCAGCATGCAGCTGCCCATTGCTGCTGGGGCTACCTTTCCTTGTGCTTTCTCCCCTGTGTCTGCAGAAGCAGCAGTGGCAGCAGATGAAAATGAAGGCAATGAGGACAACCAAGGGTAGACCCAACAGCACGGCCAGGCAGACAGTGTTGAAGATGCCTTCCTCATGCTTGGTACGGATCAGCTCCAAGATGGAATTAAAGAAAGAGCTGATCTTCTGCTGCATGTCAGCTCCTGAGTAGGCTGCTTGTGCTGCTCCCTCTGCTTGAAAGGCACCTTGAGATATGCTCAGCTCCTGTAAGCAGCTAGTGGGCTCCACAAGAGTCCTTGGATGGTGCCTGCAGGGACAAGAAACCACATGGATCAGGTGCCTGCTCCCTCAGCAGTTTTCTCCATGGAGCTGCCAGAACAGCCTAAGCCTCAGCAGGGTAAGATATCTCCTGCCTTGGAGGGGTCTGGAGCCATGGGGGTGGACCATACTGCCTGCTATGTCCTTTTGGGTGTCTTTATCTGAGAAACACAGCCTCCTGTCTCCTGGGGCTTGTTCTTGATTGTGGGGATGGGTGAGGAGGGCTTTGGGCATCTCTACTTGCCTAGGAATTCAGCCAAGCCAAATCCTGCCCCTTTGGATTTACACATCAGCCCTGGCTGAGCAATCACAGCATGGAGCTCTTATGAGCCCTTTGTAGGGCTTGTTTTGTAGCAGATGGAATATTGTCATTGAAATATTGAAATTGAATTGAATATTGAAAGCTTTCCTGCCTAGGAAAGGACTTACCTGATCTAGGCCAGTGACCTTTGTGGAGACACAGTACTGCCACAGGAGCCAGGACTCCACATGTCACAGGTCCCTCCTTATTCCCAGTCCTGGGATAGGGTATCTTTGGCCAGACTTTTCTCAGGGCCCATGGTCTGGGATGGGCAGCATGAGGCAGGGTCTGTTCCTGCCACCCCAGCACCACCAGCAGGTTTGGTGTAGGGGCTGTGGCTAAACCACCTGTATTTTGGATGAGGACTGTGGTCAGTGAGACTCAGAGGTGATGCTCAGTTGGTAGAGCCCAGTGAGCAGCCCTGCACCCCCAGCTGCTTCCATGCACCCAGCGCTGGCCACAAAGGCAGCAGCAGGGGAGGATAAGGGTTGGCTGGGGTGGAGGAGTTGCTGCTGCTGTGCCTCACCTGGGAATTGCTCCAAGGGTTTGGGTAGGGCTGAGAAGCATTTCTGTGGCTTGACGTAAGGTTTTCCTCTTCCCTCAGGGAGGGAGAGGTGCTGCTGAGTGCCAGGGCTCTCAGGGAAGCCCTCCTGCAGAGGCAGGGAGCTGCTGCCTCTGCTCACATCTTTCTTCCTCTCCTGTGGCCAGGCAAAGCATCTGAGTAGAGCAGGGGCCTTTGTGCTGTGAGTTTGCAGTTCTGGTTCAACACAGAACCTCACTAAATTAGAGGTTGTACAGATGGAGAGCTGGCAGGGGCAGTATCAAGCTCCAACACCCTATTTCACCCTCGCTCAGCATTTTACAGCAGTGTCTTTGCCAGCCTTTGGGATTCTAGCCCTGCAGCCTCTTGAGGGAATGCTTAAATCCCCATGGGCCCAGGAGGGGAAACTGAGGCACAGTAAAAGGAAAACCAACACTTTAATGTAACAAAAACTTGAGAGGTACAGCCTGAACACCAAAGGTGTCCTAGAGGGGTTTCTCTGCTTGTCCCCTGTGACTCCTTGTCTTTTCTTCTGGCAGCTCTCACAGAGCTTGGGGACCTTGAGGGAGGGACAGGAAGGGGACCCAGGCTGGTTTTGGCTGAATCCTCCTTGGCTACAGCACTGCCCTTCCTTGCTTTGCATCCCATTTATTCCTTGTTTGGCACCTGCTAAGGGATGCTGTCTTGTGTGGAGCGTTTTAGGATTCTCCAGCAAGCACCACTGTGCTTCCTTCTGCCTCGCTGTGCCATGACACCCCACTCTTAAAGGAAGGTCAAGCCACCAGCCTCGCCCAAAAAAGCAACCACAGGTCCCACCCAGCCCTAACCACAGCTCTTGTGATGCTGCTTGGGCAGGAACTCCTGGGCAGCCCCTCAAAAAGCAGCTCCCAAGGGAAAACCTGCCTTCCAAAATGCTGTCCTGGGACCTACAGAACTGTACAGGGTCTCGTTTCACTGGTCTCCCCTGGCTGCTGGCTTTCAGATCTGACTGTCAGGACCTCAAGAGCTGAATCCCTCAGCACAGATGCCAAGCTCTCGATTTGGGATTCCACAAGTGCTCGGATTCTGTTACGAATAAGGGGTTTATCTGTGTCCCTCAGAAACAAACTGACCACTGTGGATTTGTTGTTTTGATTTGCACGAGCACACACCTGAGCTGGCCCCAATTAGCTGGTGGTTTCTCTTTTGAACATGAATTTCTCTGGGTGCCTTTCTAAAAAATTCTCATTTGAGATTTACCAAATGAAATGTGGTGCTCTGAGAGGTGGTTTTGGCTTTGGCTGGAAAAAGTTTATTATTATTATTGCTATTACTATTATTATTATTACTGTATTGCTATTACTATTATTATTATTACTGGATCTTTGTCCAGTCTGCTGCATCAAAACTGGCTGTTCCTCACATTGCCTCATTCCACTACTCAACAGAGGACAGAAATATCATCAACATCCCCACCTGAGAAATCACAGAGACTCAAATCCCATACAACCTCTGCCTACCCCGACTGCAGCCAATGGGGAGCATCCCAGATCTGCTTTTGCTCACAGAGGAGATAAGTGAGAGCCACTTCTTAAAGCCTGCTCCCTGTCCTGACCTTCATCTTCACCTAGGTCTTTTTTTTCTGGGGCAGCTGTAGTAAAGGTTACACTGCAACATAAATCAACAGAGCAGCTTTTCTTCAGTGTCATCATCCACATGATGCAGGTTTGCCATTTATCTGTAAGTATCCTGACAGCTCATTATCCAGGCAGGAATACGGGATGCCTATGATACACTTGACTCCAAAAAAGAAGTAAAAACCCCAAACAATCCCCAAACAACAACCGCCTTAATTTCAGACAAAACAGGATGTACAGTTTTATTCCTGCACTGAACTGCTTTATATTTATTGCCTCTAAACTTCTGAGTAGGGAAGGAGGGCTGGAACTTCCTTTAAACTTGTAATTAATTGTTTGCAGAGGAAAAAAGAAAGGGGAGGAAAAAAAAGCGAAGCTCTTTGAAATGTTTCCATTTTAAACTGGAGCTGAATGCACTGCAGAGGCCCTGGCTGATTGTCACTGGGAAGTGTCCAGCTGGGGACATGTGGCCACCCTGGGCAAGCCAAATGTGCATCCCTTGGAAGGGGAAGGTGGAGGTACCTGCCCCTCCCCTGACCAAGCAGCACCCAAATCCCAGGGCCATCTTCCAGCCTGGCCACCATGCAGCTGGTTTTCAAATGCCTTTTCTTTCTGGTGTGTACATTGCTTTTTGTTTTGTAGATGAAGGGATGTCTGTGTGCTAAATAATGAGGTTCTTCAGTTTAATATAAAAAAAATGGGGGGGGAGGGGAAAGTAGAAAAACTGATGTATTTGGAGGAGGCAACTGCAAGGGCAGAGGGGTTACCCAAGGCCACCCACTGCCAGCTGAAAACCTGAGTGCCCCATGAGGAGCTGCATTTAGGAATACCCATGCTGCTGCTCAACTTGGTGTGACCTCTCCCCTTAGAGAGGGGATGAACATGGAGAGCTGATTGCGTGCTGTGGTCCAGGATGGGTGCGAACCGCTTGCTGCAAGCATGTGGAGCTGCCATTGGGAGGTCAGCTGTTTTTTGGGTCAAGATATGGGACCAAAAACAAGGGCCAGGGAGGTACTGGGAGACAGGGCTGTGTCTCAGGGAGAGCTGTGAAGCACCCTGCTAAATGAGCTCTTTGTTTTTGGGCAGCTGGTGCTGGCAGAGCCAGGGGGAAGCTGACATGGAAACTCGCCTGGGAGCTCCTGTGGCCAGGGATGGATGGCTCCAAGTGATGGCAGCTCTGCACACCAGGGCTTCGTGCCACTTGTGTAAGTTTTAATCAATGTTGCGCATCCAGCATGAGGTTCTTTAATCCACACTGGCTTGGAAAGAGCTGGTTTGCAAGGGTGGGGAGCATCTGCCACTCCTCTGGAGTTATGGGAGGCCGTGGGTGGAAAACAAGGTCCTTTTGAGGGACGGCTTACGGTGGCACCACAAACGCTTGGCATGCGGGGCTCGCCTGGCTGAGCTGGAGGGGTAAAGGCTGCCAGCCTGTGCATGGGGAAACCAAAACAGAGGGGGTTGCCTTGGCAATGCTGGCTTGTCCACATCCTGTGCGCTGCAGAGCAACCGCAGCGACTGGGGATGGAGGTAGAGCTTGCAGAAAAGCTGCAGTTTACTGGAAACTGCTATGCTGTGTCACTGTGGCACAGGGGAGGCAGCTGGAGTCACTTTGCTTGTTAAGTTCTTCAGGCCCAACCCTCAACAGGCTCTTATGTCTTCATGAAGTTCCCTCCAACCTAACAAAGCTCAACCCGCTCCTCTCAGCTGAGATGCCGCCCGACTCAGGCAGGAGTGCAGCTGCTCCGAGGTGCTCCCTGCATCCACAGTGAGAGCAGCAGCAGCTCTGGGGGCAGCTGACCTGTGGGGTGTGCCCCAAGTATCTCTGCATTATTTCAACACTCCTGTGCTCTGTGGCCAGCTGCAACTCAGGACTTGTGGAGGTGACATGAAATCAACTGACCTACAGCCACCCCCATTTCCTTCACGCAGATGAGACCACACTTTGTGCAGTTGATGCTAAGGAGTGCAAAGCAGGAATCACATTATTAAACAACCATTTCCGCCTGTTACTGGCTTTATGTCAGCTTTTTACCAACTTTCCATTGCAATGACAGCTGTGGCTCAGGCAGGGAGAGGCTAATTTTTGTTAGAGCCTGTGAGCTCCCTGATCCACCCAGCAGAGACACAGCTATGCTGTCACACGAGTGGCACCTATTTTCCCTGCTTGCACCTGCAGACTTAAAGGAAAACTGGATGAAACCTGACACCGAGGGTGAGCAGTTTCCTTAGCAGGGATTGCACGTTGCTGTTTCGGAAATGGTGACTAAGAAGGGTTTTGCCGCCGATCTCTCAGAACTCGCAGCAGGCTACAGAGACCTTCCTCAAACGTAAAAGACAAACACCAAAAGCCACCACCCAGCAAACACGACCAGCTGAAGCTTCATCTCATTCCCACCACCATTAAACCTTCCTGCTAGAAGCCACGCGTAAATGCTTTCATTCCCTAAAGGGAGTGATTTGGAAAACTACTGATAGGGATGTTGGATAACAGGGTTAAAGTGAAACTATTTTGCAAGCTGCTGCCTGGAGCCCACTCATCATCGCCGTCTGCACACGCGCGGCTGCCGTCGGCCCCGGGATCACCGAGACTGTGTCCAAAAGATCAGTTTTGAGTTTAGGTGAGCACCACTGTCATCCCTGGATGCACTGGGAGCTCCTCAGAGCCATCCTGGGCTCCTCCAAAGTAGAGTACGGGCAGTGCTGCCTCTCCGGGCGGGCAGCAGCCCCAGCCATGGCCCTCCCTGGGGTCCCACTTGGGATTTTGGTTAGGAGAGGCTCAGGGGGCTGCCAGAGAAGCAGTGGATGCCCCATCCCTGGAAGTGTTCAGGGTCAGGTTGGACGGGGCTTGGAACAACCTGGTCTAGCGGACGGTGTCCCTTCCCGTGGCAAGGGGGGTGGAACGAGGTGGTCCTTAAAGTCCCTTCCAATCAAACCGCTCTAGGATTCTGCGGAGTTCAAAACGTTGTGGTGCCCCAAAAGCCCGGTGCCAGGCAGACTGCCCCAGACACACAGCCCCTGAGAGCTGCTGGCTGCTCATCGCTCTTCCCCCAGCGTACTGTCCTCACCCCCTCCCCCCGGGCTGCGCGAAGCAGACGATGTGGCCTTAAAAAACAATAAATAAAAGGCGAGAAAAGCCCTGGATTTGAGTACCACAGCTCCGAGGATAACGCCTAGGGAAGCCCAGCCCCGGGATCCCCCTCCCGGCTACTCCCCGGGACCCCCGACTNGAGCCAAGTGTGTGGCTCGCCGGGCTTTGGTGCAGCCCAGGTTTTCCCAGAAGCGTTTTTGGGAGACAGCAGGGAGGGCTTCAGGATGGTGATGCCGCTGCTGTGGTGGGGAGAGCAGGATAGAGCTCCAGCTCCCCAAGAGTGCCAGGAGTACCAGCCTGGACCCCCTCACCGCTCCCTCTCACCTCCACCCAGCGCCCCATCGGCACCACCCTGCATGTTGTCACTCCTGCACTGCCCTCACCCCCACCCTCTGTCCCTGGAAAGGGAGCACTGCAGCCAAGCAGGAGGGGATGGAGCATCCCCAGGGACTGCCTGAGGCGATGCAGCATCCAGGAGCTTTATGGGTCCTGTACAGCCATGGATAATGATGGATGTTTGAGCCTGGGAAGGCACTCCTGGCTGTGCAGGGTTTAGTGCTGGCCTTGGCATTGCTGGGTTAAGGGTTGGACTAGATGACCCGAGAGGGCTTTTTTGACTTAAATGATTCTGTGGTTCAATATTTTAAAACTGTGATCCCAGTTCCATTTGGATTGCCGCCCCCACCCTTCACTTGCTACTTTCTCTCCCACTTATTTCTTTTTTAACACCATGGCAGAGATATCAGAAATTGCTGAATCCCAGCTGCTTTCCAGTCCAGGGCTCTATGGCCTCCACACAGTGTGGTGATGCTGACAGCTAGGCAAGCTGCAACTAGAAAAATGTTCTGCTGGAATTTTTCTGGTTGGACTGAGTCCTTTTGGATTGCAAAATCCCCACATTTGCCCTCCTTGCCCTCCTTCATGCTCCAGAGGCAGTGGCTTGGCTTTACTGCTTCAGCCTTGGTGCTGACTTGTTGAGTTGGGCTAGCCAGGGCTATCTGACCCTTCAAGGCTCCTGGAAAACAGCCTCACATTCCCTCTGCTGTGACTTGGCAGCACCAGGAGCAATGCAGCGCTGGGAATAGGAGGGAAGAAGGATAGCGAGGAGGGTAGAGGGATGGAGGTAGTGTTGGCTGCCAGCCCCTGCTGCCCTCCTGCTGCTTTCGCCTTAGTGCTGGGGTTGGAGAGGTGAGAGAGGCTCAGAAATACACATTGTAGGCTACAGCTTATGCCAAGTGCCTCCTCACAGCCTTGGATAAGGTGTTTATGTCCTCTGGGAAACACCAAGCAATTTTTCCCTAAAGATTTGCAGCTTAATGCCAGCAACTTTTCCCTTGGTTTTATGCTGGAGGATGAAGATTCCTGGGCTTTGCATCGTGTGGCTTACTGCATGCCAGTTTCTCATATCCCAGTTCACCCTATCCTGACTCATTCCATCCCATCTCTCCATGTCCCAGCTCATCCCATCCTATTTCTCCCTTGTTTCCTGACCCTATCCCAGCCCCCTGCATCCCGGCTCTCCCCCCCTCACTGAGTTGCAGCCATTCCCTCTTTTGTAGCTACCAAATCCCCCTATGAGAACACCCTTCCCAGGCCACACNACACATTGTAGGCTACAGCTTATGCCAAGTGCCTCCTCACAGCCTTGGATAAGGTGTTTATGTCCTCTGGGAAACACCAAGCAATTTTTCCCTAAAGATTTGCAGCTTAATGCCAGCAACTTTTCCCTTGGTTTTATGCTGGAGGATGAAGATTCCTGGGCTTTGCATCGTGTGGCTTACTGCATGCCAGTTTCTCATATCCCAGTTCACCCTATCCTGACTCATTCCATCCCATCTCTCCATGTCCCAGCTCATCCCATCCTATTTCTCCCTTGTTTTCTGACCCTATCCCAGCTCTCCCCCCCTCACTGAGCTGCAGCCATTCCCTCTTTTGTAGCTACCAAATCCCCCTATGGGAACACCCCTCCCAGGCCACACAGAAGCCACCTGGGTGCTGACAGTCACCTGAGGGCTACCTGACCACTCTGCAGCACCAGGTAGCACAATGCCACCTTTGAACCCCCTCTAACAGGACTGACTAAAAATATTTATTATCAGAGCTCTCCGAGGGTGAGCATATCCAAAAGCACTCGGCTTCAGGGTGCCTGGGCCTGGCCCCTGGGATATTTGCTTCATTCCCTGGGCAAACAGCCTCACTGGGGCTGCACACTTTCATATCACTAATTTAATTTGGCAGAGGCCTTGACAAGGGAGGAGCTGCTGGCCTTGCACCTTCCCTGGATTTTCAGGGGCCCCCTGGACACGGAGCCTTGGCAGCCTCTTGGCTTCAGACAGGAGTGCTGTGGTGATGTGGCACTGCTAGTGCTGATGTCTTGGAATGCTGCTACCTGTGAAGGAGTCGTGATGCCATCGAGGGTGGTGATGCCATTAAACTGAGCTGGGAAGCTTCAGATAGACTTTAAGAAACTTAAAATTAATGCAAAAATACACAAATATGATCAGTCCACTGCTCTAAGCCAGCATCCTCCTCCCCATAGCTGGCCTGTAAAGGTCCCTACCAACTCCAGTTCCATAGTGGTCTGTAGGAGATGTTTTGAATTAATCTAAACAGCATGTGATGCTTGACCAGTGGACGTCTCCTGCAGCAAGGTGTGCCAAGGCTCCTTCCCCTGTGGCATGAAGAAAAAGGTACGTTTGCAGGGATTTTGAACCAGCCACCTCCTCATTTTGTTTGGCACGTAGCATATCTGGGATCCAAGGAATCGTGCTTTGTTTCTCAGAAACTTTATTGGGCGAGAGGAAGCCGTGACTCAGCTGCTGATGAATCACTGCAGCTCCAGGTTGCCTCCCTGCCTGCTGCTGCCCCACAGGCACAGGAACTGAGTGAGCCCATGCCAGGCAAGCTCCTGTCACCTCATGGGCTGTCAGTCTAAGCCCAGGCCTGAAATCAAACCCCAGCTCCTGTTTTCCAACCATCCTTCCCAAAATCCTTATTTCCATGTGATACCAAAGCCTTTCCTGTGCCAAAAAGCACCCCAATAACTTCAATTTCTTCCTAAGACCCCCTCAACCCCTACTTTGATTTTGAAAACACTACTTAATTTACACTGAAGATAGAAACACCCTCTTGTTTCATTGGATTAATCTAATTTTGTTACCAGTTTGCCCTGTTACACAGCAATGAGCTTTATTCCTTGATAACATCCAGCTGGTACCCAGGGTCAGTTTATTTGGGGTTTTCTTGCTATGGTGGGATGGGGGGAGTGGTAGAGTAACTGCAGACATGATCACATCTTTCTTTCCTAGCTGCTTCCTCTGCTCTCTGGTGGTGATTTCTATTTGCAGACACTAGTCTGGCTTAAAGTAAGCAATGGAAAACTCTGCTTCCAGAGAAACATTCCTCTCATTTTTCCCCCATTGCTTCTGCCTTTTCCCCTCCCTCTCCCCCTCCCACAAAAAAAGCCTGCAGTTTAAACACCAAAAATAACACACGCCCTGGTCCTGGTCTGGATAAAAATAGCAGCTCTTGGTATTTAGCAGCAGCAATGGGTTTTCTGGCTTTGGAGGAAAATGAGGAGATGGATGGGATGGGATGNNGGATGGGATGGGATGGGATGGGATGGGATGGGATGGGATGGGATGGGATGGGATGGGATGGGATGGGATGGGATGGTGACTCTTGACACACAAGTGGAGGACAAACACAAAGCTGGTGTTTTGGGAGAAGCTGCTTCATCCCCTCCTCTCCCTCATTTGGTACCAGCTGGGCTCTGTCCCCTCCAGGAAGGGAGAGCTCTGAGGGTAGGTCAGGCTTAGGTGTCCCAGTCCCACCTAGGTCCCACCTTGGGCTGTTTTGGCACTGCCCTTAAGTGCTGGGGCTAAGTCCCATGTAGGCAGTGATGGGGGGCAAATGCTGCTCTTAGGGAAAATGCCCCAAAGCTGGTGAGTTTTTGGGGGTGCCTCATGCCTGCCCATCACCGGGGAGGCTTTGCAGCTGGGTTTGCCAAGGTGGGTCAGGATTTGCAGGATCATCTCCCCTGGTGCTTAGACAAGAAGAATGCTGAGGTAGGGAGTGAGGGGGGTCCTCAGGTGCCTCCTCAAATACTGCTGGATGCCTGTGTTGAGAAAGCTGTGGTATAAAGGACCTGTGTGCAGGTGAGGAGGAGGAGGGTGGTATGTGTCTGCTCAGGGCACAGTTCAGTGTTTGGGCTGTTCAGAGCTGACTGTTTTGTGTGTGTGAGCCTTCAGGAACTCCTTCCTGAGGAAATCCTACAAGGCAGCACTGGCAGACAAGAGGGAGAGGAGACACTCCAGGAGGTGGGGAAAGCGCCTGGGCTGGGCGAGTCCCGGCAGCGTGACGTGGTGCCTTCCCGTGGGGAAGCACTCAAGGATCAGTTGTGTGAAAGACAGGGAAGGAAAACCTGTTGGTGAATGGGGGTGCTCCCTCCCCCAGCATGGAAATGGGGTCAGCAGCAGCATCCAAGGGCTGGATTTGTGGAAGGTGTGAACCAAAGGCAGAGAGGCCAGTGATACTTGGGCACAGTCTGTGGCCCCAAGGACCAGCACATGCCCCCAGTTGTAGGAAGCAGTAGCTCGTGTCTCCTCCAACCACCTCCAGGGGTTTCCCATGCCGGATGGGTGTTGGATCTGATCTGCCAAGGTTGATTTTTAGGTGAAAAACCGGTTGTGCCAGCCATCCCCTCTGTCACAGTCATTCCTTTGGCTCAGCCCCGTGCTGCTGAGGAGCAATCAGTGGCCATCCCTCAGTGGCCTAGCTGAGGCAGGGAGAGTCAATCCTGCTTTTTAATGATATGCAGATGCCAAATTAGTAGGAGTATTTTGATTATTTTCATTATTTGTTCCCATCCATAAGCCACTCCCATG
The DNA here is from genome assembly GCA_013400585.1 of Chloropsis cyanopogon. Lineage (NCBI taxonomy): Eukaryota > Metazoa > Chordata > Aves > Passeriformes > Irenidae > Chloropsis > Chloropsis cyanopogon. Next base: position 68,509 of record WEZZ01006215.1, read on the forward strand.
GGGGAAGCTGTTCCTGGAGATTTGTGGTAAGCTGATGTCCCTTGGCTCAGGATCACATGAGGATTTTGGCTGGTGGTGTTGGAGCCATTGGAATGTTCTGTGCTGCCCTTGGGGCTTAGCTCCTGCCTGGGGGTGGGACTATCTGACCTTTGTTCTTCACACTTCAAAGTCTTCCTGCTCCTCATCTTGTTTGCTACCAGGGGCTCCGTGGGGAGGATGCAGCTGGGTGTCAGGGCTTGGGCAGGGCAGCCTGATGGGAGCTCACCCACCCGCCAGGAGGGAACCGAGAGAGAAATGCAAATTGTGGGGGGTGGAAGAGGGGAAAAAACAACCATGACCTTTCTCCTGGGGGTGTTTTGCCTCTTTCCGCCACTCTGCGAGGGAAAGCAGGTTCCTGTATTTTGAGGGGCAAAGTTCCCCTCAGACAGGGGTAGAAGCAGCAGAGGGGGAATTTGTGACTGAGGAACAAATCCAAAGGGTTAACAGGGAGATGCCATCTGGTTTTGGCCTGATTCGAGTGCAGCCAGGGGACATTGGACCAGGAGCAGGGACAGACACTGTCCCCAGGAGTGGGGGACAGAACTGCCCTGATGCTCCTCCAGCCCATCCCCTCTGCTGCTCTTCTCCCAAGTGCCTGTTTCCAAAGCCTTCTGAAATTCTTAGAGGGAGGATTTCCTACCTCATCCCACTCCATCTCTTGCTTTTAGGGAGGATTTTTCTCATAACCATTTGCAGAGTTACTTCCTTCAACCCCTTCTTTTGTTGTGACATCAACGAATGCAGGGGACAGCATGGGGACAAAGGGCTGTTGTGGTGAACAGAGGCAGTTTGTGTCCCCACCACGTCCTGGTCAGCAGCCACACCAGGCCCTGGTCCCTGTGGAGGGGCAATGCCAGGGAGATAACCTGGGTGGGAGCAAGAGGATTAGCCATGCTGCTGGGAGAAGCCTGCTACAGGATTGCTGCATCCTTTGATGTTCCTACTGACAGCAGAAAGCAGTCCAAAAATACTGGGAAGGGAGAGAGGTGCTGCTATAAGGACAAGGCAGGATGGGCTCACACTGACAGAGGGCAGGGGTAGAAGGGATATTGGAAGAAGTTCTACCCTGTGAGCATGGTATGGCCCTGGCACAGGATGCCCAGGGAAGCTGTGGCTGCCCCTGGATCCCTGGAAGTGTCCAAGGCCAGGCTGGATGGGGCTTGGAGCAACCTGGGATAGTGGAAGCTGTCCCTGCCCGTGGCAGAGGGGTTGGAACTAGATGATCTTTCAAGGTCCTTCCCAACCCATTCTAGGATTGATTCTGTGCTTGTTGAAACAAGTTGCAAGCAGAAAAATTGCTGGCTATATCACAGGGAAGGCGGAAAGCCTGGAAGCTGCTATTCACAGCATTCCTCATCCCAGGGAGAGGGGACACATCAATAAAATTTAAAATCCCTGCATTTAGATTTGATGAAAAGAGATAATTTATAATTTTTTTACACTCTACATAACTAAACATTAGAGCCTGTAGCCCCAGGAGTTAAAAATATAAAAATGGGAATGAGAGTTTTAAAAGGGATGATGAACACATGCCATCTTATGAGGGGAAATTAAAATCCGAGAATGTTGAAGACGGTGCTATAAAAATCACATCTCCTAAGCCATAAAGCACTGTGAATCTATGGCACAAAGCTGCCCCTTCATCACCCTGCTCCAGCCTTGCTCTTGGAGGCATTGCACCTCCTCCTGCCACACTCTGTGCTCCTGGGCCAGCATTTCCCTCGTGGTTTTTTTGGGCTGAGACTGCAGGATGTGTTGTTGGGAATGTGTGGCTTGAGCTCTGGGTTTGGGATGGGTGCCCAAGGTCCTTGCTGAGGACCTTTGTACACCCTCCTGATGTTTGCTGTTGGAACAAAGTTCCTGAGCATCACTCACGCAAAAAGGGGACTTTGGTAAGAGGGCTGTGATGAAATATCTCTGTGTAAAGTGCAGCTGGGGGGGCTGTGGTGGCTGGAAGTGCCTGAAGAGGAGTGTGGTGTGCCTGGGAAGGCATGCTTCTTGGAGTGGCTGGAAATATGAGATCCCACCACGTGTAGGACTGTGTCTAGATTATGGTGATGGCTCTGAGCTGTGCAAAGGCAGAGGGGGCCAGAGCAATGAGGGTGGTGGGCACATGTGATAGGGCAGGAGCTCCCCAGGGTTTAGTGTGATGGGGTAAAACACTTCCCTGGCTTAAATCAAAACTTGTAGCATTTAGAAAAGGGCTTTTGCCAGCCCTCACTCCCTCCTCATGCCATCTGAACCATGGAGTTGGGCCTTGACTGTGATTTTGGGAGGTGGTTATGATCCAGAGGGATACTGCAGCTCCTCAGGTACCTGCTACCTGCCTTCTCTAGGTACCAACCTCTGAGTGATACACACCTGCCTCTTGTTATTAGTTTTTGCAATAGGAAGACTGTGTTTCCTCCAGGTGAGCTTTTTGGGGAGTTCTCTGCAGGAAATGGAGGCCCTGGGGGCCTCACTTGGCCCCAGATATGCTGAGTGAGGGGGCCCAGTGGAAGGTGTTGCCCTTCTCTTAGAGACCATAAATTAAAACACCCTGGACAGCTGCTTGGCCAAGCACAGTGAGACTAGGATGACAGGTACCAGCACAGGTAACCCTTCCTCCCCATCCCAAACACATCTCCATCCCTCAGCTCCTCCATGAAGGGTCTTTCATGGCACTAACTACCTTCAGACACAAAAAAGTTCATTTATTCCAGACAGTCGAGTCCATCAGGCTTCGCGCTTTGGTTTTGGTGTACTAAGGGTCATGGCCAAGGTGGGACATCCCCTGTCTCACAACTTCCTTTTTTGTCTCACAAATCTGAGCAAGAAAGAGAAGTTGAGAAGTTGCCACCAAGAAAACTCCCGTTTTGTCTCTACAGAATCAAATTTAGAAAATATTGAAGTGGTGGCAGAAGAGCTTCTTTCGAGCTTTCTCATCCTGTCTGGCTACGTGTCGAATGTGAAAACTTTAAACAAAGAGGTTTGGGTAAAGTCTTCATGTGAAATAAGAGAAGAATTTCAAAATCTTATGAAGTTCATATTTGTCCTAGAGATTTTTGCTAGTAAGTGCTGGGGGTTTGTTTGATTTTTTTGTTGTTGTTGTTTTTTTCCACTGGGAGTGTATTTAGCTGGAACGAGCCTTCCAATCTGTTTTTTGGTGAGGTTTCCATCATGTTGGGAATAGATTTGCTGTTTAACCATTAAAAATCCATTTGCTGTTTAAATCAAGCAAATGGTTTTCACTGAAGAATTTGGGGTTGTTTCCCTTTGCTCCCAAGCATTCATACCACAGTTTTGCTTTCTCTGGCTGCAAATTGCAGAGCCAAGAGCCTCTGTAGCTCATGAGAGCAGCTAAATTTATTATCAAAACGTCTTGTGCTGGGCTGAGGCCAAAGCCCAGCCCCCTGCCATCCTGTGGTTAATAGACTGACCGTGCTGACCCGACTTAGTGGCCACATTATTGCTATTTATTTTAACAGCACAGTTGGGCTGGGGGGACTTGGGAGTCTCTGGTCCCACCTTCTGCCCCAGGCAGCCCTGGGGTTGGATGAGGTTGCTCAGGACTTTTTCCAGCCTGGTCTTGAACACCTACAGGGATGGACATAGGACCACCAGCCCAAACTGGGCTGCCCCAAAACTTCCTCCCACTGTTTCTTTATTACATTGCATGTGCTAGGTCTATCAGCTGCTCTGTTCCTCCAGGTTTGAATGTGAACCCGTGCTGAGCCCCCCATGCTCCTCCCATGGGATAGCCAAAGATCAGGGATAGGGGATGCGTGTCCCTTCTTGGCATGAGGTTGGGGCTGAAATGTTGCTGGGCTTGGATGGACACGAGGATCCTGGTCCCACCCCACTCCCGGACAGACACACAGCTCACTCCTTCAGTATCTTTTATTAATGTATAGAAAATGCATTAAAAAAAGGAACTATACATAGCCTAAGAGCGGTCAGGACTAAAAATACTAGTTAACAATGGTTAACAAGCGTTGATCCCATTCTCCAAGCTACATTTTCATTACAGGGTGGGGAGGGTTGTTTAATATATTATTTATTTATATTATAGATTTTATTTATGCATTTATTTACTTTTCTTTTCCCCCTCATTTGGTTGCAGTGGTTTGTCTTTGAGTTCATTAGAACCTGTTTGAGGCATTTCGTTGCCCCTGTTCTCCCTTCTTATTTATGTTTTTAAACTTTTTTAACATATTAAGAACATTTCCAGGATAACACCTGTACACAGGGGGCTGCTTGTTTGTTTGTTTGTTTAGGTTTTTGTTTCACCATCCTTCTGAGAAACCACTGACATCTGAAGAACTGCAGGCTGGGTATTGAGGTGTGTGTAGGCATCAGGATCTCCCAAGGGAAGGGCCTTTCCCTCCCACTTACCCCAGATTTCCCCTCTGGAAGAGGCAAGGAGCTGCCACCGCCATCAGGATTTTAGGAAAGGGGAAGGTGACCCTGGAGGTGCTGGTGGTCCCCAGAGGGCTCTGTTTGGTTTTTATGGCCATCCCAGGGCGCTTGACTGGCAGAAACAGGGATGGGCTTCTTGTTTGGCCCCAGAACAGAACCCTTTGTTAGTGGGTGTAAGCATGAATTAAAGGTTTTTTTGGGGTGAGAGTTCATTGCTGGCAGTGTTTGGTAAAGTCAAAACCTGTGGGCACATCTGGGGGGCACAGGATAGGGGGTGCGTGGTCACCCCTGGATGTGATGGTGGGGACACAGCAGGAGGGCAGCTCTGAGCGGGGGTGAAGGTCATGAGCTGGCGTGGAGGTGAGGCACCAGGAGGGTACTTTGGCTCCTGCTGCATTTTGTCAGGTTGCTCTGAGCCCGTTGTGGCATGGGGACACCACTGGCTGAGCCCTCAGCAGCTGCACCACTGGCAGTGAAGGTGGCATGAGCTGTGCTTTCCACACCCGGGCACTTCACCTGGGATAAGCATCCCCTTGGGAAGGAGGCAAGAGGTTGGGGCAAGAGTGCATTTAGGCTGGTAATAAGCTTTGAGATGCCCATGGTAAAGTAATGCAAAGATAAGCAGTAGAAGCAGACTGCTCCCCAACCTTTGTGTGGATACTCTCCTTGTAACTTCCTACAAAAATCCAGCTACCCTTGGGGAGAGCCTGGCCTCTCTCCTTCTTCAAATTATTCATTTATAGATGCTATCACTTTACTAAAAGCAGCTTTTCCTTTCAGGACTCTTTTTTTCTTTGGTTATGTTTCAGTGCAGTGTGCAATGGGAAGGTGGGCTTGGAGAATGGAAACAGAGGGAAATGAAAACTGGGCAAGAGATGAAAGTCCCTTTGTGTTTCCCTCCAGGATTTGGGGGTTAGAAAGAAGAGGCGGCTTTGAAAGGCTGCAAGGGTCATGGGCACACACGGTGTTCTGCTGTGTGAAGGATTTGATGTGCTTCTTCCTGCTTCCTGTTACATGAAATGGCATCTTGCAGTGGACAGTGTGGTTTGGGGGACAGCCTCGAGGTCATTTTTGGGCTCTGGAACAAGCCTGAGCCACACAAACCCAGGATGGCAGCGGAGCCACCAGAGCCCAGTGATAGTTCACATACTGAAGCCAAGGTCTCTCAAGATGAGCACTGCACCACATGCAAGCTTGTTTTCTGCGATTTTCAGGGCCAAACCTGGTCTAGCTGGAGAATGAACTAGCCCATCCAGTGATGGAGTGATGGAGGGTGAGAAGAAACTACTCAGTCATGGGGTATTCTGTAGCATCAACATTAAGCACAAATTTGCTTGAAACTGCTGGCAGGAGCTTTGTCAAAAAAAAAAAAAAAAGAAAAAAATTAAGGCAATACAGAAAAATAACTTACTGGGAAATTGTATCTTGTTTAGGGACAATGTGGGCAGGGGATGATGGCCCAAATGACCGCGTTGTCATTGTTGGTTGTGTGCCTGGGCTTGGGTTGGGTTATCACCAGGAGAAAACCGTGATGTGTAGGAATCTTTCCTTTAAAAGGTGGTAGCAACTGTCTTTCGCCAATGCCATGGAAAGGCAGCATCCTGGTATCACACGAGAGGTCAGGGGCCAGCACTGATGTACGACAGCACTGAAAGATTGGATATTGTCAGGTATGAAGAGTGTCTTTCATACCTGACTATGCACTTGGGTCAACTGGGCTGACTCATCCTGGTTACAGGACTTGTACCAGGGATGGCAGACATGAGGAAGGAGGGAGAGATAACAGTAAACCTGTTTAGAGAATAATCAGCCTTTTTGAGGATCTTCTTCTGAACCTTCTAGAAAAGCTTGGCAAACTTTGATGGTTTTTTTCAAACTTTCTGTTTGAGTCTTACTTTTAAAAAGAGAGGTTTCTTGCCTTCCACTTGACTGTGAATGATAAGTGTATGTTTCCACTGACATCTCTTCCTTTCACCTGGGTAGGTAAGAAAACAGCACCATCCACTGCCAATCTCTGCTGGTTATAACCATTGCTCCATTACAGCTTTTGTTGAGATATTTCTTCCTACAAATTCTTGATGGTTTGGGGAAAAAATTACTCTGCTGGTCTACTGAAAGCCTTCTTAGCCTTTAATCAGTTCCGTCTGCTGCTTTTTATTGGCTTTTGGGTCTTAAAGCAGGGTTGGGTGCTCAGGAGGCATGACATGCAGCCATCTGTGACAGTGGCCATGTTCTGCAAGAGATGCCATCATCTGCAGCCTCTGACTCACCTGTTCCTCAGCTGGTTGACTTGTGGCCTGATTTGATGACAAGGGGAAGTAAGAAGGGACACCTCATTTACATACAAGATGTTTCCGAGCATCCTTTCTCCAGGTCAGCTTGTAAGCTGACCACATGAAGGACTGGGGCCTGTATGTAATCTTGACCTCAGTGTTAGCTGTGATTTCATGTGCCAGTATGTGGCATGGAAAAGGAGGTTATGTTTCCCATTTCATGCTCTTCTTCAGCTCTGCAGCCATCGTGAGTAACGTCAGAACATTAAGGAGTGTGAACATGAAAGATACACTGGCCTGAATTATAAGCTACTGCAAAGATGCCTTTATGTTGCCATCTGAAAGATGTTTTTGAGACAAAGCAGCTTCAGTGTGATAAAACCAGATAGCAGTGTTTAGCATTCATAATGTTCCTTTGGCTGCAAATCCAGTGATGAGCTGCATTGTCCTTGGATGCAGGGACGAGTCCCTTCTTTGAGACCAGGCCAGTGACAATGCCCAGCATTGATCAGAGTCCTTGGCAGAGGAGTGACTTAAGCATGGTGGTCATTTGGGCTGTGTGGAGATGGGGTCAATGACAACAGGGCACAGACAGAGCTGTCCAAAGGGTCCATCTTCCTTGAGACAGGAGAAGTTAAGGATGGGAAGAACAAACTCATTAATTCTTCCAAGGGCCTTGAAGTGCTCCGAAGTCTGAATGGAATCCCTTCCAGGAGGGGAAACAGTTGATTTCCTGTTAGAGAGCTGGCAATTCCAAGGCACTGAGATTTGTGTTCCTCTTGTGATGGCATTGAAGAGGGAAGGTGTAGGAGAAGGAAGGAAATGGGCATTCCTCAGCTTGCTCTTGTCTTCCCTTAGCTGCACTGTCATAATTCCCTGTGTGCGTGGAGGGCCATGAACAGGAGCACCTGAGCTGTGACAGCTGCTGGCTTCAGGTTGGGCTGCAGTTGTGTAATATCTTCTTATTGCTGCTCCTTCTCTGAGACTCTTTTGTTTGGGACCAGTGACCTCAGTGAGAGAGAGCATGATGGAATGTAGAAATAACAGAGGAAGTGGGTCCTAGATTTCAGGACCACAATTAGGGATTTTTCTCCCAAGTCTTCTAATTTAAGTCCTTTCTTCTCCATCGTGTTCAGCATAACCCAGGTAGATGTCATGGACCTGGAGTGGGCTGAATTCAGCTTGGAGGAGTGGATAATGAAGGTTGGGGCTGGTGGAGTAGTTCTTATTCCAATACACCTCATGCACACGAGGTTGATTTTGTGGTGGGACCAGCACATGAGCTGTGGACTCTCTGGAGTTTGCCTACTTATGCAGGTATTTTCCAAGCCCTCCTGTGAAAACTGGGGATGGGATGAGCCTTTGCTCATCCTCACTTGGTCCCCATGTGTCCAGAGCCTGCACATAGGGGAGAGATGGGCCTCTGCCTGCTGGAAGAGTTGGTGTCTACAGGATGGCATGAAGCCTGGGACCTCCCTGCCAGGAGGGAACAGGGAGGCAGGGAGAGGACGGGTGTCCCTGCCCATGACTGGGCTGGAAATGGCCACACCAAGGTACCTTTGGGGAAGGTTTCTGCCACTAGCCCTGTGACAAACATTTCTAACAGGGTTTGCTGGGGATTTCTATGTCTTTTAAAAAAATATCAAAAAATCTGTCTCTTTCTCTTTCTTCTCATGTTAAGGGCCAGAGTATTGGGATAGGGGGACTGGAAATTTGGTATTTCTCTGGGACAGATGCAAAGCAATGAGGTCTTTCCTTTCCCATGGCCTTTCCTTGTGCCATGGTTCCCTCCAGCACTTGTGAGGGGCAGGTTGCTATCTCAGACGAGTAGTAATTTTTTTCCCTTTTCATATTATAAAATACAAACAAATGACAGAAAAGGTCAGGTGGTGGGAGGCAGGAGGGGTTCAGCTGGCTCAGAGCTGTAGGGACCGTCTCTTCCTCCCAGAGATGTTACGATGGTTGTAAGGTCTCATCTTCATTTCCACAAAGGGGATGGAGAACTCGTGGCCTTTCCAATGGTACCAGTTAATCCCCTGGCAGGAGGGAGAGAAAGGCAGAGGGTAAGGAAAGACCCTAACGAGAAACTAGAGTGGGAGAGGAAGGAAACAAGGTTGATTGGTGTAGAGAACCCAGAAGGAAAAACTTGCTATAGCAAGAGCAAGCAACTCCCCTGCTTCTATGGCTTGACTGGTTTTTTCCCACTGCTCAAAGGCTGATCAAATTTCATGTAGGTATTTTTTTTAATCTAACACACTACAGCAAATGACAATGGCAGCGTGTGTGAGGCACAAAGCCTAGTTGGCTTGAAGCAGCTGGTGTGGGGTCATGGCACCATTTCTGACCCTGGTGTGGCAATCACACCACCCCAGCCCTAAGCTAGGCTTGCTGACGTGTTCCCCTAGAAGAAATTCCAGAGGTTTTCAAGGCAGCTCTGCCCTTACCTGACTGTGCCGGGACTCTCCGTACTTGCCGTTGAGGTTGGTGCGGTGACAGTTCTTATACCACCAGGCCCCTTTGTAGGACATGGCACAGTTGGTCACAGCAACATCATTGTCCCTGTCCTTGGTGGAGAAGGGGCGTCCCTGGTGATAGGTGAGGGAGTCTCCTGTGGAAAGAGGTGCCATTAAAGGTGATGGAGTCTGAGTTGTCTGGTCTTTTCACAAGGAAATTAGGACATTCTGGTGATGTGGTAACCATTCCAGTCAATGGCTCGAACAGCTGACAGTCTGGGAATAACGTTAACTGGAATTGTTCACAATTGGTTCATCTGAGGTCCTCTGCTGTCTGTTTAGGATCAGTGCAGACCATAGCAAATCTTAGAGACTTCTTGGCTTTGTCAGATAAAGTGCTTGGATATGTGTTTGGATCTGAATTTCAGTGTTTCAGAAATTAATTCAATCCCAGATTTTGGCACCCCTGATTTCCCAAGGCTTGCCTCTGCTATGTAACTTCAGGATGCTTTCAGCCTCCTTCTTTCCTGTTAGCCAAAGGGAGCTTTTTCTCTCAAGGAAACCAGACATTCTTCTCTTGAACCAAGATGCTTGGCCACCTTTTCTCTCTTTGGATAAGGGGAAGAAGTTTTTGGAAGGTGTGTGATGTCTTATTCCACCAAAACCTCTAACCCTCATCCTCACTAGATAACCAGAGAGCTGCTTTTGTGTGAAAGAAAACCTGCAGTAAAATATGCTCCATGGTAATCCCTAAGGACATAGGAAGTGGACCCATGCTGGCTGTGTGCAATCCAGCCATGGAGAGATTTATTAGAAAACCTCTTGCCAATGAACCATTTGTTGAGCCCTGGCTCCCTTAGCTCAAGGTGGAGCAGAAGCTCCTTGGCTGGACAGCTAGAAGCAGAGTTTGCATGGCACAGGGGATGGAATCGTGTCTGCATGACCCTATTGCTGCCATCCTTGGCAATAGGTTACGTTCCTTGTGCCCTGGGATTTGAGGTTAGAGCAAGTGCTTTGTTGCACACCATCAAGATTCCTGTCACCTCTCTTCCAGTGGCAACTAACTGGTATTGAATAGGGAAATTCCTGCGTCTTGGGTATGTTGTGGGGTTCCACCTAGTACATGGTGGATGTTCCATCATGGAGGCTTGCACTGGGCATGTCTATCCCAGATGAACGGGCTACAATTGTACCCCTTCTCCCTTCTTGAGGAAGAGATCCCCTGTGCCCTCCCTCTAGCACCCACTCTCTTCTGGTGGGCAACTCTAACTCTCCTGAATCAACCAAGACAGCAGGTGTGACAGTGTCCTTGCAAAACTGGGCAGTGTTTGGCCTTTACATGAGGAAATGACTCGGAGGATTTCAGATTTTTCCATAGCTGTGGAAAGGCGATAAATACAGCCTCCAGCACGACATCAATAGCCAGCTGTGGCTATTGCCAAGTGAGCTGACACCTCTGGTGGTTGACCTGGTTATTTGAACAGCAATGTCTCTGATATTAAATATCTATTCCCCAATGGAAAATTCTGTGTCCTTAGTGGGATTTATCAGCCTGGTTTACACGATGGACTGCAGGAAGGCAGAAAGGACTAGGAGTTTTTGTCTTGCTGCTCTAGACAAGTGAGATTTCATGTTGGGATTTCCTTTACCGTCTTGGACCAACCAGTCACAGGATTTCCCAAGATCCTTGCTAGCAATGAGGTTGTACCTGAAGTGCCATTGTAGTCCCCAATTCGCAGTTTGTAGAGGCTCCGGGAGTCGCCGATGGAGAACTTGTCATAGTAGGCATACGCCGCTTCCTGACCATCCCTCATGTCTATTCGCAGCTCGTAGCGCCCCTGGGACGTGATCTTGTGGATGTTGTCCAAGCCTGTCGAGACAGTGAAACACCCAGTGAGACCTGGTGCCCGGATCTGCACCGTGAACAAACAAGGAAAGCTCTAGGCAAACAAAACAGCAGTGGGAAATGAGAGCAAGGAGAGGAATCAAAGAGCAGCAGCACTTGTGGTGAGTCTGTGTATCTCCTGGCACTGCTGGGCTCCCTGTCCCCACTCGAGCCTCACTTCCCTGTGACTATGAGTGGTGGGTTCAAGGCCCAGCTTCAGATTTCTTCATGCTGCTGAAGCTTGGAACATTCAGCTGTTGAGCCCTGGTGCTACTTATGTTGTTGTTGAGCTCCCTAATGAGCCAGGGTGTGTTTATGCTGCAGGTCCCTTTGGCTCCTGTTCAGGTTTTGGAGGAGCACACTCAATTTCAGAGCTGTGCTGTCTCCCACTTGCTCCTTTCCTGCTTTCATTGGACAGCTGACTCTCTGGCCACCAGTGCAACCTGTAGTCATCCAATGGACAATGATGGGTTTTGGTCCATGAAAACTGACAGCACACATACCCCCCTTCTCTCCTAGAGAGAGCAAACTAGGGAGCTGCTAACCTTCACAGCGTGCCTTTATGTGGTGTGCCTCTGCATGAGTTCCTAAAGTAAAGAGCAGGGAATGAACAGAAGGAAAACTGAGGGAGAATGTGGAGGAATGTGGTGAAGGGCAAGGAGCCAACAGCTGACACAGTGCTCACGGAACTTAGGTTTGACACATCAATGAAAGGCAACCAGGGAAGGTCATACCCAGCCAAAACTCATCCTCCAAGTTTCCAAAGCCAACCCGGTAATCTGCCCATTTCCGAAAGAAATCGGTCAGCCCGTTCTGCCGCCGCTGGAAGACCTGAAGTGGAGGAAGACCAGGGGGAAACTCATTATGATGGAGATGAGAAACTGCTTTGCCAGGCTTTGGACTCACAAGATAAAGATAATAATTTTTCTTTCCATTGTGCCTTTCAGGGGAGAAAATTGCAATTCCCATCCAGTTAGTGTTAATTGCAGCCATGCAATTAATTCATGTGCAGGTGTAGAAACCAAAGAGATATTAGATAATGTCCAAAGCAAATCAATGGTAGAATAGGAAGGAATTGGCCTTCGAGGTTTCTGCTTTAACTAATACATGGTGCCTCTGGTTTTCTTGCACGTAATTCTGCTTTGAGCTGGCTGTTTCTGTGATATCCAAGGGGATGCTCTGAAGCAGAGTGAGAGGGAAATTTACTGGCTAGAAATCAGCGTTTGAGGAAGCCCTTTTTTTTTTTTTTTGGTTTTGACTATACATCTAGCAGGGTTTTGTGTAATGTGTGTAAGTAAGATTTGACATTAATAAGATGAAAGCACCATGGCATTATTTACTTTCACTGTCAGTCCATCTATGTCAAGACCAAGCAGTGTTTGTGCAGTTCAAAAGCCAAACAGGCATTTGTTTCTAAAGTTCTCCTGTGCAGACTCAATTGGGGTGATGCCTGACCCCCTACTTCTGCAGGCAGCGTGAATCATTCCCCTTGAAAGCTACCAGCCATTAATATCATCTCTAGAACAATAAATCAGCTTCACTCACAGATTTTGCTCTCCAGAAGCACTGCAAACATGTCAAATAAATCAAAGGGCATTTCTCCAAGTGTAACTATTATTACCGGAGCGTGGGCCATTCCCTGTGGCGTGGGAAATGAAGCGTGTGATGCTGAGCCTGCTGTCATTGCCGTGCTTTGCTGGTAGGGGCTCAGTTACTCAGTGATGGGGACAGCCTGCAGGACAGCCACATGGATACTCACAATCCAGCCACCTCCATCAGTGGTCATGTCGCAGTACACCTGCACCCGCTGGCTGAGGTCCCCGTTGATGGAGATGGTGTAGACCCCGCTCAGCGTGTCTCCGTTCATCAGGTGCTGGGCACAGTCCTGAGGGTTAGCAAAGACACGTCCTCCTGCAAAATCGAAAAAAAAAAAGGCAAAATCCAAGCAAAGAGACACCTTTTCCCCATGCCTCAGGCTCCACTAGTTTCAATTCAGGAAAAGCCTATCTTGGCTTCTGCATTCCAAGTAATTCCACGAGGCGGTGAGTCTTTACATCTGCTGTCAACCTCAGAGGACTTACTGGGAAAAAAAAAGTGTGCATATGGTAATTATTCCTCCATATGTCTTATACTGGAAGGGTGCATGGTAACATCACAATGAATGATGAGGGATGTCACTTCTTGGACCATCTTTCTGCACTGTGTCTGAAACCCTGGGGTTTAAGCTGTCACTAGCATATTTAGACAGCTGTAAAAATACCAAAAACCTGTTCTCCTCTCAGGATTGCCAGCTCCAATCAAGTTTTATAACAGTACTCATTCCAGGGGGATTCTCCTGATTCTCCATGCCCTTGGAAATGATGGTGGACTTATGCTGAGCTAATTGTCACTTGCAAGCTGAGCAGGAATGAGCTTGTGTGAGATGCTAGAGGTGGGTAGCACAGGCTGTGTGACTGTACTACAGGTGTTCTCTAATGAGGAAACATTTTGTGGTCAGAGTTTAGGAGAGTCTTAATCACGACAATTATTCTGGCAGTATTGGAATGTCAACTCTGGGAACAATTTTTTCTTATTTAAGACAAAAGAGGGAAATACATATTTTTGTTTGGTATTGGTACGTAATGGATGGAATAAATGAGTGCAGAGCTGGCAGTGTGGACGTGGTTTTCAAGGATGTCTATGTAACAAACTGAGAAGGTGTGAGGGACCTTCAGATCTTCTGTGCTGTGCGTGTCCGTCACAGCTGTGTAGTGCCCCATAGGACCAAGGCACAACCTTTTTCTGTTGCTTCCCACTTGGGTGCATTCCCCTTCACCTTGTGACCTGAACACTTGGAAGTCATTGCTGTGTCCAAATGTTGAAGATCCCCTCTTTTTTTTCTCCCCATCTTCACGGTCTGTAGCACAGGCTGGCGAGACATTGTTTGTATTTTATAGTATCCAACAATGAAAACTTCCTCAACAACAACCACTTTGGGCTCCCCTGAGCTCTGTGGAGATTGCTTATTTCTTAATTTATATTCATATCTTTAAGAGCCAAGGAGACCTTGAAAGACATTTCAAACCACTATAAATTATAAATACTGTATCTGTTTCTTCCTTTTGTCTCATCTGTATACAATTCCCCAAGAACCTTATGCAAACATGAAACAAAAGAGGCTGAGCTATTAATATGTCAGAGGGAACAGAAGAACCCCGGGATGTGTACTGTAAGCAGAAGGAAGCAAAACAATTTAAATTAAGCCTGGGTAGCTTTCTTTTTCTTTTTTTTTTTTTTTTTTTTTGTCCTTAAAGACAAGTCCTTGTTCTCTGCAAAGTGCTTTGATGCATTGCCAGAGTAAACTGAATTGCAGATCTGGATGCTTTGATGAGAGATGCTGTCCATGGATTGCATTGCCTTGGTGAAGGCAGGCTCCTGGTTGCTTCTGTCTCGTCAATATTGGGGTAGACAGGGAGAAATTGACTTATTGCTAATGCTTATCTTCATCTTCAAAGCAAGGTAAATGTGTTGGATGTGCATCAGCTGACGATGGGGACTAACGTTGCTGAGGTCTGAGATTTCTGTTTGATGGAAAAAGTGCTCTCCTTGCCTCACCTAAGTGGGTTTCTGCTGCTTTATCCCACCTGAGAAGTCACCCCCATGGAGCCTTATCCCTGACTCCCAAGCAGCCTCAAAGATTACATGCATTTTTCTATCATCTGCCTGAATTGTACTGGCTTTACACATGTGTATAAGAGGCAAGAATAACAGGAAAGCTTGTTTTGTAGATGTATTAGAGAAGTAATTTCTTCTTTTCTTGACGTAAATAGTTTCTGTTATCTCTTAAAAACAGGTGAAATGACCTTTGCATGTAACTGAGATGGGGAAGTGTATCCATAGCAGATTCAAAGAAAAGTCTCCTAATTTAACTGGAAGCACAGATGGGAGGAATTTTGGTGGACATCATATGGAGACTTCTCAGTGCTGTTGATGCTCAGGAAAAATATGATTGGATTCAGCCCTGAACAAGATGCGTTGTGTCTGTAGGTGCCCTGGCCTAGCCATGCTTTTCAAAGAGGATGAGGGACAATTTGCTTTGCATAATTTCTGTTATGAATGGTTGCAGAGGATGGGAGGAATGGTGACATTCCCATGCACCAATGCAAGCTTCATTCTTGGAAGAGTAAGTATTCTGTCTGTGGGGGTGGATGCCCACCTTTTGATTTCAAAACAAAACCATTCCCATTACTTTAGTGCCTTAGTGGATTGTGAGTGCTCTAGAATAGAGAGTGGGGAGGAATAATGCAAGTAGATAAAGTGCTGGCTCTGCTGTCTGTGACTCCACTGGTGGTGGTGGAGATGCACCTGCTTGATGTTGCCAGGGATATCACAACCCTGAAAACTCTCAAGGTCAAATTCAACAAGCAACCTGATCAAGTTGAAGATGACCCTGCTTGCTGCAGGGGGATTGAACTAGATGACCTTTAAAGATTCTTTCCAACCCAAAGCATTCTACGGTTCTTTGATATTTGTGAGCAATCAGATCATGTCCACAGCATGGAGACACTGGCTGGGTCCCCTCCCAGGAGCATACCTGTTGATATGTGTTGTTGATTTTAGTGGGTATTTTTTTCCTCTGTTTATGCACTTGAGGATGGACATGGGCAAGGCAAAGGGCCTGGTAGATGGTTCCTGGTCTGAACCTCAAATCCCCTTGCCCTGGGCTGGGTCTTGTGTTTGAATCCTAGATCCTTCAGCCATTAACTTTTTGTAGCGAAGCAGCACCGTGGGTCATGGCATTGTAAGTACCCCTCCTTGGATCGCGATGGAATGCTGCCTGAGGAGGGAAGGTCCCTAAGAGCAGTCCATTCCTACCAGCCTGATATATGGGCCAACCTCCACCTGTCTGAGTGGATGCAGCATGAGTCCTCACCTGTGGTGAAGGTGGTTGAGATGAGGCCGCTCCGCATGGCATTTTGGGCAGCTTGCAGGTGCACCGTGTACTCCGTGGTCTCAGAAAGCCCCTCCAGACGGATCCATGTGTCCTCAGCATCCACGATCAGCTCCTGTACATGGGTCCCAGAAGGAGGTAGACACCAAGAGCAACAGATGAGAAAAGTGATGGGGAGCCTAAAGAGCAAGTGAAGAGGGAAGGGAACCACAAACTACTGCAGCCCTTGGAGCCTGGCTGAGGAGCATTGCACGATTGCTTAAAGCCCCGGTCTGGGTGAACGTGAGATCAGTCATAGCCAACATTTTGGAATGGTTTCGGTGGTGGAAAGCAACCTGGTTTGGAGATGGATTTAAATGTTTGCAGTCTGTGTCCTCTGTCTACTGGGTCTGCTGGGACCTGTGTGCCCTCGATACAAGACGTGACTGATTGCCCAAGCAGTGCAAGAAATAGAGCTGGCCAACCTGGTTATCAGCCAGATTTGACTCTGTCAATTCCTGTCATGTTAATTTTTCTGGTTGTTGGCCAGTGCCACACAGCATTATTGGACCCCTTCTGCAAAGCTATTATCCTCTGGCTGCTGCGAGCCACTCACACCAGCAAAGGAAATGGGACCATTTGCCATGACGTATTTCTGATAGTGTTTGTTGCAGCTCCTCCAGACAGGCAGATGTGGACACACTCATTAAATAATCAAATGTATTGTATTGCAGAATTAATTAGCTGTCTGTGCCTATCTTTCTTTTTGCAGGAAGGGCAAATGGCATTTTTAGCATCTCTGCAGAATTATATTCTCCTGCCTCAGCTTGCTTGTGTTTCATAAGCTGTGAAATGCCCCTGTTCCTCCAAAATTTCCAGGTAACCTCTCTATGCCCAGATCAGTAGGTGTGCATAAACATTTTACCTTAGGCAATCTTTTCTTGCTTTTTCCTATCATCCTGCTTAGCAGGAAGTAGTGTCTGCCCTTCTGGTCTCCTTGAGCCAGTAAGCATCATTCTTTTGCTTTATTTGGCTTCTCCTGCTTATTTTAACATGGTCTTATTATTCCCTGACCTAAGGAGCCTCTTTGGTGTGAGTACTCACTCACCTTGCGGCTGCCATCGGTGGATCTGTAGGTCATGACATAATTCTCAATCTCTCCCACAGGAGGAACCCAGGACAGCAGGGCACTCCGTCGTGTGACTTCACTGGCTGTCAGATTTGTTGGAGGATCCAAAACTGCAAGAGTGGATAGGGACCTAGGGAAGTGCAATTCGCACCCACAACCATCTCAACCCTGCTTCCCAACTCAGTACACTGGGATTCAATCTTGCAGCACTGAGCTACAGCCCAAAGTCCATCTTCACCCTCAGTTTCAAGACCTCATCACCCATCCCCAGTCTTGAACAGAGCTCTGCAAACCCTCTAGAAGTCCTCCTCCACCTGCGTGCCACCTTAAGGGTAACAGCTGTGAAATTCAAGTGCTATGGGGCCTGTCAAGCTGTTTGTGAGCAAAATGTGTTATCGTGTTCTTCTGGACTATGGCCTTGGGCAGAAAAAACACCTGGTCAGGGGTCTGCTCAGGAAACCACATCCAGGGGAAATCACCAAAAGAAAAGGATGGATGGATGGATGGATGGATGGATGGATGGATGGATGGATGGATGGAGGAGTGAAAATAATGGTTGATGCTTGTTGAGTAAAATTCTGGTTTTGTGTTGTGCCCTGCACTGGTATTTGGGATTGGTGTTTCTGTCCTTCTGGCCTGTGGCTACCTCTACACCCATGCTGTGTAACAAGAACTTCAGCTCAGCCTTTCTGGCTGCTTTTCCTGCGGTGGGTGCATGGCTAGGGGTGAGGAGTGAGGGAA
This sequence comes from Chloropsis cyanopogon, assembly GCA_013400585.1. NCBI lineage: Eukaryota > Metazoa > Chordata > Aves > Passeriformes > Irenidae > Chloropsis > Chloropsis cyanopogon. The sequence continues at coordinate 86,336 of WEZZ01006215.1, forward strand.
GTGATTGCACGTACGAGTAGTGAAGTTGGTGCTGACGGTCTGGCTGGTGAGAGGCCCGCTGGTGGCATACATGGACACTGTGTAGGTGGTACTGGGCAGAAGGTTGGTCAGCTGGTACTCCTGGCTGTCTCCATCCACGAGAATTGTTTCTCCTGCAACTGTAAGCAAAAAGGGATGAGTTAGGGTAGACATTCAAGGTGGCTCTCCAAAATGTGTCTCATGAATAAAAGCACTTCTTTTGCTGAAACACCAGAAGGTACTGTGCGGCAGCTGAGATGTAGTGGCGCTGTTCAACCTGAAGGGTGGTCTAATTTTTCCCACAATCCCTATAAAACCCAAGGCAATGGCTCCTTTACCTACTCCCTCTGTGAAGGGCACCCACTGAGCCCTGGGCTCTGGGATGGGAGAGAGGTTGAGCTGGGCTGAGACAGAGCCCCGGTGTACCTGCACGACGCGTAAGGATGAGGACATAGCTTTCCACCTCCGACAGCGGCGGGTTCCACTGCAGCAGCGCCTCGGTGGGAGTGATGTTGGTGGCCGTGACCCCCAGGGGGACATCCATGGCTGCATGGGGGAGAGATCCAGAGAGTCAGAGGCATTAGGAGACTGGACTATGAACTGGAAGGGCTTCTTGTGGCATATTACTCTATGTCCTGCCCTGCTGCCCAGACACATGTGCCTGCACAGGAGTTAGTGCTGCCCAAGCTGGAGTGCAGAGATGTCGTAGCTTGTGCTACTCTGCTACCTGGGCTGCTCTTCCACTCTTTTCTTGATGCCAAGTCTGGCATGTTTTCTTTAGGTTTTGAGGAGTCTGGGGATAGCAGAAGATTTTATTCTTGCAGCAGATGCTGTTTATGACAGGGCTTCCCTAGGGATTATTTCTGGAAATCTGGACTCTGTTTAGAAAAGGTTGTCATGATTACCCAGCATCATGTTTCTGGCTTCCCTGTGCCTGGTACACAGGTTTATCGCTTTTACCCATGACTACCCATGCATATTTGGGATAAACTTTGCTGAGGTATACTTCAAGAGCCCACACTGAGCCCTTGTGTGCCCTCCTTATCATCTCCAGCTTGCATCCAGCTGGTGTGAGGTCCAGCTTGCTCTCAGTCACCTGAGTATTAGTGCAAGCAGGGACTGCCAGCCCTGGGCAGGGCTGGACCTGACACTGTTTGATGTTTGATTGTTCCCTGCCCACCAGGAGCTCCTTCCCACCTGTGTACACAGTGATGGAGGCCAGCTCGCTCTCCTCCCGGCCCCGCACGCTCTTCACCCCGATCTCATACTTGGTGGCAGGCTGCAGGTCCTGGAGGGTGTACTCGGTGGCATCCCTGGAGATGGCCATACTGTCTGTCCTTCCTGCACAGATGGAGCCAAGAGCTTTTACATCACAGCTGGCCCTATCCCTGCAGCTCAGGAGGGGCTTGGAAGGGGAGGGCAGTTCCACAAGACACTGGAGGTAACTGGGGTTCATGCCTGCAGGTGCACTCCTGTGTGCCCATCACTCTGCTGGCCTGGCCTTTTCAGCATCATCGACAAAACTAGGGCCAAGGGAGATGAGGTAGTCAAAGCAGAAGAAGGAGCTGGGATTTCAGGATTGAGCCCTGAATTTAACCATCTCTGGGGAGGGCACACTGCTGGGGGCCATTCTGTGCCAAGTTGGCTGCAGTGGTCCCTTCCCATCCTCATCCCAGACACCCCATCCTCTGCCCTGTAGCCAATCCCAGTTATTGATCACTTTGCCCGAGGCACTGAGATGCTGCCTGGGTGAGGATGACCTAGTGGCTTGCTTGGGCCAGCGGATGGAGGGAGGGTTGGCAGCTGTGAGCTCAGGGCGTGAACAGGAGTGCTCTGGCCCGTTACCTTCAGCAGCACGGTAGGATATCCTATAGTGGTCGAAGGCAGCGATGGGAGCACTCCAGTAGACCATCATGGACTCCTGGGTGACGTTGCCCACCCTGAGGTCCTTTGGCGCATCAATCCCTGGTGAGATGGAGCACAAAGAAAAGCTGTGGGAGGCAGGTCCACTCCCCATGCCCCTGCCTGCCCTCCCCGGTGATGTCCCGTGGCTGCGGGGGCGGGTGTCCCGTGGTACCTGTTGTGATGGAGCCCACGACAGGCTCCGAGCTGATGGTGCCGTGCACGGCCACCAGTGACACCAGGTACTCGGTGGATGGCTGCAGGCCCGTCAGGCTGGTGTGCCTGCGGGTGCCATCCAGTGTGACCTGCTGTGCCTCCTCCTCATCCCGGGGGCTGTAGGTGAGGATGAGGCGGTCTGCTGGTGGGGAGGGGTCACTCCATGTGACATTCACACTGGAGGATGTCAGCTGGGAGAAGTGCAGCTGTGAGATGGGCCGAACACCTGGAAGATGGAGAGCAGAGATGCAACCCCAGCCGTCTGCAGATCCTTACCTCCATGTTTTTCCCAGAGTTTGTATGGGAAATACTTAAAAGAGGTGGCAAAGCTGAAGATCTGGGCTCTCCATTGATCTGAAACTGTGCTGAGATCAAAAGGCAGAACCAGGAGGGGGAAAATGCTGCTTTTCTCAGCTCCACCTGCAAACATCCTCCATCCCAGACCCATACAGTGGGTGATGGAACTGTCCCACTGCAGATGGTGTAAGTTGTCTGCACTTCATGACTGCAGACTTTTCAGCCAGAGATCCGTGTGAGGTCGCCCAAGGCTTCATTTCTAATGGACACACAGGCCACCCTGACCACAGAGGACAGCAGAAAGCTGTCTGTTTTCCCCAATTCTGGCTTGTCCAGCTAAGCAAGTGTGTTCAGTGCTGCTGGTCAAAGGGATTGTGCCACCACATTGGTGGGGCCATCCTCCTTTTGAGGTCAGCTGCTCCTGTGTGGACACGTTGACCCCAGCTCCCATCCCCATCACCACCTCAAGGGTTTTGATGCCAGGGATGCAGTGGGCTGGCAGAGGTGCCAACAAGGTCTGTGCCCTCGCCCCCATCCCAGCTTGTGTTTCTCTACCTGTGAAGGCATCCACGGTGGCCTCCAGGCTCTGCTGCCGTCCCCTCTCAGCGATGATGGAGATGGTGTACTCTGTGCCAGGCTCCAGCTCCGAGAGGGTGAGCTGTGACTCATCCCGGGACACTGTCACTTCCGAGGCCATTCCTGAGGCAGGGGTGAAGGTGATGCGGTAGTGGTCGATGGGACCCGTGGCTTTGGTCCAAGCCAGTGAGATGGACGTCTCAGTGGAGGCTGTCACCAGGAGGTCCCGGGGGCTGTCAAGCTCTGTGGGAGAGGGTTGGTGCAGAGCTTTGTCCCCATGCATGGACTGTCCTATGGGGGCATCTGAGCCATAGGAGCCAGCTGTGCTTGGAGCAGGCAGTGGGGCCCAACTCACCAGTCCTGGCATTCATGGTCGCTGGCACACTCTGCTGGCTGTCCATCACGGCTGAAATCCCGATGCCATACTCCGTTCCCGGCACAAGATCTACCAGGGAGTGCAAAGAACATGATGGGGTTTGAGAGCAGCACCTGCCAGGGTGACCTCAGGGTGTGTGTGACCCCTTCTTCCACCTCCCACAGGTCGGGGCACAGGAGGACCCTCCAGAGCATCCCTGGGGTTAGCAGCTCTCCCACAGGTCAGCAGTTCCTCTGCACATTGCAGAAGAGCTGAGTCTTTTCAAAAAGCCCTGTGAATGCTTTTGGACAGGGAATTTGGATTATTTTAGCTCAGAAATGAGCCATTTTTAAAAGCTGTTGCTGAGGTCTGCTGCAAGTGCTGGCGGTGAGACAGAAGCTCTTGTGTGTGTGAGCTGAGATGGGAATGATAAAGTAGCTACATTTTTTTCCAAAGTGATGGAACATCAAATATTGTCACAGGTCTGGTGTCTTGGAGAGAAATAAATTATGCAGAGTAAATGAAATGCACATTAATTGGGAAAGGTGCAGTCTTTCTGGGAGCTGAATCAAGACCTGTTCCTTGGGGTCAACATATCCTGAGGTGCCTCTCTCAAGGAACTTGGGAATTGAGCTCATCCAGCTCCTTTCTTCTTGCACTGCTTTATCTCCATGGGGTATCTCTTGCCTCTGCCTGTCACTTCTGCTTGGCTGCTGGGGGCTTTATTTCCCTCTTCCCTGTGCTTCATGATCTTTCATACAAAGTTAGAAAAAGCCATAAACTCTCCAGCTCAGCCTCACCGTGCCTCGCCCAGGGGAAGCATCCCCTGGAGCCACCAAAATCTTTCCCAAGAGGTCAGGAGAGAGGGACACTCTCCTCCCCTGCTTTTCTCTTGCTACAGTGCAGTCTTGGTGATGGGGAGAGGATGGACCCCCTTGGCCCTGCTCAATAAATGTCAGAAGTATTCTGGAAAGAAGAGCCTGGCAGAAGGGAAGGAGAAGGAAGAAATGACCGGGAGGACATAAAACTTTTCCCTCCCAGCTCTTTTGGGACGAGCAAAATCATGGTTATTTCTGTGCAAATGCTGATTTTTAATAGTGACTATGGGTCAGGGCCAGGCTTGCTGCATGGTTAAGTGTAAATCTTTGATAAACTCTGCTCAGTGCCATTCCTCAGTGCTTTTCCTGCAGGTAGATGAGATTGGCTGAAAGCATTGCTAGTTGCTTTCATACCATGGATCCAACCAGGTCCTGGGTGACTGGGAAAAAACCCCAATGAGTTTTACACAACATCCAACTAGACTGGAGGACACGACTGCTCTGTACATAACAGAGCTATGGGAGAGGCTCATGTGCCACCCACACTATGACTATCACAGCTTTTTTTTTGCTAGCAGAATGTTTTTTTCATTATTTTTTGCTATAACTAAGTTGATTTTTTTTAATTGGTTTGTTTATGACATAGTACCCTGGGGACTGGAAGCAATGCACTTGCATGATGATGTAGGCACTATATAAAAAATCACTCTCTACAATTGACTTAAGAATGTGCATCTCTGCAGCTTGCTCTGGTTGGGTTTCTTGCAGCCTTACCTGAGTCTGGAAGAGCCTTGGCAGCTTTTTTTAGTTTTATTGAGAAAAACAAGAAACTTCAGGCTGCCATATATTCTAAGGCAAGCTCAAGTCAAGCCATGGATATCATCGCAGTGTGTGTCCCTGTTGTGCCTCTGCCCAGGGTGGGGGATTTGGCCCATTTTTAATACTTCTTCTCACCTAGAAAGCCAATAAATGTCCCAAAAGAAAGCTAACAGGAGTCCAGCACTGAGTCTCTGATCTCATCCTACTTCTCCCCACACATCCTCATCAAGAGCACAGAAGAAACCAGCCCTAATGTTTTTCTTCTTCCTGCATTCCACATTTTTCAAGATAACTGCTCTAAGTGCCTTGCTGCCCTCCAGCCTTTCTTGTGGCTCTGCTGCTGTGCCTGTAACTTAACTTTTGGCTTTCCCACTGACCTTTCTCCTATAACTTCATATGGTAGATTCCTGAGCCCTTGAAGGTCCTGGGAAGGCAGAAGGTCAACATGGAAGAACCTGGTGTCCTGCTACACTGAAGAACTTCAAGATGAATGAGAGAACATTTTTGCATATAATTCCTTTCTTTGCTCAAAATATGCCACTGGAGCAGCAAATCCGTAAGTCAACCAGTTCTAGTCAAAAAAACAAGGAAATCACATCTCATATGGTGCTTTGCTGTGTTGCTGCATAAGGTGTTTGGGGCTTTCCTGGCAGTGGGAGGTGGGTGGCGTTTGCAGCCCCTATGCTGCCCTGAATAATGTACCACTTAAAGGACTTGCTCAAAACCAGCATCCCTAGATTTGGGTCTGCTTTGAGCCCAGTTTGGAAAAAGGCAAAAAATACTCAGGTAGCTTGGCTCCCCATCACTGCCCACAGGGCACCATCACCCGTGGCTCTTTCCAAACAAGCAAGAAAAGAGAAGAGTGAAATAATATTTTTCCTGTAGATCAGCCTAAACAGACTTCTTTCCATTTCTCACTTTGCTCCTTGCCAGCTCTGTTTGCCACCTGGCCAGATCTTTGCTGGAGGTGCATTACTTGGAGGTGTAACCAGACCCGCACAGGGAAAAATGAGCTCTATCCCAAGGAAAACCTTCTCTCCAGTAAATAGTAAACCCCAAAACAACCTCAAACAGCACAAGGGCAACTGAGTCTTGGTGCTGATTTGGGTTCTCCATTGCCCTACCTGCTTGAGAGGAGGAGGAGGATGGAGGGGGAGGGTGCACGCGTACCTGCGAGGGTGGCCCGGGTGGTGGGGCCGGTGTCGCGCGGCACCAGGACCTCGTGGTAGTGCTCCCCGGCCAGGGTGCTGTAGACCACCCTGTAGCTGTGTGCCTCGGCCTCGCTGTTGTCCCAGGCGAGCTCGAGGCTGGCGGGGGTCCGCGAGCCCACCCGCAGGTTCTTGGGGGCATCGATCTCTGCGCGACACAAGGGAGAGAGGCACCGTCTCACCGCTGGGAACGCACCCGGAGCCTCGCCACAGTGACACAGCAGAGGAGGGGTACCTGGGTGTGACATCCAGGAGGTCCCACGTGTGGTCCCTTCTCCCCAGAACATGTCCTGGCAGGAAGGGCTGGAATATTTGCTCTCACCTCCTGCTCGGCACAGGCTGTGAGATGTCACCCAGGAGAGTGGCGCAAATGCTGGGCACTTGCAGCATCTTCAGTAAGTTGGTTATTTCAAAAAGAAAACTCTTTTCCCCCATATTAGAGTGAAAAAAACTGAGGAACTGTGAGTAACAGAAAAAGGGCTCTGTAGTAGCCATGCACTGGCCTGAATTGCTCTTAGAAGAAAACCTTGAGCATCTTTACAGGCTCATTCACCCTCAGACATTGCCCATAGGGTTTGTTTATTGGTGCTGCTTAGGCTGTGTACTGAATCTGCTCTGGTTTGCACAATAAACCCCTCTGGTGAGCAACAGCTTGGGGCTGGGCACCAGTGGGTAATGGCGATGGATCTGAGTTTGGGGGGGTATTTTTATGTTGCCTTTTAGAAATGAAGCGAGGAAGGCCAGTGCAGCAAATCAGTTGGGGCAAGCATCTTGTCCAAAATATTTATCTATAGAGATAATGTACACACACAATTCACGTACCACAGTTATTACAGTAGGAGCTTCATATCCAGCAGTAATGTACATGACAAATAATTTATATATCATAAACCAGCATGGAAATACACGCTCTGACTCCTCCTTTATGGCACAGTAAATTAAATCCCTTAGCTATCTGCAGGCTTAACATTAATTAAAGTTTTACCGACCAGTTAGGGTGTTCAGAAAAGATATAAAATAACCATGTTTCTGGCTGTGCTGGTTTCAGCTGCTTGACTGCTGATTCCTTGGTCAAGGCACCTGCCTTGGCTCTTGATGTTGATTGGGAGTGAGTGTTGCCTTGAATTCAGACCTGTGCTGAGCATTCTGGTGCTTTTGAGAATTGTGCATTGAAATGTGGGTGCTCTTAAGGATGTAAACTGCTGAGTTCTAGAGTTCTAAGCTGTGGGTCTGAACAGGCACTGGAGCTGGTGGGGATGTGTGTCCCAGACAGGTTCAGCCTTGATGCTGCAGCAAGACATGACCAAGATGTGTTGGCTTGGGGTTTATCATCTGAATATGGGGGTTGAGTCCATCCATGCCTCATCACTGGCATCTGGGATCACCTGGACTGCCCTGGGGTCCATATGAGCATCCCTGTGGGCCACAGGGCATAAAGAGGACCTTTTGCACTGGAGGTTTAGTGGCTAAACAGCCACTAGCAGTGGGGGAGCAGAGGACAGTTTTAGAGTGTGTATTTTAGGGTGAGCTGAATCCTTTGCTCTGCCTTGCTCTGTGACAGGATGCAAGACACCTGCATTCAGGTGTCACCAGTTACACCTGCACCTTAACCACTGTGTTTTCATCCCACTTCTTCCTCCTAGCACACCACATTAAACCCCAGCTCACTTGTGCCAGGGGAAGAAGAGGCATCACTAAACCCCAGATGCAAAAACCCCTCAGTTGTTCCTCTGGCTACATCCTCGTTGCGGTACAGCCCATCTGCAGATGGCAGCAAGCCATCTCCCCATGCTTGCCAGAGGCTCGAAAATTCACCCCAGTTCTCCCAGCAAGGCCAGCTAGCTACCTGTGGTGAACTGGGCAAAGGCTGGCCGGCTCTCGTTGGCACCCCGGAGGGCGCTGACGGCGAGGTGGTAGCGGGCGCCGGGGCGCAGGGCCTGCAGGGAGTACTGGCTGAGCGGGGGCTGCAGGCGGAACGTGGTCCTCCCGCCCTCCCCGTCCGCCAGCCCGTACTTCAGCAGGATGGCGTCCACCTTGGCGCGCGGCGGCGTCCACTCCACGAAGGCCACCGTGTCGGAGACATCCCTCACCAGGATCTGCGTCGGGCCGTCAATGACTGTGGAGGAGCGGGGGGAAAACGGGCACCTGTTATTTTGGGAGAGCTGGATGGGGAAAGGTGGAAGCTTTGGGGACAGCAAGCTTCAGGGATGCTTCAACCTGGCCTTCAAAGTGGCTGGAATTAGTATTTGGATCAAGAGACGTGACCCTGACCCCAAGACACTTAGGGGGTTTGGTCCTCATGAGTTCCCAGTCCCTTGTCCCAATCTCCTGGCTCTTTCCTGAACCTTCTCCACTTTCTGTGGACACCAGAGCGGGGCCCAGCAGCTCTCTCATTGACACCCATTACAGCTATAATGCAACTCATGCCCTTCTCTTGAGCTGGTTGCTGACAATAATTCCTCCTTGGCTTTTTAAGGTGGTATTTCCCAGGATATAAAACTCCTATATCTAATTGCAACACACGTTCTTTGCACTTAGATAGCTGCTTGTACTTTTCCGTTGAGAAACATGTAATTTTCCTTTGTGCCCAACTCTTCAAACTATCCAAACAACTTTTATTGATGTTCTTCTGTGCAATTTACTCTTTTCTGAGCCTTTCCATCATTGGCAAAATTTATCAGCAACAGTATTATGTCTTTTGAAAGGTGTTGACAATGTGTTAAATAACGTCGGGCCAAGGACAAGATCCAAGCACTGAGAACTGAGGAATATCTCTAGAAATGTTCCTGCTTTGGTGCCAGCTCCTGGTTTGTCCTTAAACTGAGGAATCAGCTCATAAAGCTGATGATGTCTTGGCAGTGGAAAGAGAGGAGAAAATGCAACTGCTCTGGTGAATCTTCATAACTAGCTGTGTGTGGGGCTATGGTTGGTGTCAAAAAAAACCTTTCAGATAAGAGGTCTTTAGCTAACTTCATACCAGGGATCTAATGGGAGACCTTTTTGGACATTTCTGCCGTTTTTTTTTTTTTTTTTTTTGGCAGAGATTTGGGCCCTTCCTTCCTCCACATCCCCCAACACTCAACCTTTGGACATCCTGGGCTCAAGCTTGGCTGATGGATGCTTTGAGTCCAGCAGCACTTAATCACTGGATGGATGGATGGATGGATGGATGGATGGATGGATGGAGTGAAGCCTTGCCATCGCTCCTGTGCCCATGGCAGTGCTCATACATGAAGCCTGCTGGGCAGCCTGTTTTATCACTTAGATGATCACAAGGTGGATGAAAAAGCCCACTTTGGTTCTGTAATTTAGCCTATACCATGTATACATATACCTAATATACTGCATATCTTAGAAAATGACAGTATATAATAAGGGTCTGCTGAATGCTGCACCTCAGGGCTGGAAGTTCTGGGGGGACGAGCATGTGGGCAGGGTTGGGAAGGAGCAGGGAGGGTTAGAAAAGGACGTGAAGGAACTTGGAGTAGTGAGGTGAGGTCTCGGGGCAAAACAGCAAGGAGGGAGCACAGCTGAGAAGCCCAGTGTTCAGGTAGGAGCTGGCTGTCCAGCTTGGCCAGGAGCAGGTCATGCATACCCTCAATCTCCAACTGCTTCATGTTGTCCAGTCATCCCGCTGATCCCCATCTACTTAGCTGTGTGGCATAAAACCATGCTTTTGCTGCCTGATCCTGGCACAAGATGTTGGGGAAGGACAAGGGTGGTGGGGACAAAGCTCTGGGGGTGCTGCAGAGGAAGGCAGCCACGCCAGCACAGGGATGCCTTCACAGAGCACAGATCCGAGAGCCCACCGCTCCACCTGCGCTCCCTGCAAAGGTCAACCCTTCAGTTTGAAGTGCCAGCTTCTATTTTTGCTGACCTCCCAGGGAAGGGAAGTTTCGGGCTTGACCAGGAGATGTCTCTATTAAGCCACATCGAGCTGGACGCGGAGGCAAAACAGGAGGAGAGGACTGTGCTGGTGAACTCAGACCTGCAATAAACTGCTGCGGTGGAGGGACCCTCCCTTCACCCTCACCGCTGCCTCAATTAGCAGCACCTCATTACAACCCTCCGGCAGCTATTTAAGTGCTGTTTCCTCTTGAAGCAGCTCAGATGGAGGTAGTAGACATCTGCCTGGCTTTCAAGACAGACTGCAACAGATCTGGTGTGAAGAGCCTCTTCTCCCCTGTGAGCTCGGTCCATCACTGCATCTCCTTCAGCAAGAAGACCCAGCTGAATTTTCTCTGGTCTACAGGAAGCACCAGTGAGTGGGCAAAGAAATTGGTTAGGAAGGGACATGCTGTTGCTCCTGGCTCCCTGCCCTGCTGCCTGATTTGCCTGAATAGGTGGGAGTTGAGGACATTTAGTGGCACAAAAGCAGGTGGGAGTTTTAATCTGTTATATATAAGTAAGTAATACAGTTGTAGATATATTTCTTGAGGGCATCCAGCCTCCAAAATGTGAGATTAGCAGAGAAGAATAATTTATCCACATATACAATAAAAACAGAACTGAGTCTTCACTCCCAGCCCCATTAACCTCACCATGGGTCCTACACTTGTGGAAATTTAGGAGAGAGAGGGACAAAATACTGCATGAAGAAGCTGTTGCTGCAAAGTTTGCTACAAGTTTCATCCCTGCCCATGCAGTGCCAGCTGCTTTTGCTGATGGACTTTATTTTTGGGACCAAGGCCTGGGCAGTGTTGTGCTGCCCCCAGGTCAGGCTCACTCACGGGTTGAGACGCTGTCGGAGGTGGGAGGGCTCCTGGCTTGCTCCTTCAGGGCCACGACGGTGACAGTGTACTCCTCCCCTGGCTTCAGCCCTGTCTGGTTGAAGGTGGTGACGCTGCTGGGGAGCTGGGCAATCACACCACCCTCATTATTCTGTCAGGGAATGAAATAAGCATTAGCCCTCTCCCACCAACTGGTGTTTTGGGGGGGACTGATGCACAAAGACGAGGTGCCCCCCATGATGCATCCTTCCACGGCCCAAATCACATCGTCAGCTTGGCACACCCCACCATGGAGGGAGAAACCTGGGATAAAGTCACCCACCAAGCATGGAGTACTCGTGTTGTTGGGCTGCAAAATCCTCCCCATCCCTCCTCCCTCCCCAGCTTCTGTATTTTGCCATTTGTGCCTCTGCTGTTCTCCAGAAGAGGAAAGATGATTAAACCAGAGCCTTGGCTAGACTTGTTTTCCCTGCTCTTCAGGTGCCAGCAGCCTTTTGTTGTTGATGTATAGGTATGAAGCTGTGAGGTCTTTATTTTGCCGTCCCCTGCTTTTTAGCCATCTTTAGTACACTCATTTATGCCTTGCAGTTTTGCCCTGAAAAACTGTAAGGCTTTAAACAACTGCACATGTCACCTTTCCTGCCAGTGCTTGGACAAAGGATCTTTTCTTGCTGCTGTCTTCACTAATAACATGCTAAACAAATCTTTGCACATAACTCTCAATTCATATTCATCTCTTTTCTCACTAAACAGGAAACCTTCCATTTTAGCCATCAGTTGCCATTTTACCTTTCCTTTTCTTTGTTAAATCTGTCTTCTCTTAGTCTTTTTCCCACCCCATCCCCAGTGCAGGCAGCAGATGGGCAATCCTGCCTGACCCAGCTTTTGTGGGGGTGAGAGCATCACAGAGACCATGGAAGGAGAGTGGAAAGAGCTCTGCAGGGATCTGCAAGCATCCTCGTGGGGCAGCTGAGGACCAAATTAGCATTTCCTCACCCAGTTTTTGGGAAAACAGGGAGGTCAATTTTTCTCACAGAGGTTGTGATGCTACAGTTATAACTCTGTTGTTTTTACCCTTTGGGAATGGGTTTTTGGTTTGTTTGAGGTGTGGCAAAGTTTTGGCACGTACCCAAGCAAGCGTTGCTTGCAGGGCAGTAAAGGACACAGCACCTTCTGCCTAATTTAGGGGAAAAGCCAACGATGGAGGCTCAAGAGAGGCCAATTTTGGCAACTGATAGGCAGGAGCATGACTGTGATTTTGTCTTGACTCATGATTTTGAGAACTTTAAAGCCCAGTGAGCTACATCCCTTCCCTACATAAGACCCTGTATCTAGGAACAGCCATCCTTTTGCATCTTATCTGCCTTTAAATCCCAAACGTTTCCATGTATTTTTAAGTTTAAGCTTAAAAATGGAAAAGAGAAACAATGGTCTTCATTTATTTGCTTCAGGGGGATGCTATTCAGCTGAATTCCTGAGTAATAGGGAAATGTTTGAAAGAGCTATTTTCTCCTACCAAAAGCTTTTCTCTGATATTGCTATATTTTTCAGCTTTAATCCTGAATGATCAGCCGATGGTGACTGAAAATTATCCCAGGGTCTATACCTGCATTACGTGAGCTTCAACTTCTGACACAATTTGCATGTGGATGTAGCCAACATCACATCAATAATCTTCCAGCAACTCTTTGGAAATGAGAGAATCGAGTTATTTAAGGCAATTGGGCCCTTGCTTTGTGCTGTGCAATGATACTCCATAGTTAAGAGTATTTAAAACTTTGGGGGCAAATTCTGCAGTTCTCCACTGCCCAGAGCTGCCTTTGATTCCAGCGAAGGTTTTGTACGAGTGAAAACATCATAATTGAGCCCTTAATCAGCATTTCTTTTACTGCTGGGGCTTGAATACTCTTATAAAGAGGCTCCATATACAATTGAAGCTATACTTATGGCTAAATGGAGTAGAAATTATGAATATAGATTAAATAGTTGATGTACAATTTTTGTTGCTGTGCACAGAAAAAAAAATGGGGTATTTAGGGCAACATTTTTATCCTTTCATCTTTTCTGGCACGATTTCTACCTGCTCGTCACTGCGATTAAAATTCCATGGCAGGAATTAACTGTGCGTGTGACTCGGGGATGTTGAAGGTTGTTGTCTGAGAGCCAGCAGCTGCTCACTTTGATCCAGGCTGCTTTGGGGAGCTTAGTGTAGAGAGCAGGGCAAGGAAAAGGAGGAGGAGAAAGAATCATTGCAAAGGAGATGGAAAGGAAAAAGAGGGTGCAAAAACAAGAGGCAGTGAGGCTGGAAGGTTTTTTCCCCATCACTGGATTTTTTGGGGGATATTTCCTTGAGGACATGCATGTCTTGACACATAAACTAATGGGGAAATGCAGGCTGGCCGTGTGTGGGGAGTCTGATGTGCAGCACACAAATGGCAAACACAGGCTGGGTATTTTGGGAAGGGGGTAATTGGAAACTGATTTAGGATCCACTCCCTGGGTGCTTTCAGGGGGACTGGGTATACCCTGCAGTGCCATGAGTGTNATCCTAAATCCACTAAATCCCCCCTCCACTTCAGGGGGACTGGATATACCCTGCAGTGCCATGAGTGTGGCAGCAGTACCTTGGGAATGAAGCTGATCTCCCAGCCATCGAAGGGGAAGGAGAAGGGCTCCCACTGCACCTCGGCTGTTGTCTCTGTGATGGTCTTGAACTTCAGCCCCTGCGGTGTGGCCAGGTCTGGAAGGGAGCAGGGGGTGGTGAGCAGAGCAGGCTGGGTGTGCACATGCTGTTGTACCCACCCTGCTCCCTGTGGGTATTTTGTTATCTGAGCAACAAAAACAGGGAAATTTTTGGTAACTGTCAGCAAAATTCCTTTTTCCCTGCTCCACATGGGTCAGAGGGAAACAAGGGAAATGCCTGGACCTATGGACACTGAAGCATCATCCCACTGCATTATTGTGTGAACAGCGTGAATGATGGGGTTGCAAAGGGGTGTCTGGATAGCTTCTGTTTGTCCCCTGCCCTCTGTATCCTTAGTCTCCAAGAAACCTCTCTGGAGGTTGGCATTACAGCTTGATACTCCTGTTTTCCTCTGTGCACCACGGTCCTGGTCAGGACTGTGTTTCTCCTGATGCACAGCAGCATCCCCTCCTGCTGCACCATTGCCCCTATCATGGGGAGTCATCACGGGGAATCATCCATTCAGGAGTGGGAGGAAAACCTGAGACTTCTGTGTTATATTGAAGTATTTTCTCTGAGGTAAAAAAAAAATGTAATGTTTTGGGCCACATTCTGGGGGCATCAATCAAACTCTGGACGCTTTTTCTTCTTTTTAGATATCCAGGTTTTCATCCAAACTGAAAGAGGGTGGACACATTTCCTCCTTTCCTATATCCCTATATAGATACAATTTTTTTTTTCTTTTTCTTTTTCCTTTTTTTTTTTTTCTCTTTGAAGGCTCAAGTTTCTGCTGCTAGAAGGTTTTTATGGAAAAAGTGAGCCAGCTTGAGCATCCCCTCAGGATACATGGCTAGCAAGCGACAAGTGCAGTAGGATACTTACTAGTCATCACCTTGGAGCTAACGGGGATGCTGAAGACGTCACTGATGACTGCGTAGATGCTGACATTGTAGGCAACGCCTGGCTCCAGATCCGTGATGGTGATGCTGCTCCAGTCCCCAGGCACCCTCTGCTGGAGCTGCGTGCCCCCTGGCGCCGCGGGCTGGTACGAGACCACGTACTCGGTGGCTGCCCCGGGGCTGTCCCAGGCCAGCTCGATGGAGCTGTCGCTGATCCCCGTCACCCGCAGGTTCTCGGCAGGAGACACTGGTGGGAAGGACAGAGGTACTGTCAGGGTGTGCGTGGCTCATTCTTCCACTCCTGTGGGAGGGTGTGTCGGTCTACTGGTGAGCCATGGGCACGGGCTGGGGTTATGTGCTGTCTGTGGTTGTCTGAACAGCTACAGCAAGGTAAAGGCTCGGGAGAACCTGTTGCACTAAGGTTTAGCCCCCATGTTGGGATGAACCTCACTAGCTTTTTGCTCACCTCCCAAACTTTTGTCCACGGTGTCTTTGGGGACAGGGATAACAGGGAGGTAGCCACACCGTGGGGCCTCAGTGTGTCCTAAGTGATGCGCTCTGCCGGGTACGGATTTCTCCCAGGCTTCACGGTGCTCCTATGGGACTCTGGGCACACTGAAACCCTCGCATACACACTCAAGGCGCTCTCCTCACACACCCCCCTCTACCTGCTGAGCAGTCCTGCCCGTCATAGCCTTCCTCGCAGACGCAGAGCCCGTCGCGGCAGACGCCCCGGCCGCTGCAGGCGTTGGGGCAGTGCAGCCTGGCGCAGTCCTCGCCGGCGAAGCCCTCCTGGCACACGCAGGTGCCGTTCACGCAGTGGCCCCGGCCCGAGCAGTCGCGGGGGCAGCGCAGCTGGGAGCAATCCTCGCCGGTGAAACCCTCCTCGCACACGCACTCGCCGTCCACGCAGAGCCCGCGGGAGCCGCAGCCGGCGGGGCAGCGCAGCTGCGAGCAGTCCTCGCCCCCGTAGTCGTTGTCGCAGATGCACTGGCCCTCCAGGCACACGCCGCGGCTGGAGCAGCCCCCGGGGCAGCGCGGCTCCGAGCAGTTGCTGCCTGCCCAGCCCTCCATGCACACGCAGCTGCACGACTCCAGGCTGAAATTCCCGTGGCCGCTGCACTGCGGGATGTAATCCAGCTGCCCTGCAAGGATGCAGGACCGAGGGTCAGAACCCACCGGGTGGGAGGCGGGGAAAGGTCGGTTTTGGGTGCAGGTCAGCCCTCTGAAGGGCTGGAGAAGGGTGTGGGGCAAGGGGGGGTGGGGGATAGTCCTCCCTCTGAGCCTGCCCAGCCTTGGTAAACTGATGGCTTTAGGGCTGAAAGGGGAAGAATTGGTGGGGTCGTGGTGGAGTTTGGGTGGATCTTTTCTTAGGGAGCAGTGGCCTCCATAACTATGGGTTTATGCACCATCAGCCTTGTGGTGGTGCAGGTGCTCCCTTTGGTTTCTCTCCAGCTCAGCACTCAGTTGATAGGAACTTCCCTAGACCTCTTACTGGGAAAAAACCTTCCCTGGCCAAACCCTCTGCACCAACCGTGACTCCTCTGGTCTCAGTCTACCCACTTATCCTTTTTATAGATGAGAGATCCCCATCTGCTTTCTCTCTCTCCTATACGAAGTAGGTATGTACCCAAAGACTTCATCCTCATCCCTCTCCTGGTGAACCTGATTAAGGCAGAACTGTTGGCTTTGGGCACACTGAGGTTGTGGAAAAGCAGGGACAGCACGTGGGCTCTGTGGCCAGCTCCTCTAATGCCCCCTCTTTACTTGGCAGCCCTGCACAGGATGCTCTGGGGTGAGGAGGGATGATGGGGATGAAGGCACCAGTCACTGACACTGCTAATGCTCCCCTGTTTTGCCCTGAAACAGAGCCATTGCTCCAGCAAAGGGTTTATCCCAGGCAGGCTAACTTTTCCTTGCTGATTTTACTGCTTTACCTCATGTGAACCAAGGAAGAAGAGAAACCCTTTCTGTGCTTCCTGCAAACTGTGGGAAACCTTTGCACCCCAAAGACCCCCAAGCCCCAGGACTCTGTCCCCAGCTAAATTTTCCCTCCTAGCTGACCCTGCTGAGCTGCTCTTCCAGTGGGGGATGTAGCAGATGCACATGTAAAAGCAGCTCAGTTACATGCTGTGCCAGGCAGACCCATTTGGGTTACTTTGTAGGACAATTCCCATCCAAACTGCAGATACTGGGAATGCCAGTCAGGATCTCTTCAGATCTCAGCCTCTAGTTAAGTTATCAAAAGATGACAGAGGATGCTTGGAAGTGTGCTGGAGGAAAGAGGGTTTCCTCAGGGAAATGCCTTGGGTGGTGGGGTAGGGATCCTGATCTCCTTTGCAGTACAGTGAATTGAAAGCAACTCTGGTAAAAATAAATGAAATTACTCCAGTTTTAGCTCAGCACATCTGTGATGGGAGTGGGGACTCCACCAAGCAATGAATATTTAATGGGACTGTCTATGTATGTTGCAAGTAACCCAAATAGGCCCATCAGGGTTTCAAATTAATTCCTTTAAAACAGGTTTTTCCCATAGCATCTCCTAGGTGATTTTAACCCTCACTTTGCACAGACTGGTGTTTCCTGTTTTGTTTTAGTTATTGATGCAGCTGATGAATGTGGCATTGGGAGGGATGTGGGCTGAAGCTGTGGCTGGGAATGCATTGACTTCCACTGGCCACATCATAGATGCCAGCCCAAGCCACCCTGCTGTGTGTCCATCCTTGTTTCTCCCTCCCTGACCAACACACCTTTGGTGGAACTCTTAACCTGAGGATTGATTGCACCCATTTCATTTTAATGTGTACTACACATAGAGGTGTTGGGATACCACTGGAAAAATCTCACTAATAGCTGCAAAACTTAAAAAAAAATGCAATGAGTATTGGGGATAAAAGGGTTGCTTTTAATTTGTCTTCCTTTCTGTTGCTGTTCCTGGTGTCTAAAGCAGTTTTCCCCTGGAAAGATGCCCTGTGTGGTTCTCCTTGCTTAGTGTTTTCTTCCCTGCAAGGAACCCTGGTGTGCTGAAGCCACAAGCAGGGCTGGGCTGCATTTGGGATGGATGCCCTTTGAGACAGCCCCTCTTCCTCGAGACAAGGAAAACTATCAGCATACTGGCTCCTGGACTGTGGAAATGCAGCTGCTAGCCCAAACCTTCCTGACCCATCTCATTTCAGCTGAATGCTGCTCTCCTGACCCTGAGGGACAGCTGAGGTGAAATCTTTAATGGAGGAACCCTAATGGGACTTCTTGGAGGTCTCCACAAAAGCACATCTTTTTATGCAGATGGAATATCATGTTGATGGTTTTGTGCCTTTTTTTTTTTAGGTTTTGTTTGCTTATTTCATGTATTTTTTTTGTATTTTTAATTTTTTTTTTTTAAACTCAGCTATTCAGATGTGCTCACTCCCCCTACAGAGAAGATGAAGGGCCTTATTGCCAACTCCCACGGGGCTGCCTTCAGCCCAGGGACAGCTTAGGAGAGCAGCAACTACATCCGTGCTCCCTGTCCCACAAGCAGTGGCAGATGTCTAAGAGTGTTGGAAGGACTGCAAAGTTGGGAGATCCCCCTGCTCACCCCTAACCAGCTGTAATTTCATCCATAAAGGGGGTTCAGCTCTCTCTCCATTACAGAGTTTTGCAGCGAGTGTGGCACGGGCACTCAAGTGACCAAAGCCCTCCCAGGGGTTTTCCTGGCTTAGAGGACTTAAGCTAAGTTTTTTCACTAAAGCCACAGCCCCATCATGGGTAAACACTGGTTTTCCTCTGTCACCACTCTGAGTGGCATCATCAGGTTTTGTGTTATTTCTCCTGCCTTTCGCTCAAGCCCTCAGTCCCCAGCAAGAGCTAACAGCATGGCATTACTACCTGTGGCTGCATTTTCTTGGCAGCAATTGGAGGTGCATTGGTCCCGGAGGATGGAGACCTCCCTCTCCAGCATCTCAATCCTGCTCAGCAGCTCCTGCAGGGATGGGAGGGAGGTGGAGCACTTGCAGGCCTGCTTGGGCATGTTTATCCTGTGGGTGAAGGTGACCTGGCTCTCGCTGTCGGAGGTCTGCTCCGTGTACTCTGCCAGCCGGTCGTCTTCTGAACTCACCTCCTCGGCCGAAGACTTGAGCATGGATGAGCAGCAGCTGTCCAGCGGGATGTTGATGTTGTAGATGTGGTGGAAGACCATGGGCTGCTCTTTGATCGGTGGGCTGCAGTTGGCCAGGCCACCTGCCTCATCCACCGCTGTCCTCTCAGCCGGCTCTGTTGTCACCTCCAGACGGCACTCAAAAGGCTTGAGGACAGCCCCCAGCAGAAGCAAGTTGAAGCTGATGACCACATTCCTCAGGACCAGGTTTTCACCATCAGTCCCCATTTTCCTGGGAGAGGGAAGAGCCTTCCAAGCCAGTCTTGGTCAGCCCAGAGTGGGAAGGACCTGGGAATGCAGAAGCAAAAGAACATGGTTGGTGTTAGCCTTGAAACTCTGCTCAGCACAGAGAGGCAAATCCTTCTTGGCAGTTATCTAGACCCATCTGGGGCTGACTTAGCCCACATGCAGTCCTGCTGGCTTTGGTGGAGCCTAAATCAACCCTGAATGGAAGCCATGGCTGGTGGGAACACCTTGCCATAGCTCTTGAGCAGTGACAAAGACATTCTTGTTGTTACTGCTTTTTTATTTAGGAAACAATTAATCTGGTACTATCAAAGCACCAAATACTCATCTCTGAGCCACTCACCACATCTTACTTTGCCACCCTCTGCCAATGCCATAACCTTGAGCAATTGCTGTCTCTTGCTTCTAATGGCCCTCCTGCTCTGGAGCTCCTCTCCAGCTCCTGGGGAACATCCCTGCCTCCCCCCTTACCCTGCTGCTGAATGAAAATATATGTTTGCTGGTTTCTCTCTAACAACACCTGGAACTCCTTTGGTAGGCTCTCTTTTTTTTCCCCTGGTTTTAGGAAAAGCTGGAAAAATGGAAAGAACTCTGTAATGGGGTGGCTCTAACCTTGCTCAGAGAAGACAGGCTCCGTAAGTGGCAATTTGGGGCTGCATTCTCAGACCCTGACTCCCTCAAGTCCTCCTCTGCCTTCTGGGCTCTCCGCTGGCTCCTGGGTGGCCCTGGCTGACCCACAGAGAG
Source organism: Chloropsis cyanopogon (assembly GCA_013400585.1). NCBI lineage: Eukaryota > Metazoa > Chordata > Aves > Passeriformes > Irenidae > Chloropsis > Chloropsis cyanopogon. The sequence goes on from WEZZ01006215.1 coordinate 105,982, forward strand.
ACTCCTTGTCCCTGCATAATGGGGCAGCCGTGACAGGGGAAGGCACAGGGACTAATGAACACCGGCTGCCTTTGATTGACTCGTTGGTGCTCAAATCTCAGCGCCCCCTCCTCGGCCTCTCGCTTGGCTTTTTGTGTGTGCTCGGAGTGGAAGTAATTGTGGCCATGAGCCAGCTGCTCCAGGCCGGGCCAGTGCTTCAAAGGAAGACTCCTTGCAGGATTGCAGGAGCAGTTTAGACACAGGGAAAGGAAATCCTTCCTCTCCCCATCTTCAGATCCAGCTTGTCTCAAGACAGACATCAGAGCCTGTTTGTGAGCATAGCTGGATGGGGGGAGAGGGGCTCTGTGTGGATGCAGGAATGAGGGAGTGGGAGATGGATGGTGAATAAAGGAGGGAGAGCAGATACACAGCAGGATGGTTGGGTAGTTAACGACTCGCTAACCCACAGACCGAAAGCCATTCATTTGCTGGTAGGAGCTGCCAAGCTTATTGATCTGAATCTCTTTATCAGTACATTCATTACAGCTGCCCAGCTCTCGGTTCTGAGTGGCAAGTCACAGTTCTGAGTGGCAAGTCGCAGCATTCCCCTCCTGCCCCTTAGGCAGGGCACGATGCTGTGGGAATGTTGGCACCCCTGGGGCACGATGCTACGGAGATTTCTCGTAATATCACTGGTTGGGCTCTGACCCTGGCTCAAACCAGGCTGAATCCACAGGGCACGTGGATGCTCCTTGGTGTCCTCCAACCCAGAGCAGGCCAGACATCCCTTTTAATCCTCAACTTCTTCCCAGAGGCTTGGGCTGACGGCTCTGAAGCCCTGAAGCCAAATTTGTGAACACATTCCTGAGCTCTGTCATCTCTGTTCCCTATCTGGTCCTGCTCTGTCTCCTGCTCCTCGTGTCAACAGTTTGCTTTTCCCTAAAGGACCCATCACAGTGAGCTCAGCCAGGGTGGGCTGGGAGAGCTCTGAGGCTGCATGAGCAGCCTGGCAGCTTGAGTTGTGTCTACCTAGGAAGAGAAGTTGCATGAACATTCCTCCTTTAGGTTCCTAATTTTCCTGTGCTCCTGATGCTTCCCAATCCAGCTCACACTGCAGTGAACCATTAAAAACCATTGACTGGAGGAACAGATCCAGGACTGTATGTTTTTTATCCCTCCTTCACAAGGAAAAGAAGCCAATTTCTGTGTCATTTAATGTGTAAAATTGGTTGCATTAGAGCAAATTCACCTAGGTTGGTTTTAGTCTTTTTTTAATTACGCCTTTGTTGTCCCCAAGTTCAGATACAACTCCCAGCTGGTGGCCTTCTTGATGGCTTTGATCCCTTCATCCCCAGAGGTGGCCTTGGAAAACTTCCCATCCAGGGCAGTGAAGGCAGCTTTGAGCCTGTCACTTTCCTGGTGTCTGATGTCAATGTCCTTCTTGTTCACTTTCTGCTGGACTGGGACAATGCCTCTCCATCCCAAAACAGCCTCTGTGTAACCAGGATAGGACAGCTGATCTCCACTTGCCTCTGGCACAGCACAAGCTTGGGGCTGCTTCTATATTTTACCAGAACTGGTTACCTTTGGTTTGATTTGCTGTTTTGTTTTTTTCTCCCTGCTACAATCCCCCTGAAACATGGGTGTTTCAATTAAAGTTCAAATTAAAGAGTTATTACAGTTAATTATGAAGTTTGGCAGGCATTGAGCTTTTGGCTCCAAAGCATTTCAACTTTGGGGGAGCTGTGAAAGAATCAATCTGCTGCAATTTCTCTGTGGTGCTCAATAAAAAATACAGGCAATAGAAAACTGAGAAAAATATTTGAGGGTTTTGCCAAACATATACCACAGCAAAGCTCTCCCTTCCCCTCCCCATCAGCCTCTCTCCATCCAGGATTTGTGCCTTATGGGCCAGCAAAGGAAGAAATATAAAAACCCTATTAAATCCACAGTGCATCCACCCTAATTATATCTTTTCAGTTATTTTTACATTTTGCTGATGGGCTGTATCTGTGTGAGCAGCTTTGTGAGGAGGAATGCAAAAGGGAATCTGTGTGTGTGGATGCTCAGAGCAGCTGTGCTGATAAAGTCCTTAATGGTGTGGCAGTGGTTTGGGGGGTGGGGAGAACATCATCACCCCAAAATGCAGCCCCAGGTCCCCCAGCAGCACCTGCAGCCCTTTTTTTATAACTTAGCAATTTGAATGTAGCAAATGCAAGCTGGGCTTTTGCAGGATGGGTGCAGAGACATCAGGTCTGCACAATGAGTATGATGCCAGCAGTTTGGTCTGTGGCATTTTGTGGAGATAGTTTAATATTTGGATGGTCCAACAATTTTTCTATTTTCATGGCAGTTTTGATGAATTGCTTTGGTTAAAAAAAAAGTCAAATGCTGCCTGGGAAGATGCTTGAGAAAAGAAAATATTTGTTTCTTCAGCCATATATCGTGTATTAAAATGTTTTTGAAATCACTAAAGATGTGAAAATGAAGTGAACTTTTTTTTTTTTTTGAGTGAGAAACCTTTTAATCTACCCGTAGCATATAGAGATGGATATATGTGTATATATATTTATGTACATTAATTGCACTCCCTTTTTCTGAACACCAGGTAAACCCCAAGCCCTGCTGTTTGGTGCAGATGGAAATCAGATCTATTTGGAGTTCAGGCCCATGCTCATCCTTGATGCTGACCAACAAACCATCAAGAAACAGAGTTTGCTCCCTGCTTCCTCGGCATGGCAGAAGCAAGCAGGTATTTGCTAACACCCAGCAGTCCCTGAGCCATGTGATTAGAGCTGAGATGTGCTCCCTGCTGGAGCACAACTGGCAGCAGCTGGATCTCTGTGATGGATTTGCTCCCACTGCTGTTAATGGTGGGAGTGACCCCAGGGTATGGTGATGCAGGAATCCTCCAAGTGTATTATTTGGGCTTTTATGCTGAAAAGTGTCCTGCAGGTTTTCCATAAGCCAAAACCACCTGCTGATGGATGGTTTTCAAGGCTGCCAAAAACAAAAAAAGTGCTTAGTGCAGATGGTGCCTGTTCCATGTTAGGGCAGGATGCAGCCCATGCAGCTTTCCTCTTGGGTTCACTGGGGAAAAAATTCACCTCCGTGGTATCCCTGGTTGGCTTCCCAGCCTCAGGCTTTTCAGTCCAAGGCTCATACAGCTGGAAAACTGACATGGATTGCATTGCAAGCTCAGAATCCCAACTCTGGAGGTTTTTGGGATCTCCAAAATGAGGCTGCAGTACTCACAGGTTTAGAGGAACACATCACTCCCATCATCAGCATCATTTTTGCCTTGACATTGAAATCTCTCCTGGGGGCCATGTCCTTCAGCCATGGCAGGTGAGGATGTGCACATGGCGAGGCACACATCAAGCACTGGCACCCAGGGAAGGGGTGAATCACCATCCTTGGAGGGATTTTGAAAAACATGTATATCTGGGGACATGGTTTAGTGGTGGGCTTGGCAGTGCCAAATTAAAGACTGGACCTTGATCTTAGAGGTCTTTTCCAACCCAAACGATTTAGGATTCTCAGACCCTGTGGTGTGTGCCTTGCTTTTTCTTTGCTTTGTGATTCAGCAAGAAACTCTTGTGATTTTCCTGTCCCATGGGAAAGAACTTGCACTTTCCCACTGGAAAGAAGAGCTGCTTCATTGCAGCAGCTGCTAATGAAAAAATAGTGGAAATAATTCTCCTCAGCAGCTGAAACTGCTGCAAATTTGGTGTCACTAGACTGGTCTGCACCAGTAGGATTCCCCTGAGCAGATGTAGGGATGCAGCATGTCCTGCAGACCAATTCCCTCCTGCAGCTTTCTGAGGGGAAATAGCACTGGTGCCCAGTTATTACTGACCTACTGATGTGTAATTTGTCTGTTTAGAAAGGCTTTCATTGTAGTAATTCCAGGGGGAGAGCGAAGGTCCTTGCCATGTGAAAGCAAATAAAGCCTTCTCCCTTATCAACTCCTTCTGCACCCTCTGCTTGACTGCAATCCTTATCACCCCTCTAAACACAGCCTGTTGCAGGGTTTTGGGGAAATTAAAGGAGGTGGAAAGCTTAGAGAAGCAAACCATCCACTGTAACAGTGGTTGCTTGAAGGCCAGATCCCATGAACTTATGGGGCCAAAGCTGAGGACCAACAACAAAACCTGCACCATGCCAGAAAAACACAACCGAGTGTTTCCATTTCCATTCCATGCTGTCACCAAGCAGCCCTCAGAGGGAGAATGATTTTCACCCTGCTGACCAGTGACATGTTTAAGGATGAAACACTTTGATGCTTTTACCAGTTTTCCTTAACTATATGCAGATGAAGAAATCTATGGCTCTCCCAACTGACTGCCAATTCTGCCAGTTAAAAAATTCATGCACACCTCTGTCATTGCAACCTACCTACGTTATGTCTTGCTTTCATTACATATTCTTTTATTGAATTGCCATGGAATATATCAATAGCCCCTATAAACTCCCACAGGAAAGCAAGCAATAGCTTAGTTTGCAGCTAACTTAGTTTGCAGCAGAGGTTTTGGGGAATCTCCTTCTATTTTCACATTAAGAGTCTGGATCCAGCATGTCTGGCTTCACATCACCTCAACAGCTGCCTCCTGCACGCTCCCCTGCGAAGTCTGTGAATCACCAAGTTAAGTCTTATTTTAGTGAGGGTGACAGCTCTAATCTGAGCCTATCCCAGCATTTTAAAGAGCAAATTCTGGTCTGTCTTCATTTATATATATATTTACAGGTATGTTATCAGCTCCCCATTCAAACCGTGTTTAAACACAAGCCACAAAGGAATTCTTGCTCAGTGCAAAATTTGCCTCTGTGACTGGCTTGCAGAGGTGGGCACCTAATTTTGTACTGAAGACCAAGGTGTGTGCCCAAATTCATAATGAAAGCTGTCAGCAGTGAGCTTGGTCTGGCCCCTGCCTGTCCCTGTTCACTGCTATCAGCCCCAGAGCTCTGTGGGCAATGCTGGGATGCAGCACAGGCTGCAAACACATGGTGTGGCACAGGATTGCTCATGGTTAAAGGCTTTCCTCTATTCTCCAACACAAATATGAAAACCTAGAAACACCCATAGTGTCCAGTGTCCTGCAGGAAGGTGGCCCATTCCCCTCTGGGTCCAGGTGTACCACCCTGATCCAGTGGTGCCTGAATTCCCAGCTCCTAATGGGAGTTACTACCTGCTGACACTGAGCTCTTCCGTAGCAACTTGTGAGGCTGGGCATGTGTTTTGAGTTGTGACAGGTGAGTGTTTGGTAGCCTGGCCCTTTGAGCACTAAGATTTGATGTCTGTTGGAGATGGCCTCAGCTGCCCTGCTGCCAGGACAGCCCCGTCCTTCGGGACTTCCTGCCCGGGAAAAGTCCTCACATCCTGCACTTCACACCATATATTTATTCACACAGAGCTGTGAAATAAATCCCCCCTCAGCAGGCCTGAATGTTGCAGAAGGGTTTATTTCATCCTTACATGGCGTGTCTGGGAGTTAAAGGAGTTTTACCAGGAGAGCTGGGGACAGAGGCTGGGATAGCTCCTGCTGCTCTTCTTACCAGCACCCCCATTTGCCCATAATGGTGCTTCTGGGTCATCACTCCTGCCCTGTGCCCAGGGAGAATTTAACTTTCTGAAGAAAGGTTTTGGGATGGGGACAGACCTTTCAAGATGCTAGCCTTCAGTGCTAAAGCTCTGCACTGGGTTCCCAAGCCCTGTGATGGCCATTGTCCCTGGCCCAGCAGCTCCTGGAGTTCCACTGGAGATGCTTAGAAGCTGTAAATGAGAAATTAGCTGCAATTATGTAGCGTCACAGGGCATAAATACCCTCTAAATCCTCTTTAATTACATGGTAGCACTTAATTACATGGCAACAAGAATGTAAGCACAAAAATAAATATGATTTCAGTTTTATCTTCAGCAGAGGCACTGGTAATTAATTTTGGAGGGTGATGTAGGACCTGCGTGGTGTGGACTCCACTAACACAGTACTGCAAAGGTGCTGCTGCCCAGGACAGACAAACTTCCCTTCTTCTCCCTCTCCAACAGCCACAACTTTGTCACCTCTTCCCATTCCCCACTCAGTGTCATCCCTCTGTCTGTCTGTCTGTCTGTCTGCCCGCTGATGCACAGGCAGAGACTTGCAGATGTCAGGATAAGGCAGGACCGGTCAGTGTAGTATCCACTCATTCTCCTTGTCTTAGTTAGATGTGGCTGGGGGTGTGTATTCTATTCCCATCTGTTAGAGGTGGGGCAGTTATCCTCTGTTAATTGGGCAGCTTTTTCTTTATCTCTTCCACAACCAATCCTCCCCCTAAGAGATATCTTCTGTTAATGGGCCACTGAGTGTCACTGCATGGCTGATAAAATGACATCATCCCATTGGGAGATGCTCCACCCCAGGGGAGGAGCCAAGCATTCCTACCTGGATATAATCTGAGGCTTGGAACACCACAGCCAGCCCTTTCCCACTGGATTCCCAGAGGAAGACCAGGCCCATCTACACCAGCACTGGACCTTCAGAGGAAAACTGCACACTTCTACAGGATCACTGCTTCAACAGAACTACATCTGAACCACAGGACTGCAGCCACCATTTCATGGGACTGCTACCAACACCCTGACCCACAGGGTGACAAATCGTATTCTGACTCTGTCAGTCTTTTTTTTTTTTTTTTTACTACTGCATTTGTATTTTTAATTTTTTTAGTACAGAACTGTTATTCTTATTCCCATATCTTTGCCTGAGAGCCTTTTAATTTCGAAATGATAATAATTCGGAGGGAGGGGGGTTACATTTTCCATTTCAAGGGAGGCTCCTGCCTTCCTTAGCAGACACCTGTCTTTTCAAACCAAGACACTCCTGCATGGAGAAAACCAGGCATGGGAGCCTCCATGGTTCATTCATCCCACCTGAGTTATGCTGTGAACTCACATCCCATAACCAGCCATGGGGATTTGGATCACTCTCAGCCATGGGCACAGGGCTTTTTTCCCCATTTGCTCCCAGCATTCTGCTCGGGTGCCGGCAGCGCGTCCTCGTGCTCATCTGCCTGGTGCTCGGCTGTCACGTTGCATTAGAGTCTGCAAATCAATCCAGATCTCCTCAGGGCTTAGCTGAAGCGGATGCAAACCCAGCTTGGGATACTTCTCTGCCAAAATGCTGCCACCCGTTACCCCCAGCAGAGCTCGAGCATATGCCTTGATGAAGATAAAGGGGTGTGCAATGAAGCACAAAGTCACCTTGAAGAGCTTGGGTGCACCTTAACCTTTGTCACCTCATACAGCCACCCCGACCACATTTAAATGGAGAACAGTGCTGCAGAGGAAAATCCCTACTATTTCCCATGGTTTTTTGACCATAATTAGTGCTTTGCAGCAGGTTCCCCTGGGAACTCAGAGCAGGAGCACACAGGAACTCGGTTTGCTTTCAGTAAAAGCAAACCCACCAGCTGAAGTCAAATAAGCACAGTTTTTGACTTGCTCTTCGGTTTGCAAGTCATTTATCCCCTCACCCAAAGTCAAGGGGATGGAAAAGCAATGTTCATCTGGTGCATTTTTGCATTAATTTTCCCTTCACATGTAATTTTACACTACAGAGATGAAGCAGAGCTGATGTGATCACAGTTGAGTACGCTGTGACTTTCCCCCGTCTGCTTTATAAGCCCCATACTGGAAAAAATTCAAATTTTCCTTTCTTTTTAATGTATTACTCAAACTAAACAGCACACTACAGCTGATTTACATGCACATGCAACCTGGCAGGTAGCAGCAGGGATTGTGCTGTTTGAACCTTCCAATAATTGATATTTTCCACTCGCCTTCCCATTGTAATTTCCCTGGGATGTAAAGAGCAGCAGCAGATACTTGTGGAACAGATTTGAGGCTGGAACAAAGCTGCCACGGTGGAGCTTGCTGAAGGGTGATTTTCCTTGGGCAAAGCTTGCTCCAGGCCCCTTTGGAGACCTGCAGGATCTCCTCAGGAGGGGAACAACCTTTGGTCAGTGACCACAAGAAGCCTGCAAAGATTTTCTATCACATCCCATTGAAAAGACAGTCAAAGAGAGCATGAGCAAGCTGGAGTAGAGAAATGAATCATAGTTCCGCTGCAGAGGCTTCATTTGATAAATAATGTATATGGAGTTTACAGTAATAACTGCTTTCTTCCCACCCAGGCAGCTGGGCTGGGCTTGGATACATTCCTCCTCCCAGACAGTGTGACAGACTTTGTTTTGTCAGATAGGTTAATCTGGGGCTTTTCTCACCACTGGCCAGCCCCACATGTGGGTATGGAGAGGAGGTGGCATTCCCAGACACGGCAGGAGGAAAGAATATGCTGGGGGTGCACATTTGGGAGATCTCCTGAGGTTAAGGTGTGCCATGGATGCATGAGAGGAGGTGTTTGGCCCTGTATGGTGTATGCATGTGGGTACCAGCTGCCCCAACACAGGATGCTGCACCCTGAACTGCCCTGGTGGCTTCCCCATCCCAGGACCAAGGCCCTCATCCCACCACTGAAATAGTTTTTTTGTCTTGAAGCATGCTTTCCAAAGAGTACATGGCATCTCCCACAGGTGGGTCCCCTCAGGAAAGATGGGACCTTGGAGGTGACCAGCTAAATCACCTCTGGTTATCCCTCAGGAGCGCTGCAGCAAGGATTATCCTTTGTGATCCCATGCTGCTGGTACAGCAACATGAAGTGAGGTGTTCCCATCACCTTCCCTGCCCAGTTTTATCCTCTTAGACCATAACAGTTATCACAGTGGGACAATCCAAACTATGGGCTAGCCCTTGTCCTCCCTCTTGTGACATCTCAAGACATGGACATGGGAAAATGGGTGCTGAAAGTCAGTCTCTTTAGAATGCAAAAAAAAGGTAGGAATTTCCTCTTGCTTCTCCTGTTTTTGGGCCTCTGATGAATAGCAAGAGGGGATAGGGGAGGAGAGAGGAGGACTGTGACCACTGCTGAGCCTCAGAGATCCTAGTGACTCAAGGATTTCCTAACCTGCAAGAGCCTGTCTGGCTTGAGGTAGTGAGAGGGGCTCACAGGTGTAGGACAGAGCTGGTCTGGGCTTTTAGGATGGGGGTCGTGTACAATAAGTCATCCTGTGGGTGTGCAGTTCAAATCCCATATCTCCTTAGGTTTTGCCTTCCTGCTAGCTGGGATAGCCTGCATGGACATGTCTGGATCTGAGCAGCTGGCTGGGCACCTGCATGGAGCCTCTGGTGCCACTAGAAGAATATAAAATGACTTTCATCAAGGCACACCAGAGAAAATACTCTTTAGTCATTTTTATAGCAGGCCTTGAAAGCTTTGACTGGAGTGATTTGGTTAAAAATAGATTTGTTTCTGTTGGAATTTGGCAGAAAACCTGGCCTACCATATTAATGAAGGTGAGAAAACCCATATCTCTTCCCATTTTACATCCCTGTGGAAGATCTGGAAATAGCCTCAGCATTTTTACTGCAGAGATAAAAAAGATCCTTGGGAGGGGAAAATAGCTGTAGTCAATGTGGGCTTGCACCAGTTAAAGACTGGAGTTAGGTTAGGGTTTTATTGCCCTGTAATAGGCAAGTACCTCATCAAGGAGTGGATATAAATGCATAACATAATTTCAATGAGCCAGTGCACAGCGTGAGAGCCTGGAAGCCAGCCCGCTGCTTTGCCATGTATTTTAAGAGAGAGCTTGGTTTTGCTCACTTTAGTTCTCCAACTAGTATTGAAAGTGTTGGTTACAAACTTAGTTCACAAGCAAACACTTAAAATCAATTTTGAGGCTGTTTTCATGCTGAAGAACTCTGTGGAGATCTAAGGCTCCGGATGAAGGAGACATCTTACATCCTGTGACAGACAGTGATGTAAGTCCTTTCATGAATGGGTCACAATTCATCTTTGGATTGACTCCTGTCATCCCCAGCATCCCAGAATTCAGGCTCAGCACTTTGCATTTCCAAGCCTTTTATAATTTCTAAGCCAAAATTAACCAGAGTCAGTTGAAACACGCTTTCTTGCCTGCCTTTGCTGTCCTCCTTCACTTCTGATCAAAGCAGTAGATAAATAATGACAAATAACACGCTGTGGCCATTTGAATAGGGCCTGCTGAACTGAGAAATGAAATCTCTTGGGCAGCAATTGCAGCAGTGGAAACAGCTGAAAATATTTGCAGTGTTGGAGCACAGAAATTTAAAATTGAGGAATTACTGGCTGCATCCTATTCCTACAGAAAGTGAGGAGCAAATGCCCCTTGATGCCTGCTGGGAGCGGGGCAGCCCTGTCAGATTAGGCAAACTCAACCTGCTAATTGAGGTGGATTTTAACTGCTCCTCACACATGTGAAACAGAGCAAATAGGAGAGGGTTTGAAGGGATTTCATCCAGAGGGAGCTGGACAAGCTCAAGGAGTGGGAACCTCATGAGGTTCAACAGGGCCAAGAGCAAGGCCTTGCATCTGGGTTGGGGCAACCCCTGCTGCCAACACAAGTTGAGGAAAGAAGGGATAGAGAGCAACCCTGGGAAGTGCTTGGAAGTAATGGCAGATGAAAGGCTGGGCGTAAGCTGACAGTGTGTGTTCACAGCCCAGAAAGTGACTCTCATCCGTGGTGGGCAGTGTGGGCTGCGGGTCAAGGAGGTGATGCCCCCCCTGTACTCAAGATCCCACCCCAGGAATGCTGCATCTGGCCCAGGTGTCCTCAGCACAGGAAAGAACCTGTTGGAGCAGATCCTGAGGAGGCCACGAAGAGGCTCTGAGGGCTGGAGCATCTCTGCTGTGCAGGCAGGCTGGGAGAGCTGGGGGTGTTCAGTCTGGAGAAGAGAAGGCTTCAGGGAGACCTTAGAGCACCTTGCAGTGCTCAAAGGGGCTTGAAGAGAGCTGTAGAGGGACTTTGGACAAGAGCCTGGAGTGGCAGGACAAGGGGGAACGGCTTCAAAACTGCAAGAGCAGTTTCCTGTGAAATACTGAAATAGCAGCCTACAGAATAGTACCATGAGCTGGGGGAAGTTTACTTCTGTGCTGCTGTCAGAGACTAAAATGGTTCATGCCTTAAACATTGTTAGGAAGGAGTTTTGCCCATTATAGCAAAGAAACTACAACCACAGAATCCACCCCTCCTTGAAGATGCCTGACTGGAGCCCTGGGCTGTGAGTTAAACTGCCTGGGTAAGACAAAGGGGACACCCTGGTTCACTCATCTCAGGTCTGGGGAGAGGTAAACAAGGCTGAGGGGAAAGAATGCATCCACAGGAAAGCCTGCAGCAGAAAATCATCCCTGGCTGGGTTTGGGGTGGGGGAGACCACATCCCAGAGAGGCCAGGTTTGCACAGACGCCCCCCAGCCAGGGGGAGGAGGAGCTTTTGGGTGTGTGGTGGCGGAGGCACTGAGCACTCATCCTCCCTCACACAGAGCAGCCAGCTGGGAGCCCTCAGCCCAGAAAGGGTTATCCCCACATCCATGGGACATTCCCCTGGGAGGCAGCTGGGGGGTGTCAGAACCCCTCAAAGACCCCCAGAGGCCTTGCACCCTAGGGCTGGCAGGATGCAAAGTGATGGCACAGACCCAGATCTGCTGCAAGAGACCGGGTCAGACTGCAGCCCTGCCAGGGGAGGCGCCTGGGCATTCCCACCTGGCCCAGACACAGTAACCCTTCACATGCCGTGCTTTCTGGGCACCCTCACCAGCAGAAAACCAGCTGGAGAGGATCATCCAGACACCAGTAGGATCCATGCAGGCGTAACATTTTCTTTATTCTGTGTCTGCTACTCTCTTTCTGTCCCCCCACCTTCTTCCTATTATTTTCTTCCTCTCTCTCTCATATTTACTATCCAATAAAATCCATACTATTGACTTTGGCATATGGTCTCGTTTGCACCTTCATTCAGGCAGAGGCACTTCTAAGAACTTCATAAATTGGACCATAACAGCTGCCAATCTAATTTTCCATTCTAGATAAATATTTTAGAACTCAAAATCCTCTTACTTTGGTGGAACTTTCTGTGTAGCACTTTTCTTTCTCAGAGTCCAAGATACTCTACTAAAATGCACACGAGAAAGGAAAACAGACCCCTCAGACACAGGCTTGGCTGGGAGGGTGACAGGGATGACTCCACTGCCCAAACTGTGGAAATAAACTTAATTTTACAGTCTGGTCTGAAATTTGGGTGGCTTCTCTTCCTATCTCAGCTGGCCTTGCCATGTCTAATGTGATATTTAGCTGGTCTCTAGGAGATACAACTGAGCTGGCATGTCTCAGATTCCTTGTCTTCTTTTATAAGTGGAGTATGCAGAAAAAAATGTTCTTTCAATGCAAGCCTTGGCTGGAAGATCAATAGCAGTTTGACATGGGGTTTTTTTTCCTAATATTCAGTTTCGTAGGGCTTGGGGAGTGGAGAAAACTTTCCTTTCATGCAGCACATGGATATGACAAGTTCTGCTGCTGGGTTCTGGGCTTTTATCACAAATTTCTTCCCCAACCACTGGGGCCAAAACCCTGTGGCCAGGGGCAGGCAGCAGGCCAGGACTCCCTGTACTCATCTCAGACCTCTTCTGCCCAAATTGATGGACTCCCTAAAGCCAGAGTGGGTTGGTGTTTAGCTCCAGTGTCCTGGTGTGCCTCACAGAGGGGCTTTCACTCCTTAGTGCTCACACAGTGCTGCAAGATGCTCTGACAGAAGGTTTGCTGCTTGTAAGTCATTTTAATAATTTTCATAGATGATTTTGTTTCCTGGCAGGGAATTGAGTCTGCTAAACACAGGCCTGCCTTGGCTGCTCTGGAGAAACTACAGAAACACCAAGCATTGCTAATAATTATTTTGAAATTCCACCTTCTTCTCCCTGTGCTTCCCCTTTCTAACACTGCTGCAGGTCTGGCAGGTGAGATGGGTGATTAGAGGGGTGAAGCCAGCCACAGCTAACTTGGCTGTGGATCAAATCCTTTAAGCCTGTGTGCCTCCACTAATTCCTGTGCTCATTTATGTCAGCTAGGATAGGTCAGGAGCAGAGGATTGTGGTGTAGGAGGGGTTGGTGATGTTCTGGACAGGTGGGGTAAGAAGAAGAGGAAAGGGGGCTGATTGTTGGGATTTTTTTTTTAATGCTTCAAGAGGAACATCTCAAGTTTGGTGTGATGTCTTTCACACTGGGCAGAAAAAATGCCAGAGGACTCACTAGGAATGCTTCTGTCTCTTTCCAGTGTGTGCATTAGCATGCCATTCATGTGCTGCCTTCCTGAGAGTCTCAGAGGAGGAAATGCATCAATCTTCTGTGGCCTGGGTCTTGTGCTCTGCAGTTCAGGTGTGCTTCTTGTGTTGATTTTCTGCTGTCTCATTTTCTACAATGCTGGGCTGTTTTCTGTATCTCACATTTGTATAAAATATCAACATACATATTCTCTGTTTTCAGATGTGTGGTTAACCCCAGATCTATGCAAAGCCAAGGTCACAGAAGGACATAGCAGTTAATCATAAAGACAGCCATGTGTTTGGAGAAGATTAAAGTATTGTCTTTAAATCTTCACACCCTGAGAAAAATGACATTTAAAAACCAGCATCCAGTCTTTAAGCTTCTCAGAGTTGGCTGTCAGACATGGATGGGAGAAGGCAGGGAGGGAAGGTCTCATCACATCATTTGTCTCCCTTCTCCATGTTTCCCCATCAGTGGTTTTGAGGGCGCTTGCTTCATGCCAGGACTTCATGATGTGCCAGCTGATGCTTTTATATCTCCTGAGTGTGCCAGTGCCTGTTCTATCCCTCAGGGTGACCTGAGAGCTTTCCTATTTCCCCAAAAATGGGTGCTTTGGAGCATACAGACTTTGACATGGCCTAAACAAAACTTAGAGCAACAGCTGGAGGCAGTAAAATGTTTTCTGCTTGCCAAAGTCAGGAAGCACAACTCTCAAGAGGCAACAGTACTGTCCCCATCTAGGGGTGCTGGGGACATGGAAACTTGTGCCCTGAGCACATAAGGCAAGCATCATCCAGATGTTCCCAGAGCTTTTTCTGGGTGTATTTCCTGGATCATTGCCCTGGGAAGTGATGAGTGTGGCTGTAAAAGATGGAAGTAGGATCTTGCTCTATCTGGAAGCAGTGAAGAGAAGGTGCTGGGCACAGAACTGCTTCCCCTGAGCTGCTATGGGCACTCTCCCTCAACTGATTAAAAACTCAGTCAGAAGCTCAACAAAACTCTGTTTATGCTTGCTGGATATAATATTTTGCATGTTTTCTATACTTAAACCACAGGATAATGCTCCTGTGCATGATTAAAATCAGATGGAGCCCCAGCTGAAGCACCTGCCTTTCCCAGGAGCTTAAGTAATATTTTCTGTCAAGCACTCCAGTGACCATTGAATTCCCATGGAGCTCTTGAGTATGTGTGACCTGAGGCTTTGGTGGTGTGAATCCAATCCTGAAAAAGCCTGGAAACTGATTTATGGCTCAGATGCACAAAGGCTTTGGAGCCTTTGTGTGGAGACAAGGGATGGATGATGGTTTGTTATCTAGAGGTGCTTTATTGCAGGACCACAGCCACAGGTGCACCCATGCTGGGCCCATCCATCCTTGTGGTCTGACCAGGCACTTACTACCAAAGGAAAATGCAAGTTTATGTTGAGTTGAGTTTAAAAACAAGGGGGTTTGCTAGTTTGGGGAGCTCAAAATTTTGAAGTAAAAAGTGTTGGTGCTGATGGGATCCATTCATCCAACAGCTGTGGTGGCTCTGCTGGGTTCACACCGCTCCAGCTGTCTACTTCAGGTCTGTAATTATGTTCTTGTCAACACAGGATCATGGAATCAGAGAAGAGTTTGGGCTGAAAGAGACCTTACAGCCCACCTAATCTCCCCTCCTGCCATGGGCAGGGACCCCTCCCACTAGACCACACTGCTCAGAGCCCTGTCCAACATGGCTTTGGACATTTCTAGGGATAGTGCATCCACTGCTTCTCTGGGTGACCTGTGCCAGTGCCCCTCCACTCCAATTATGAAAAAACTTCTTTATATCTAGTCTAGGTTGGGGTTTTTTTTGGAGGGGCCGGGGGGATAGATGATGGAAACTTGCCTGCATTTCATGTCAGCCTTCTTGAAACATGAAAAATTACTTTTTTTTTTATTTGCTGTGACAGCAGGAACTTAAATCAAATCTTAAATAGCCATAAAACTGTATTAGTTGTGCAAGTCCCTGCTTCCTGGGGCTGGGAGAAAGTACCATGGCTGCTGGAAGGAACCATCAAGTATTGCCAAATGCACAGAAAAATGGGGCCTGGGACCAGGGAGCAAATCTGCTCCTGAGCAGCAGGTCTGTGAGCCCTGCTGGGGGAGGGAGCATCCTGTGAGCTCCAGCTCCTGGCTGCAGGCAGGGTCTGCCTGCTGGACTATGGTGTTGGTTGGCAAAGGCAGATGGAGGCATATCAAATCAGCTCACAAACTCGTATGGAGTTAAGCTTTGTATAGTTTTGGTTGAGAGATGGCCCTGAAGCTTGAGTTTCTTTTAAAGGAAATCTCTCAAGTCATGTTTCAGTAGAATTTGTTTTCATTGTTAAGTAATCTTAAACTAAGGGGAAGGAGGAGAAATTACTGCACAGCCAAATTTTGGTGGGTCTTGGCTTCCTGTTGCCAAATCTGGCTGAAATGCTGATGCTAAAAGAGCAGAGTGACCTTTGTGGAGAGGCAGATGCTGCCTGTGAGCTGAGCTTGCCAGGGGAGAATAAATCTCCCACATGCACTGCTCCAGAGAGCGAGACAAAGCCTGTGAGGAGGCAGCACCAGCACAAAATCTGAGGGGTGCAGGTGAGGATTTACAGCATGGTGATCACAGCCTTGTGTACTGGGCTTAGCATGGCCTTTTGGATGTCTCCTTTGCTCAGTTTTATCTTTCCTCCCTGAAAACGAGGTGGGGAGATGGCATTCCCTCTGCTGCACACCCAGCACACTCAGTCCAGAGCTGTGCTTCCAACCTCCTGGGCTTTGCCATCTCCTCTCCCCTTAATCCCAGTGTCTCCTGGGGGGCTCTGGAACAGAGCTGAGGCTAAAAATACTTTTTTCCCTTCCTAGTTTTATTTTTAGATGCAGCCCTGAGGGTGCAGTGTCAGAGCTGCTGGTGTTTGCCTGAAGGATGACTCAGACTGAGCTGATGCCCAGGTGAAAGAGCTCATGTATCCACTTCAGGAGTTTATCTGCCATGGGAAATGATGTCCTGGGCTCATCAGCAGGGTTTGGAGAAGACAACCTCCTTGCCAGCTGTGCACACAGCACATCCAGGTGGTGACAGCCCCTGTGTATCTCTGCTTCTGCAGTATGTGAGGAAAATCAGATTCC
The DNA here is from genome assembly GCA_013400585.1 of Chloropsis cyanopogon. Taxonomy (NCBI): domain Eukaryota; kingdom Metazoa; phylum Chordata; class Aves; order Passeriformes; family Irenidae; genus Chloropsis; species Chloropsis cyanopogon. The sequence continues at coordinate 122,255 of WEZZ01006215.1, forward strand.
CTGAAGACACGGGTGGCCAAAGGCAGCATGGATGCCTTGACTTACACCAAAAGCAGCTCCCATCCAGCAGCTGCACCCCTGGCAGCACTGCCTGGGGCTGCAGCTGGTCAAGGTGATGGCTGGGAGGACGTGGAGATCTCTCTTCAGCATCTGTTCCACATTTTAAAGTGAGGAAGCTGCCAGGGAGCATCCCTTGGAGAGGTGTGTGTGTGAGGTACTGGGGTGGCTGCACTGCTTCACTCACCCTGAGCAGCTCCAGGCCAGAGATGACAAACCCAAGAGCCAGGTGTCCCCCAGGATGTGCCACCACACTGCTCTTTATTGGGAACCTGTGATGCTGCAGGCACTCTAAAGCAGCCCCATCTCTGCAGGATGCCTCCTTTGTATCAGAGAACCCCCTTCCTCTTCCTCCTTCTCCTCCTAGGATTAAGTTAAGGATGAGGAGGATGAGATGTTTTTGCTCCCATTTTTGGAATGCATACTGGTAAAGTTTCACCCAGTCCTTTCTTACTGGCTATTTTATAAAGTGAGTTCTATCTCTCACTGCTTGGACACCAAAGCAATGGCCATGAGAACCCCCTCTGTTTGTTTGTCTGGAAAATCCTAAACTGGAAACTTGGGTTCAGTCTAAAGCTGGGTCCCAGTTAGCTCTTGACTGTGATTTTTACATACCTGATTTTTATTCCAAACTAAATGACCATGGATACCAAGGTGGAGAGTCCAACTCTCAAATCCTAACTTAAAATAAGAAGTAAGAAGAAACCATAACTTTGGGGAAATGTACCTTGAGTGATGTTTCCTGGCCTTTTTTACCCCCTGGAAAGCAATAGATCTTAATAGAAAATGGCTTTCTTGCTGGTTCTTGTGGATCATACTCTGTGAAAGGGCAAGAATAATTCTCCCTGCACTGGACGGTTAAAACCCCTACTAGAAAGAGCTGGGAAGTCCTGCAGGTTTCAGGGTAATTCCATTAGGCGCACTGCTATTGCATCCTGTAGGATTTTCCCACAGGGTATGGATTCTCGGGGAGCTTTGGCTGCGTACACCAACACCCAGGCATCTACAAAAGCCAAAAACAAGATAATTTCTTCTCCTGAATAATAGACATTTCACCTCCCTTTCTATTTTCTACTCCATTTCAGACGCACCCTGAGGTTATGCCCAGATGTTAATGCCTTCATGCATTTGGGTTTTCTACTCTCCTGCCACACTCCAAGGCTGCCTAATCCCTAGATGGCAGCAGGATGTGTCCCCGTGACAAAGGGGGACAATGTGGAGGACGCCACCAGCAGCAGGAGCTGGTCCCACTGCTGCAGAGACCCCAGTGCCTCTGGCTCCCAGCACACACCAGCCTTGCACCCAGATCTGCATTCCTGGCTTATCAGAGAGCCTGGAAGGGCTTTGGCAGGTGCCTGGAGATTCTGAAGACACAAGATTGGGAACTCAGTGGGAAGCAGGTGGCAGAGAGCAATGGGAGAGTTCAGTCCTTGCTCTGTGTGGGGTTTCCCTCAGCTAGGAAGAAGCTCTGAGTCTCCCTCTGGCAGCCAGCACCAGGTCAGAGTAATTTTTTTTTTTCTCCCCAGCCTAGGCTTTTGTTCTTTGTCTTTATCTTGCCATCCCTAAAGGGAAATCCCTTGGAGGGATCGTGCCACTCATGCACAGACTGGTGGGAGCCCTGAAGCCTGGGCATTTCTCAGTGTGGATAACATTGCTGCAGCACTCACAGACTGGCTGAGCAGAGAGCTCTGTGAGAAAGCAGTCTCCAAACAGCTTAAATGCTTTATTCTAGGGCTGTTGGACAAGCCACTGATCCTTTCCAGCTCTGTGTCCTGGTGCCTTCCCACGCACTACCATGGATTTTTCATTTTTTTTTTTTCTCTGCTCTAGCTTTTTTTTTCCACATTTTTCTCCTACATCAGGCAGTGTAAGCAGTTTTTTTTTTCAAAATTACCAGCACATATCCTGATCTACTGAAATCCTTGTACAAACTCCTGCTGATCTCCCTGGCCTTCCCTGTATTGGTGATAAGGCACATTTTCCTGGTACAGACCTCCCAAGTCAGCATGTGAAAGCTGAGTATTACAGTTCCTCTTCAAATCTCCATTGCCTCCCGTGATTTCCATTACATGACACTGCTCACAAAGTTTCCAACTTGTTATTTATCAGGGCTGGAGCCTCTGGTGATGACAAAAATGGGAGGTTTTCCTACAAACTTCCTGAGGCAGCCGCAGCAGGTTAGTCATTAAGGACTCTGTGCACAAGTTCATCCTCAAGTCGAGCAGAGTTTCACTTCCAATTTCCCCTCCTATCCTTCACCCTTGTTCTGTTTTCCCTTTGGGAGACCTGTTGCAGTGAATTTTTTTATCCCCTCCCCTGTATCTAGCAGAGTTTGATTTGGCAACTGCCCAGGAGAGAAAGGACTTGCAATTGCTTTGTCCTTTGGTGATTTAGGTTATTGCTACTTCATGGTTTGCTGTTGGGAAAGCGATTAAGAGAAAAAAGTCCCATCTGTGACTGAAAATGGACTTTTAGTGATAAAAAATGTCCCTGGGTTATCTCTGAGGCTGCTGCAATCTCCAGCGTGCTTCTTTTCCCATTTTTTCTCACCCTTAATATTTTTTTCCATTAGGCCTTCTATTTATTTCCCAGGTTCTTTGCATTTCAAGGATATTTCTTGTCCCTTTCTGCTTGGATGTGTGCAGATGGTACTTCAGGCCAATTAACTGCTGTGTGCTGGAAATGGGCAGAATCCAAAGGTTTTAAGGAACTCTGGATCAAATGTGCTGAGATGTGGCTGATGGAGACAGGTTGAGCTGGGGACCAACAGAACCAGAGGCACTTGATATTTACAGGGTGTCCTGTTGGTGAGGGAGGTCAGGATCACCTTAGCAGGAAAAAGCACCTGGTTCTGCTACCAAGGGCAGGAGGTGCCACTTATCCACAGGAGAACAGAAGAAATGCCAACAAATAGCAGGAAAAAATGTGGTGGTGAGGTCAGAAAAGGGAGGAGAAAGCTAAATATCAGAGTGACATCTGTACACGTGTAGCTGAGTGCTGGCAAAATAAAAAAGCTGATGTAGACAACACCTTGCTCAGACTAGGGCTTAAATAGCAATACAGGGATTTGGAAGGATGAGCAGAAGTTGCTGGGGAAGAGCAAGTGAGGAATGAAGGAAAGCAGTGTACCAAGAATGGGGTGCATTTGTGGGTTAGCAAGGGGCTGGGAACAGGCAACTTCAGTGTGGGCAACTTAAAAGGGGTGAGACTGGGGGGACAGACCTCTTGTGAGTTAAAAGGAGGAGGTGGGTGGATGTGAGTGACTCTTAAAACCCAGAGTACCTCCAGCTTGGTGGTAAATGGCATCTTAAACTCCCCTGTGAGTGATACAGCAGGGCAGAGCTGTTCAGCTCCCTTGGAGTGTCAGTGCAACATCTCCTCTCTAAGGGTGATGAGGACTACTGGAAAAGCTGCTATTTTGAGCTTGATTTGGAATAGTAGAGCAGGACTGGCTGAAAGAAGTGGAAGGTGATTTCAGGAAATAAGTCATGAAATAGTGGAGCCAAGAATGCCATGAGAAAAGGAATGAAAACAGCAGAGTAAGGATAATGGGCTGCAAAAATCTCGGAGAATCAGGCAGCAACCCTTGGGAAGGTAATGCAAGGGCTCAGGGAGCACAGGGAAGTTGGCAATTACTTAAAGTGACTGCGTTAGGGGCACCACAACAACCCATCCCAAAGAACAACGGGAAGATGCTGCAGGGACTTGATGGACCTCAGACACAGAGAAGAGCTGAGAAAAGGGGACCTGATGCCAGAGTGGCTGCACAGCTACAAGTTGGAGATGCAAAGGTGCAGAACAAGCTCCAGTGGGCTGTCCATTTTAAGGCTGGGCAAAACTCTTTTGTAAATGCACAGGAAGGAGGAGAGCTGAGGAAAGCCCCGGCATGTTGCTCAAATAAAGGGATTCATTGTGGACTTTCCTTCAGCCTTCCCTTGTACCCAGCTAATTAGGACAGGATGATTAAAAGGGGCAAGAGTCCAACTTGAAAAGAGCAGAAGACCTGCCAGGGTATTTAGAGCAGTCAGGTGTGCTGGTGTTAGCAGGAGCTGCTGAATTCCCCCTTGGGTGTACTTCCAGAGCTAAAACAACCTTGGAAGTGTTCAGGGCTTTTCCAATATTGCAGGGCAGGCTGGGAGCTGCAGTGGGGCAGCTTCAGGAGTTAAAGGCTTCAAAACGGAGCAATGCAAGAAGATGTTATTAAGCAATCAATCTGTTAGAACCTAGAGGATAATGAGGTTAGAAAGTGACACCTGGCATGGGTTTGTCAAGGGCAAGTGAAGTGAAACAAATTTGTCATTTTTTCCTCTGACAGGCGAACAGGCTCATGGATGGGGGAATGGTGCTGGATGGGATGGGGCTTGGCTGGTGGAGTGTGGCAAGCAGCCTTGGGAGGGTGACCTGCTCTGCAGGGGTGGTTGGGGACCTTGAGCTGAGCTTTAGGGGGAGGTGAAGAGCTGTCTCATCACACAGGATTTAAAACAACCACCTCAGTGCATGATGTCATCAACTGCTTTCTGAATTGTCCCCCTATGGCACTCAGTGCCTACGCTGCTGCAAGACAATGTGCTCGCTTCTGCGCCCAGCTCTGCCCTTCCTAATTCTTGCCTGTGGTCACCAGGTAGTCCCCAGCACCATCAGCTCTGCTGCAGTGGCTCTTCATCCTCATCTTTGTGGTGGGCTGCCCTTACTGGGGGCATGAGGCCACCAGTGGCTGCTTCCCCCCAGCCCATCCCTGTCTCCTCGGTTCAAGACTCTGAAGGGCAACCCAGCCCTTAAGCAAACATTGCAGGACTTGCCCAGGTCATTTGTCACCGTGCTTTTTATTGTCTCCTCTGCTTTGTGCCTCATGCTGCAGCACAGCATCTCTCCTCCCCAGGATCTGCTCTCCACTTGGCATCTCCAGGGACAGTGGTCCTGCCGTGCTCATGGCATGCCTACATTTGTCTTCAGGATTGACCCTTCAGTTATTATTAGCCTCATGGTCACCTCCAGCACAGCCTGTCATGATGAATCAGAAATGGAATCTTCTCTGCATCGCAGTCCTGTTAAACCGACCATCCCCTTCTACCTGCTGCAGTCATCGCCTCATTATAACTCCATTACCTTTAACAACAACCCCATTACCATCCATTATCTTTCTTATCATCTCCTTTACAAGGCTGTTATTTGCACCTCCTCCTTTACAGCCGTCCCCTCTTCAATTACGATTCCATTATCTTTATTACCACCCCATTACAGTCATAATTATTCCCATTACAATTTGGAGAACTGCATCTCCATCCAGACTAGTCTCCATCAGCCCCATCTCCAGCTTCTCTTGCTCCATGTTCCTCATTGCTTTCCTCCACCTTCCCTGCGTGCCTAACTATCCCCATACCGATGGCTGTATTCTAATTATTTTTCATTATGGTTTTATAGTCTTTTGCTGTTATTGCTTCCTTTATCAGCCGTTCTCATCTCCCTGAAGTATCATAGCTGCAGTGGGTACTGGGGTGGGAGCTGAGACTCAGGTCAGTGATATTACACTGATCTGCACCAGCCTGAGCAGGTAATTACAGCCCGTCCCTGTCCTCTGCAATCCCAGCACCCGATCTCCATTGCAGCCCTAATTACTGATGCTATCTTTCTGTTATCCTTCAGCTCATCATCTTGCAGCTTCCCAGGCATGGCCACCTCCTCCAGCCAGTGGTGTCCCTCTGCCTCCTGCCTGGGCAGAGCAGCATCCCTGACCCTGCCTGATTTTCCATCCCTGGCACTGGACAATGGCTCTAGGGACCTTTTACCCTTTAAAATTAAAAGAATATCTGTGTGATATTAGCAAAAGTGGTTTTGTCACAAGGATTCATAAATTCTCATGGTGCAACACTGAGCACCACATCCCAGAGAGGTTGTGGAGTGTCCTTCCCTGGAGAAATTCAAATTCCATCAGGACACATCCTCAGTAACATGCCCTGGAGAGCTGCTTGAGCAGGGAGGTTGGACTAGATGGCCCCAGAGGTCCCTTCTAACCTGAACCGTTCTCTGATCCCACTGGTGTTGCTGTCACCGTGGTTTCAGCTGTGTGCCCACCCCCAGAGCTGCCAGACCTGCCTCTGCTCCATTCATACCTCTTTCATCTTCCAAGAAGCCACCCTGGGGACTCGGGAGCAGCCCTTGGAAGCTTTTTCATCAGCACTACGAGGAGGGAAAAGGCTTCTTGGCTGGCGTAGAGTGGGTCACACCCTTTAGGGTGCCACGGAGGAGTTGGGTACCGTGCCATATCCTGATCCAGCAGAGGACAAGAGCCCTGACAGCAGGTCCCGTGCCCTCACTCCTCGAGATGACATTGAGAGATTGGAGTGGTTACAGAGAGAGGCAGAAAACTCCTCAAGGATGGGCAAACTGCCGGCTCTGGAGAGCTCGGTCTGCTTCGTTCATCACGAAGATTGAGAGGTGGCTTCATGGCTTCCCATAAGAACTGTCAAGGCAGGGAAATACTAAGGAAGGCACTAAAGAGCCTTTACAGCAGGGAAAGGAGCAATGGCTGGGACCTGAGGCAGGCAAATTCGGATGACTGATGCAGCATGTGGGGTCTAAGTGAGAGCGATGGCCATCTCCAGCGGCTCGAGGCGGGTGCGATATTCCTGACATCCCTCACCCCTGTGGGCAGAGGAGCTGCCGGCAGCTCGCAGGTAATTAACAGCTCCGCTGTAAGAGGGGATGTAGCTCGTGTTGGAACGCCCCCGGGTTATTTCCCACAATCGATAAGCTTCATAAATAATGTATCCCTCAGGGGGAAAAAGCTACCTTGCGCTTATCAGATTTTGTACTTGTTCGGCTTAGCAGCGCTAAGAGGGAATACGACTCAGAGGGAAAACCAGAAGCTATAAATAAGTACAGGGGAGTGTACGGTACACTCAGGAAGCTCAGGCCGGTGACCCCCACGCTGTGCAGCTGCCCCACAGACACCACTGGGAGAGCTGGGAATGGGAGAGCTGGTTCCGAGCTAATTAATGAAGGGAGAGCGAGCTGCCGTGCAGAGGGAGTTACAGCTCCCAGCACCCACTGTGCCTCCCCCTGCAAAATCTGGGGGAATTTTCCCTAATTCTGGCTTGGTTAAAGGCAACCAAAGAAAGGGAGATGAAGCACTCAGCATCACTTCCCGATTATTTCTTTGCTTCGGTGCCTGTAAGGGTGCCTAACGAGCTGAGCTTGCTGCAAAGCAGGGGGCAGTGCCCTCCATCAGGGATGCGGGGCACTATTGCTCTGCCATTCCCATAGGGATTTGGGAAGAGCATTTAAACACCCAGCCACGGCCTCTCCACAGCTCAGTGACAGCCTGGGAAAGGCTGAATATAACACAGGACAGCAGGAAATGTAAGCTCTTTTGGGATCAAGGGAAAACGTTTGACTGAAAAATTGGGAAGCAGCATGAGGATGGACACTGGTCCTTCTGGCTTTTGGGTTTAATCCATACCCACAGTTTTCCTCTTAAAAAGCACAGACTGGGATTTTCTGAGAGAGTAGATGGAGGAGCTTCTTCTCTACCGTGACCTGACACCTGCACTTTGGGTTTTATACTAAATAAAAGGAGCAAGGAGCTGGCAGGAAGCAGACAGCGTGGTGGAAGAGCTTTGGGATTAAAATAACCCTCAGTAAGCCCTGGCTAGCAGGTTTGTGCTGCCCAGGCTGCTCACTGCACAGCTGGAGCCAGAACATCTGGGAGGTTTTATAAATTAAAAGAAAACACAGGTTTTGTTGTTGTAAAACACAGTTATGATGGGCAGTAGAGCACAGAGGTTCTTACAAGCTTCAGTTTTTGGCCAGGTCAGTGAATAATTCTAGGGTTGAAGTGTGGTAGCACCATCTTCCACAGAGCCCCTTCTGAGGGGCTGATCCTGGGGCTTGTTAGCCCACATTCCCTGAGAGCAGACTGCAAATAATCCATCTCCTCCTGGCTGGCACCTGGGCCGGGCAGAAAAGCTTTTCCCACCCACCCACTGCGCCCCCCGGGAGCAGCCAGGGGATGGGGTCGGGAGCAGGAGCGCCACAAACTGCTGGGCTGAGAAGGGAGAGCCCCGGGGAGTCTCTAACAGAGCTCAATGAGTGGCACAGCAGCTGAGGGATCATTCACTGTCTCCAGACAGAGCTTTACTCCTTGCAAGGAGAGGAAAACAAGCGTGGCCCCCACGCAGGTGCCGCCCGTGCTGGGGACACCTCTGAGCTGCGGCTCTTCCCTTGCAAAGCATCACCCCAGGGGCTCTGCTCACAAGTGATTTTCTGTGTGCCTGCCCTAAGAACGCCCGTGAACAGCTCTGACTGTAGGAGTAAATTAATATTTGCTCAGCGGCTGTGTAAGGGGCTGGGTTTGCTCCCTCCTGCCCCTGGGAGTGGTTTTGGAGGCGGGATGAATGCTCACTGCTGCCCAGTGGCTGGAAAGCTTTGCTCTGCAGCCTGGCTGCTGGACCATTCAGCTTGGTTTAAATTTCACCTTTTGTGGGGCTGACACCATCTTCTGATCTAATTTTTGCTCCAACCTGCAACCTCAGTATGCCCCAGCAGGGACTAAGCCTTGCTCACCTCAAGGCTGCTGCCCTGGGACCAGGGTTGCCTTGCAGGACTGACAGGAGCCAGCACATCCCCATCAGGGTATCTCTCCATCACCAGACCTCAAAAAAAATCCCATGCTGATGTGGCTGAGGCTTGTTAAAGCTTTCCAGCCCCCATCAAGGCTGCTCTGGGAGCAGGAGCCCAGATGGTCTGAACAGATTACTGCAGCCTCCTGGGCTATCCATCCCAGGCACTTTGGCAGGCCTGAATTTCCTCCAAATGACAAAATGACAAAAATAAATAAAATCTCTGAGCATTAAATACCGGGAAGCCCGTGAAAAAGCTGTGTACACAATGAAAACAAATATATGGTTAAATAACCTCTCTAACAGTATTTCTATAAAATGCCTCTCTAAATAATGGCAAGTGAAAGGCTCGCTCTGTCCTGATTAACCTCAGCTGGGGAAGATTGTCTGTATCAAATCACCACCCTCAGCCGATTAAAAATGAATTAAACTGAAAGGAAAACAAGTCCCAAAGCATCCCTTCTCCTTTCCAACCCAGGGGCAAAATAAAAATAGCAATAAACCCCAAACACTCCAGAGCAAGCACAGCATTGAGTCCCCCCAGCCTGAGGATGAAGCAGGTGACAGGGACCTGGGATGGGATGACATAGGAAGCCTGGCCATGGTCACTCCATGGAGAGGTTGCAGGAGCAGGTGTAAGAGTCATAAGGGATAAAGGGGATTCTGATACAGATTAATTAAAACAACCTTAGTCCTTCACCTCTTTTTTAACAGAGCCCTCTTTTTAAAAAAAATATTAGAGTCAGCTAAAGTGACTTTTTAACATTTCTTTCCTATTTTTAGCAAGCCCAGCAGACTCTTGAGGTCAAGAGATCAAAGGAAAACCCAAAGTCCCAAACCTCAACTGTCAGCCAGATAAAACAATATCAACAAGAGCTTGCTCCAGTACTGAAAGCAAATAGGAGATGATCTTTCATGCAGCAAAATCCCATCCCAGTGTGTTTCCAAAGAAAACATCCCCAGCACTATCACTGGCGAACACTGAGAGGGAAGCAGTGAGCAAACCCTGGGTGCCCTGGACCTGCCCCCTGTTTCCCTATTTTCCCCAGGAAAAGACTCAGAATAACAGAAAATCCTCAAATATTTCTTCTCTACTTATTTTTTGGTTGTTCCCATTTTCTCAATTATTTTCTTAAAAACTGCATAGGAATTGCTGGGTCCTATCAACACCCAGCTGGTGCCCCAAGGTCCTCCCTGTCTTGGGATTGACAAGAGGCATCCTAGGCTGGAGCAATGAAGGGGAAAGGTCCCAAAATTTGGGGGGCAAGAGGGTGCATCCTTCAGTGAAGTTGTGCCAGTGACACTGCTGCAATGTCCCCATGGTCCCCTACATGAGCTGGACAGGGAGTTTCAGGTCTCAGGGTCAGACTGCTGGCAACATCACCAACATCTCTGGGACACAAAGCCAGCAGGTGATGAAGGACAGCCTAGTTACTAACTCTAAGAGGAGTGTATCACACAGATGATTTTATTCTTTGGCTTTCACTGTGTGCCTTTGATACAATAAAAAAGAATAATTGACAGCCAATGGGACCTGCCACGCTGACACGTTAATGACAGCCTATTTTGAGACACCAGAACTGCAACTCAGTGGTTCTAGAAGTTGTAAAAACTGTTGTAAAAACTACTCTTTCTCCAAGTGGTTGTAAAAACTTGTCTCCAATGATAGGAGGAGCGTGACTGCTGCCAGGTGCCTTGGGGCATGGCTGTCTCTGCAGGGTCCTGTCCCCAGAATGAGGTGATTGTCCCTGATCCCCACCAGCATCTGACCCTGTGGGATGTGTGGAGACCTGATGGCTCTGGGGGAGAGCAAAGAATCATCGAGGTGGGTTTCTTTTCCACCCCAGACATGGTGTAAAAAGTGCATTTAATCCCCCAGCCAGTGGCAGGGAGAGAGGGGAGTAAGCCAAGAGCAAAGCTGGGCATGGAGAAGCTGTGGCAGGGGGAATTTGCTCCTCCAGGAGATGTCAAAAATGCCTCTATGCCTGAGGGAGATTTTCTGCTTTTTCACTCTGCCCCTCTCTAGCTTTCCAACACCAGGATATCCCTGCATTTTCTCCACCCTAAAACCAGCAGAAACTCCCATGATGAGTGTTAATAGGAGCAGCATGCTATGCATGCATGCATATACATTTTGGAGCATCTTTCCAGGGTGCCAAGTGATGCAATCAGTGGAGCAGCCTGCCAGGGGCCCATTAAGGGTAGGCAGCAGAGGGGGCTGGGTTGGTGCCTGGCTGCAGCCAGGAATTAGCACCGAGGTGCTTCTCACTTTGTTTCAAATAGCTCTTGCCACTCAGGCCATAAAATTAATGTCCAAGCAGATAGCTGGGAAAATAGGAAGCCATATAAAGCAACTCAGTGCTTGGTGGGGGGACTGAGATGAGTTCCATTTGGGACATGCTGGGGTTTGATTGTATTTCCTTGCCCTCCAGAGATGCCAAGGGGGCCAGCAGGATGGGTACCACATCCCCCCCTCCAGCTCCTGGTGGTGCTCTCATTCTGCTTCTTATTTATCCACCTGGCTTCTCTCTTGAGTCCTCCACCCCTTGCACATTAATCCAGCCCTCCAGCCACTCACTGCTTTATTCACTGTCTCTCCTGCCCAGCCTCTACCTTGTGCTCCTGGTTAGAGCCTTACCTATTTATATTCTTAACCTCTGCCTCCCTTTCCTCTGTCTCTTTATCCACACATCAATCTCGTTTATGGCCTCCAGCACACGTTACCTGTGAGCTAATGCTGCCTCATCTCTCTGCCCTCTCTCCTAAGAGGGAGGCTCTATCTCCTCAGCACAGCAAGATGAGGTGGAAGAAGACCTTTTGGCAAAGGAGCATCAGGTGCAGGAGCTCAGCATCCCACACTGTGGATGCATCCCCTCCCTGATGCACTTTTTGCCTGATTTTTGGGGTTAGGCTTTGCCCTATAGGTATCAAGAAACCTGCAGCTGGAAAATCCCCAACCTCCGGCATCCTTCCCCCTGGGGATGCTCCAGACCTGCCCACCCTGCAGAGAACAGTGGGTTTGGAGACAAAGCTCACATTTCAGAGGTGTTCTGAGGTTGGTACCTAGGGCAGCTTTCCCAAGCTTCCAGGCAGCTGCAGTTCAAGCCTGGAGGATCATCAGCTGACCGTCCTCATTGTCCCAGTGCTACACCCCGCTGGCTGCCCTGGCACCACAGCTCCGTGCCTCTCCTTGCCCTCCCTATTCCCACTCCCCCACTGCATCCCACAAAGTTCCCTCCCAGAGTCCAGCCTGTGATTTTTCTGCCTCCTCTCCTTCCCCAAATGGTGGGAATTTTCCTCTTGCTGATTCACACCTCTGTCACGTCACATTTTTTTTTTTTAGCGCTGACGCTGGCTGTGCTCACCCCAGGGAAAGGCTAAAACCCCAAGCTGCTGCTTTGGGGACTGGCCCTCTGCCAGCCACGTGCTGCCAACTCAGCCAAAAACCTGCATCTGTGCTGAGCAAACCCAAACCTCTCCCACTGCTGGGGTCAAATAAGGGAAATTTCTGGGGTTCATTTTCTCCCTGCCTCCCTAATCCCAACCCCGGGCTCCCAGCTGAGTCCTCATGCTGGGTACAGCACACCCCAGCTTAAAAAAAAATCTTTTTTTAGTACAAAAATCCTCTGGCTCTTCCCTCTGGACCAGTAGAGTGGCATAAAAGTGGAGAAACCCATAGATATCACCTGCATCCCTGGAGGGATCGGAGGCATTTGCAACCCTGGAAGGGTTTTGGGAAAGGGGAGCACCCAGAACCTCCTGCAGGCACCTTTTGGGGGGGTTCAGCAGCTGGATTGGGTTTGTACCTCTGCTAATTCCTCCTGGAAATGGTAACTGTGGGAATTTCACCCTTCCCTCTGTTTCTTCTCACCTCCCTCCACATTCTGCCCTGATGGATCCATCTCCTACAGAGGGATCTCAACCACCAGGAGCAACATCTCATGCCATGACAAGCACTTTGAATGGACTTTCCAGTTAATTTTCTATGCTGAGAGCTGTCTTTTACTTCTTGCTACTAAAAAAGCTCAGGAAGCATCCTCTGCCCAAGCCACTGCCTTCCCAAACCCACCAATTTCAGCATCCCTGCCCTGCCTGCACGCTTGGCCTGGGATGGGAAAACCCCACTGAGCCTTTCTGGGGCCACCACAGCTCTGTGTGTCCCTTGGCCATCCCAGGAGACATCTCCTCTCACCCCCACGGTCCTGCTGAGTCCAGAGAACAATTATCTGGCCACAAGCCTCACAGGCACTAAGTGAGAGTGGCTTTAGCTCGGGCTGCTCTGCCGCGGTGCAAACGGCAGGGAAATGGGGATGTTGGCATTCAGCTGCAGCGCCTCATTACGGGTAATCACAAGATGCCCCTCACAGGGATGAGGCTGTGGGGTGCAGGGAGGCAGGCCGGGGAATGAAAATACAGTAATTAACGGGTAATTGCCAAGTAACGAGACTGCTGCCTGTCATGGGGAGGCATTTGCAGCCGTGGTGGGCTTGGGGCATCGTGGGACACTTTTCACATCAAATACACCACTAATACATCATAAATTAATGATTCAGGGTTGTTTCCCCCCATCTTTGCATTAAATAATTTATTTCCAAGTGACCACGAGATAAAAAGGAAAGCAGAAGAAAGGATGCAGGTTCCTGTGGAGCATGGCGGGGAAGGCTGGTACCCACAAGTGTCAGGAGTTTGCAGCGCCACTGCCATGCTGAACCCAGGGCTGGGGCAGCCACAGCTCCAACGAGCCCAGAGCTTTCCCCTCTGCAAAGCCCCGGAGGAGATGCAGCAAGGCAAGCAGCTCCCTTTCTTCCCCTGGTCATATTATTGGGGTGTCACCCACTGAGCCCTCAGCATGGAGCCCAAGCCAGCCATTACCTGCTCTGCTGCCTCTCTCATCTGGAGCGAGTACTTTTATCAGGGTATGTGTTTCTGTAGCTGTCTGCAGGATTCAGGAGGAAATACCCCCCCAAAAAAACTGATTTTTCACCCCAATTTAATTTTTTAGCCTAATAAGGATGACTGGTGTTCCCTCCTGAGTTACAGGTTACAGTCTCTAGCACCCCAAAACATCCCACCCTTGGATGCAGGACTCATCCCTGGGTGGCTGTCAGGGTCTGGGCACAGCCACGTCAGCAGTTTAGTGGGATTTGAGAGAGGATTAGACACCAAAGGGGATACAAGAGAGGATAAAAGATTAGTGGGAATAAAAGACCCTGGCACATGGGGATGAGAGGCAAATACTAATTGCCTGGGGTTGGGAAGGCAGATTCCCTCTGGAGAGTGATTTATGGCTGTGGGCAGGATGTTGCTGGGCCCAGGTACACAGACCAACTGATGTGGCTGCAGCAAAAAACAAAAAAAGCTGAGATTTTTCCCCAGTTTGGGTAGAGAGGTGTACACATTCATGGGCAAAAAGTACCTGAAAGGGAAAATAATTCTGAAGAAAGCATCCCCAGCTTGGGGTCAGTTTGTACTCCAGAGATTTAAGTCTGTTGGAGTCCTGTTGAATGTGACCCCAGTGCTGGCACTGAACAGGTAAATGATGAAGCTGTTTTCTGTGCTGTGGCATCCCCCAAATACACTTATTTTAGGAGGAAGGGAGCCCCTGCTGGGCTGGGCTGAAACTCTGCAGAGGCTCTGGGCCAGCTCTGCAGGCCCCCACATGCATCCTCCCTGGCAGAAGCAGGAGCAGTGCAGCCTCTAGCAGAGGATGTGCTGCCTGCCCCAGCTCTATCCCCCTCCAGGAGCCACCCTGGGCTCCCTGCTGCCTTTCCCAGCTGATGGAGAACTGTCCCACTGGCAGGCCACGTGCCAAAACTCAACCAGAAGGACCCAAACTCCTGGAGGCTTGGAAACAAAAGCCACCAGTGCCAAGCCACCGTGGCTGGTGGCCTCAAGGCAGGCAGTGGATTTATTAAGAAGCCATCAGGGCCAGGCTGCCACGGGCTGTGTGTGCCACAGCAGAGCAGGGATGTGTGTGCCAGCACTGGCTGTGTGTGCTTTGGGGGGTCCCTTCTCTCCTACGGGGTGTGGGTGGGATCCTTCCCCAGGATGGGGATACCTGGGGGTCCACTCAGGGCTGGATGGCTCCAAATCAGCTCTGAGGGGCAGGGACCAGCCCAGGGGAGAAGGGCAGGGATGCCCTGCAGGGCATCATCACCCTGTCTCAAACCCTGCTGGGTGTGGGAGAGGAGCACATCACTGGGGCAGGGCTTGCAGACACAGGGATCCTCATCCATGGGAGCTCCTGCAATCCCCCCACCCAGCCAGGCTGCACAGGAGCTGCCAGGGGCACCCAGATGTGTGGGGGATGCAGGGATGGCGCACACATCCCTCCTGCAGCTGTGTGCAAACCCAGGACAATGCTTTATTCTTCCCTGGGGCACCACCAGCTCCATCTCTGCTCTGCCTTGGGCAGAGGAGGAGGGTTTCTGTCCCAGCTGAATGGAGGCATGCACCTTCCCCAGCTCCCACGTGATGCTCGTGGCGCTGCTGGTGCTGGACCCGTGTGTGGTGGAAATCTGCTGTTCCCAGCTGCATCTTGCTCTGCCCTCCTGGGATCCCTCATGAGGGTTTCTCCTGCAGTGACACTGGGATGTGAATGGGATCTGCAAGGGCTGGGCTGAAAGGCAGCTCTGCTCCTGCCCAGGAGGATGCACGGGCTGGGATATGGATGAGTGAGAGATTGCCTGGGATTTAACAGGCTTTTCTAAGACCAGATGTAAACCCCAGCCCTTGCTCTTTAGAGTCATTAAACGTCCCCTGGTTCATTCTGCAAAGGGTAGGCACATTAACCTGCCAGCCTGGCTGCCCTCTGTTAACCACATCCTCATCACACCAACTCCCCTGACATTTGAAACTGCTCTTTTTTCCAAACCCACTGCCTGCTTTCATTCCCAACCCAACGTTTTGAGGCTGGGCATTTGCTTCTTGTCATTCCTGAGGATCTTACGGCATAAATGATACTATGGAGGAAGAAGAAAAAAATCCTTTACCAAAGCATCAGGAATAAGAACACCTCCATCACAAAGAGATTAATTTTTGCTTGAATTAATACACTGAAATGGCAGGGAGAAGCCCTCCCTTGGCAGTGAGGGGCAGGGCAGAGCACCACCCCTGCCAGGGCTCACACTGCCTGTTCTGCCTCTGCCACCTCTCCTGCCAGCTCCCATTTCTATGGAAACCTGCCCCCCTCACGCCTTCCCCTGCCTGCACTCTTGCTAATTTAAGGAAACCAACTTTCTGCTCTCTGAGGAGTTGCCTGGATGGAGACATGCCCCTGGGGCAGGCAGGGATGTCCCCCTGCCCACCAGTACCTGGCAGCCCCTGTCCCCACTAACGGGGGCCATGCAAAGCTCAGGGTGGGTGCACACCCCTATCCCTGCTCTCCTGAGCAGGGAAAGGCAGGACACCTCCTTATCTCAACACTTTTCATCTGCTCTGGGTCCTTCCCACGACTGTCTCCCCTCTCCCAACCCTCCTTATCTCCTCTCCCCCCATCCCTCTCCCCAGCTCTGTTTACATCAGTAAAACACTTGTCCAGGTCAAACACGTTTCCTGATAAACACATTTCCATTGATTGCTGGAAAGAAAAAGTCCTCCAGAGCAGCACGTTCTCTGCTCTGGGAATCAATAACTCCCAACCCCTCCCACCCCCCACCCCAGCCCTCCATCTGGGTGAAGAGGATGTGCTTTGGGGACCCCCTCAGGGGGGAGGCAGGACAGGATGTCAGATGTGACACCTGAGGAAGATGTGTGACATGAGGAACCTGCAAATCCCCCTGGCCCCTTCCAGGCTGCAACCAGGGAGGACAAACCCCTTCCAGCTGCTTCGTGAGACACACCAGCCCCAGCACCAGCCCCAGCAACCCCTTCCCCTGCCTGGGCCCCTCCAAACATTCCCGTTTCAGGCTGGAAATCGAGACGCTTGGGCCCTGCCAGAGCCCCTGGGAGGGACAGCAGGGAGGTGCAGCCCTGCTGTGCTGCCTGGAGTCCCACAGGCTGTTAATGCACTGGAAGGGGAAGCTCGTGTGTTGCTGCAGCGAGTGATTTAGCTGTAAAGCCTCAATCGATGAAGAGAAATTTGAAGGGATTAGACATTTTGCCACTGCTGCAAATGTGGTGCTCCCCAGGGTGGTCTCCCCTCCTGGAATGCATCAGGACTACATCAATGAGGTGTGTGACCCACGCTGAGACCCCCTGGGTACCTACAGGATTCACTCAAGAGGCTTTTTTTAGACCAAAAATGTTGAACAACACAGAATTTACTGTGCAAAATGCTGCTTTGCCCACCTGTCCAGTCAGTGGTTCATCTCCTCTATGACAAAACACACACAGGGTGTTGCTGGGAAGCATCCCAGCCCAGTAAGCTTCACCATTTAGTGCAGGGAGGAAACAAATTCAATTACAATAATAAATAATTAATGAGACATAATTAACTAAGACATAAAAATTATAAATAATAATCTGGGCTAGGAAGAAACAAGCCCAAGTGCTCCGTAGGGCCCATCTGAACAACCAGAGCCCTGACCCGAGGGAACCAGCAAAGCATGTGTGATGGAGCTTAAGGAGCTCTAATGAATTCAG
Organism: Chloropsis cyanopogon; assembly: GCA_013400585.1. NCBI lineage: Eukaryota > Metazoa > Chordata > Aves > Passeriformes > Irenidae > Chloropsis > Chloropsis cyanopogon. Next base: position 139,513 of record WEZZ01006215.1, read on the forward strand.
AGTTTCCACCAGGCTTTAATAAAGTCCTTCTGCAGCGGCTATTAAGGGAGCTACGATGAGAGGTGAAAGTTTGTTATGGATTAGAAACTGTCTGAGAGACAGGGGAAAATATAAAAGAGCTGAGATGTGATTAGGGCACCCGATGAGTTGGGACATCTCCGGTGGGGCACATGCCCTGGGGCGGGGTCTGGGCCATGGGGAGGCTGCAGGAGGATGATCCGTGCCCGTTCTCAGGCTCTGCGCCGGTTTTAAAGCAGAAGCCAAAGCTCATTCACAGCCAGCGTGGGCGTTCATTCACGAGCAACGCTGCCGCGGCTGCTGGGGGTGCTGATGGCAGCTCCCCTGCACACCACCAGCACCGCCCTCATCCCCCAAAAATGCTGCTGGGCTTACCCAGCTCAGCCTCACTGATGCTGCCAGGCTCCCTGCTGCCAGCCAGAGCCGTGGAGCACAGCTCCAGCAGGGATTTACACCCAGCTCCCTCCTGATTCTCCAGGGGCGCTGGGGCTGCCCTGGGGACACTTCTGCCTCTCCTTGGGCTGTCAGCTTTGTGTCTGTCCCTCGCTGACAGGGCTGGGATGACCTTTCCCAAAGGCAGAACAAGCCTCTGGGGTATCCAGAAACCGGGGGCGGGGGGGTGGAGTCGCATCCCTGTCCCCCCCTGTCCCCCCTGTCCCCTTGTCCCACCCAGCTCCACGCCCCCGAGCCCCAGTGTGAGAGCCGCAGCCAGCCCGTGCCTCCCAAACCCTGCCCTGCTGGATGGATTTTTAAAATTGGATTGTGACAAACATTTAATACCTAATAGAGCTCACGCCAGCAGAGTTAATTAAGAAGGTGACTAAGCCAATTCACTCGTGGGAGAGCAGAGTGTGAGGAGAGGGAGAGAGGGAGGGAGCCTGCCGTGGTGCGGGGAGGGAACGGAGAAAATCAGTTCAGCTTCTATCGCCTGTCATTTCCTTTTGTGCATGCACACACACGATGAAGAAGGACTTTCCTTCCCTGTCGCAAACTCTGGAGCTGCTGAGTAGAAGCTGAGCTGCCCCAGGCTCTGTGTGAGCTCCGCTGGGGCACCAGACCAGGTGAGGCTCTGAGAAATTCATGGCAGGTCGGACACTGGCAGCTGGAGCGTCCCTGGGGCTTGGCCAGAGAGATGCCCACAGCCCTTGGTTTTATTTAAAACACCCTCCAGGAGTTTTGCGAGCTCTGAAGGGGGTGCTGAGGCACAGACACTGCAGAGCATCCCCCTGCTCCGCACGGGACCGCGCTGTGGGACCGGTCCCAGGCACGTCGGGCTGGCAGAGCCAGCTGTGGCAACATCTGCATGCCGCTCACAGCCCGTCCCCCCGGAGTTGATAAATAAAACAAGTGGAGTTATTTTGGCCCCGGGGACAGGGCTGTCTCCCGGAGCACAGAGCGGCTCTTTCTCCGTCTCCCTGCGGCGCCCGAGTTCATTGTTATTCCCCAGCGGAGAACAGGACGTGGATTGAGCCGAGGTCCCCATCTGCGGAGGGCAGCCGGAGAGAGACTCTGTTCATTTTAGCGCCTGGTGCCATCAATAGCGCCTTTAAACGAAGCCCCGGGGGAAACAAAAGGTCCGAGCGAGGAAGAGCGAGCGGGCGAAGGCGGGCAGGGGTGGGGGGAGCGGGGACGGAGCCGGGGGAGGAGGGCAGGCAGGATGGGCTGGAGAGCAGGACAAGGGCAGGAAAGACAAATGAAGCAGCCCCATCTAAACCATGTTCCTACAGAGAGCCAGGCAGCTGGAGGACTTCAGGGTGCGGGCAGCCGTGCCACAAGCGTCAGGTAGCAGGGATGCTGGAGCACCGCCCACCTCCAGCTCGGCCATTGCCCACTGCCACCCACCCGGCGGGGAGGGAGAGTACTGCACGGTAATCAGCGTCCCACCGCAATTAGTGCTCATTAAGCGAGGCTGGCGAAAGGGGATGCTGCCTTAATAACATGACAAGCAGATGGGTGAAAATCGGAGAGGAAAAGAAAAAAAAACGACTCAACCCGAAGGAAAACCAAGCAACCCCTGCCCAGGAGTGCTGCCGGTGGCTTCCGTGGGCAGCACTGAAAGCCCCCTGGGATCCTCTGGGGTGCCCGGGGTGCTGGGTGCGTGTCAGGGAGATGTGGGGAGCAGGCAACGACAGCGTCGAGTAATTAATGAGGAATTACCCCAGCAGCTCATCCCTCCCGCGGCCAGGAAAGCCCCCGGGGTGCTCCCAGCATCCTCCCCCTTGCAGGAAATAATTACTTAAGTTGAAATTATTTACCAAATGAGGCAATTCTCGGCGTGCTATCTCGCAGCCGTTTGCCTGGTTTACATTGTTACTAGTGCGACACAATAAATTAACTGAGTAATTAAAGACGAGTTTAATGCTGATGCTTTGCAGAGGGATTTTCTTTTAAGTCTCTCTGCAAGCAGACACAACACACATGACGTGAGGGGCTTGTGGCCACGGGCAGGGACTGGCAGAGCCAGGCAGGACCAGGCAGGACACTGATCCCCCAGGACAAATGTGTCCCTCGCTTCCCCCAGGGACAACAAGCGGATCGAATGGAATCAATCTGCATTTTAATTACCGGCCACACTCTCTCTGCAGGGACGCTGAGCCGTCTGCAGTGGGAGCAGCCAGAACCGCCTCGGGTGAAGCTCCTGCTTGTCCCCGCGTTATTTAGCAGGCACATGGATGTGCTCCATCAACAGGACCTATTCCCGACTCTGGTGATCAACCGAGCGAGGCTACAAAACCCCACGGGGATTACAGGACTCATCCACCACAAAAAAAAAAAAAGAGGAAAATAAACAACTCACTTTAGGACTGCACGTTTTTGGTGATTTCTGCTGACTAACATGATTTCAGCCAAAATAAAGAAGCCATCAGGGAGATGGTTCAAGAGCTGCACTGGGAAATGTTTCCTTATTGGAAATGAAGCTCTAGGAACACCGTGGGTATGGAGCTCCAGCAGTGGGGACCATGAGGGGCTGTGTGACCCAGGACATGCTTTGCTCCTCCTGCAGCTCATCCATCCTGCTCTCCCAGAGCCTTGGCTCCAGCGTGGTGCAGGCAGGGCTCAGGGGTCACCTCCCCTGCTAGCCAAGAGAGGGAGAGCCAAAGCCCAGCCTTTCCCATGCTGGCTGCTGGTTGGTGGGGGCTGCCATCCCCCAGGGTCTGCTCCCTCCACCAGCAGCCCAGCGTGGCCCAAATGCATCAGTATTGACTCTGCAATCAACTCTCCAATCCCAGGCAGCCGGGCCAAGGAAGAGCAATCACCCCAGCCAGCCGTGTGATCCAGCTCATGCAAACAGAGCAGCTTTCCCTTGGGACATTGCCACACATCCCATGGTGCCAGGCAGGCAGGGCAAGGCTTTTTCCTTCCACCAGGGAGGATATTCACACTTCAGAAGGAGAGCCAGCACCCAGTGGAGCACTTCCAGCCCCCCAGCTGCATCCCCAGCCTTCAGCCCTGCATGATCTCAAGTGGGACATTCTTCCAAATGAGTGAGGGAAAGAGGAGGGAGCTGCCCTGGAGATGAAGGACAGAGAGCTGAATTAATTTCTCCCTCCTGTGATGCCTCTCATGAGTGGAGGGGAAGGAGAGAGCAAATCCCTCAGCTCTGCCAAACTGTTCTTCAGGAGAGCAGCCATTACCAAAGTACTTCCCTACACTTGGAGTAGCTACAAGCATTTCATTTCCCCAAAGCAGGTGGGATTTGTGATCTCCTCCAACAGGAGAGAGTGTTCTGGCTGGGCCAAAGGAACACCCCACATCCACCCAGGTTAAACACCACTTAAACACCCCTGGGTAATTCCTCTACCAAGGGTCCACACCACCACACGCTGGCAACACGCTCCAAATCTCGATTTCCCCATGGTGACTCGCTGGAGCAACATCCACCCTGAGGAAAGAGATGGGGAGCTGAAATCCCTCCCCAGAAGGGTTTATTTAGTAACAAAGCTGAGAGAGAGAGAAGCAGGCAGGGAGGGGTGGGAGATTGTAGCTGGGATGGTTTCTAGCACGTCCTGGGTCAAGCTGCCCACAAAACCAAACAGCTTAGAAGGAAAATGTTCAGATGAAGATCTCTGGTCATCAGACCTCCTAGAGAAAGGGACCTCAGCAGCCCTTTCCACCTCTACTGTCCTTTTTCTGGCGATTTTGGAGGCATCCAGACTGCTTCCTAAACCCCAGCCACCCCTGGGAGCATGAGGGGAGAATTTAGCATCCCTGGGATTGTCATCCCACCAGTAAATCTGGCAGCAACTGCCCACAGAGTGTCAAACCCCACAGAGGTGGCAAGGAGGAGATGGGACATGTGACATCCCAGAGCTCTGATACCCCCACTGCTCATCTCTTCCCAACCTTTGCCATCCCAGATGCTCGTGTGCCAGCAGGACAAGCTCACCACGGTGGCTTTGTTAAAAGCAGGCAGCTGCTGGGAGCTCAGAGAGGCTTTGCTGCCTGCACCTTGCCAAGGTTCCTGCCCTGGGGATGGGAATTACGGAAATACCAGGCTTTGACATTTAAAAGTATGAAGGAAAATAGAGGAGGGGGGGGAAAGAACCAAACAATTACTTGGGGCTCATCAAGGAGCTGCTGGGAGAAATTGTGATGGCTAATTATAAAGGGGAAATTAAATCAAGCTCTGAGATGAAGACAACAAGCTGGGGGAAATAGCAAGGAGGAGAGGGGGTCTCAGCCTGTGGATGGGATGTTTGGTGCTGAGATTTTGCCAAGGAAGGATGTTCCTTTGAGTATTTCCCAGTGGGAAGGGGCTCGCTCACTGACATTCCCGTGGCTGGGTAACAGCAGGGATGATGGAGGGGAGATGCCCTTTCCATTCCCTGGAACCCGGCTGAAGCACCTCCCCTTGGGGCTGTGGGAGTGGAGGCAGCCAACGGGGAAAATCTTTAACTGGAAGTCAGCTGAGACGGAGCTGGGCATCCCAGGACTCTGTAAGGGAGACTGGACCTGCCTTGTGAGAGTGATGAGGGGAAAAGCCCTTCCAGAGCAAGAGACAGACAAATGGCACCTGCTGAACCCGCCCTGTTTTTCCATTTTATTTTTGAATTTCCTATCGCCAACCCTTCTGATTTCCTTGTTTTATTTCTTGCACAGTGGGCTGGGTGAGGGAAGAGCAGGAACTAATCACGCTGTCAAACAGGTCCTGCAGAGAGTGTGACCTTCCAGCACTTACTGCCATTAAACTCAGCAGCCACCTCCCAGTAACTCCAGCCAGCAAACTGGGTTTATAGCCCAGTACCCAACAGCTGGGAGCATCAAAGCACTCCCAGGTTTTACCCTCACTGGGATTTTTACCCTGGCTCTAGGATGCTGCTCCCCTGGCTGGCACCACCCTAGGGATGGAAGCAGCATCTAGCACCATTGACATTTTGTTTCTCATTACAGGCACAATTAAAAGGCGAGAGGATTACGGGCTCTGGCTGCATCCTGTCCCCGTCCCTCACGCTGCCTTTATCTCTTCTGCCTGGGCAGTTCCATCGATGAATTGACTTCTTCCCCTGCCTAATTTATGTCTCCTTTATGTTTGTTTATATAATAAGGTTAAACATCTACTTTACACCCTACATGCTTGTACTTGTTAATTAGCGTTTTTCTTGTGTTTTATTGCATTTGCTGCGGGCTCTGACGAGATGAACTGTAGCAAGGAGAGGGCTGGGAACCCCCCACACACCCTGTGCCAGGATGGAGCTGCAGCCCCCAGCCTAGCAGGTTTGGGTGCCCGTTACCCCCCAGGAGCTGTGGGGGAAGCAGTCAGAGCTGCAGCTGTGTCAGGGAAGGTCTCCCACAGGATTGGTTTCCACTTCCCAGTACAGTTCTTGAGCTGTTGTGGGGGGATTGGGGAGCTCGGAGCACCACCAGCAGGAGAACAGCAAGAGATCCACGTGTTCACCCGTGGCTGCTGCCCACGGTGACAAACTGTCCCTGCAGCTTTGCCTTGCTGAGGCTCAAATCCACCTGACCAGTCCCTGTGAGCAGCTCTGGGCTGCAGGGCAGGGCAGGGAGTTCCCCAAGGGGATGGCTCTCCATCCCACCAGCAGCCTCACAAACGAGGCAGCCCAGCCCAGCCTTCCCCTGCCTGCAGAGCCCAGAGGAAACCTCAGCCCAGAAACAAACTCTCTCTGCATCCTCGATTTGCCAGGCCTCAGCCAAACCCTCCCTAGCACCAGCACCACGAGCCCCAGCAGCCAGCAGGGTTTTCCAGTCCTTCCAGCACGGTTCTCCACATGGATCCATAGGATCTCTCTGCCCTGTGGCTGCAGTAAAAGCCCCAACTCCCGGGCAGTCACCAGCTCTCGCTGCTCGGATGCCTGGGGGGCAGGACCCGCTCCTCCCAGCAGGCTGGCGGGACTGGCCGGGCTCCCGGCCCCTCTCTCCGGCCGAGCCTCCCTGCACAAACCCGGGCGTCTGTAGCTCGTTGCTGTGAGCACCTGAGAGTCAAAGAAGCAGCCAGGCTCGTGCTCCTCCAAAGGGGCAGGAAAAGCCCCTCTGCCCCTCCTGCCTGCCTGCCAAGCCTTCTCCTCTTGCCCGTTCCCCGTGCCTCAGTTTCCCTGCCGGCAGACACACGTCCCACGGGGGTCCGGTGCAGGGGCAGCCACAGGGATGCAGCCACAGAAACCAATCCCCAAATCTGAGCCTTCCCTGAGACCTCAGTGCCACGGCGGGAGATGTCTGGCCTCAGCTGCCCAGCCGATACACAGGCAAGAGGCGAGGAGCTCCCCGCTTCCAGCCAGGACGGCAGAATCCAGGGATGCTTCCTTCCCCGGTTCCACAGCTCCTCAGCGAGCCCCCTGCCGCTCCAGAGGGGATCCCCGCACCCGGCTTAGCCTTCCCCTCCTCTCCGGAGAGACGGATTCTGTCAGAAGCCACGGCAGGTAGCTGCTAATGAAGCACTGCTAATTAATGCGTTCCTCAGACACACCCTCGGCGTCCCTTCCTCCAGGTGCTCTCCCAGCCCTCCGTCAGCGCTGACCTCGCCAGGCGAGCGCTCCGCGCCCTGGCTTTCCAAGTCGCGGCTCTGCCCAGGCTCAGGGAGCATCTCTCAGCCCAAAGCTCTGCGATGGCCCCTGCCAGGGGTCAGCTCTCCCACCGAAACGCGCCGCTGCTGCTTGAGCAGGCGGGAGAGGAGGCAAAAACCGCGTTCAAACTTTGGTGAATCGAAGCAGAAAGCCGGGGCTGAGGCTCAGCAGAGCCTGGGTGGGCTTCGCGTTCGTCGACAGCATCCCCGCGCAGGCGGCAGCCGGTGCGGGAGGGAGGCAGAGGCTGCTCAGGCTCCTTCCCAGCTCCCGGAGTTGGGGATGCTGCTGCCCCCGCGGGGAGCGGGAGTCGTGGGCAGCAGGGAGGGAGCGGGCTGGGAAGGAGGGATGGAGCCTGGGTTTGGCGGGGAGAGGGTGCGAATGAGCCCCCCAGCGCTGCCCGCAAGGATGCAGCAAGGAGCCTCCTCCCCCCGCGAACTGTCTCCGAATGACGCAGGTGCCAAGAGCCAAATTTCTTCAATCTCATTCCAGCCACAAAAGGAACTTGCAGAAAGTGCAGGCAGCCTTCACCACCCCCCAAAAATAACCAACATACCCCCTGTTCCCTCGCACAGCCGCCC
>WEZZ01006215.1:147569-202260 GCA_013400585.1 Chloropsis cyanopogon
CCCGCCCCCGCCCCGCCGCGCCACGCACCGCCCGCGCCGGGAGACGGCTCCCGGAGGAGCGGGGCCGCTGGAAGAGAAGGGGAGGGAGAAAGGAGAGGGAGGAAAGGGGGCGAAATGGGATGCAAACAAAAGTGAGAGCCAACTGAGTTTGACCTCAGCCTTCCCGGGGTCTGGAAGCAAACCCGCGAATAGAAGTGGTCGGAGGGCTGGAACGTCTCTGCTGTGAGCAAGGCTGACAGAGCTGGCCTTGGTCAGCCTGGAGAAGAGAAGGCTCCAGGGAGACCTTAGAGCCCCTTCCAGACCGAAGGGGCTCCAAGAGAGAGAACTTTGGACAAGGGGATGGAGTGGCAGGAGATGGGGGAATGGCTTCCCGCTGCCAGGGGCAGGGTTAGATGGGATGTTGGGAAGAAATTCTTCCCTGTGTGGGTGCTGAGGCCCTAGCACAGGGTGCCCAGAGAGGCTGTGGCTGCCCCATCCTTGGAAGTGTCCAAGGCCAGGTTGGAGGGAGCTTGGAGAAACCTGGTCTTCTGGGGGTGGAATGAGATGGTCTTTGAAGTCCCTTCCAACCCAAACCATTCTGGAATTCTGTAATACCACAAAACAGGTGTGGGTAGTACCCACAGCTCTGCGTTCTGACACCCCCCAGCCCCCCAAAGGTTAATTAACATTTAGGGGGAAGGTTGTTACTCAGCTGGGAGGTTGGGGGATCAGTTGTACGTGACAGGACAGGGGAGCAGAGCTGTCTGGGGAGGAGGGAGCAGGTAGCCACAGCATATTTGGAGCACTCTAATTCCTTTTAACATCATAACCTACCTGAATATTGAAAGTAATGAGCCTCCAAAAGCCTTTTGCTCAACAAAGAGTAGCACTGTTGACAGTAGAAAATATTTTTTTCCCAGCTAAGCTGGTGAACTGAAGTTGAGAAGAGCAATTCCACCTGGTTCTGCACAAAACTTGGATAGGTTTCTTGGCAGGTTAGAGACTCCTGTCCTGGTATGCTAAAACAGACCTTTTTCAGTCACAAGAACAAGGTGGTCCTAAATGGTCCATGACTCCTCAGATAGGATTTCATGTCCCAGTTTCCCCACATCGCTTTGGGGTAAATTGCCTAATTTACCTCCTACCTCCATAAAGTGGAAGCTCAGTGAGAAATAGAAAGGCCATTAATAGTGATGAGCTGTTCAGCTCTGTGGGTAAGTGATGAGCTGTTCAGATCTGTACACTGAGATGTGGGGGGAGTCCTGTACCTTCACACAGACATCCTACACAGAGTGAGACCCACCACTCTGAGGAAGCCAGCAGGGATTTTTCCATGGTCTCAGACCCTGGAGATAACTAAACCTGGCTGACCTGCTCCCTGAGTGCCACCAGTGAGGTGGGAGGCAACTTTGCAGAATATTGATGCCTTGGGAAGGCTGAGCTAGAGCAGAGGCTGGACAGAGCTAAAGAATAAAGCAGGGATTTATTAAAAGGCCTCCATGGATCCACCTTGGGCAGCACAAGAGCCCAGCCAGGGCTGCACCCAAGATGAACCAAAATGGGCACAAAATGGACAACTGGTCATGGGGTCTCTCACTTTTATAAGGTCTGCTCCATTTGCATATTGGAGTTAATTGTCCAATTACAGCTTTAGGTTCTGCAGTCCCATCCTGCTTGTTTTTCTCTCTTCAGTCCACATTGTTTGTGGGCTGAGATTTGGATCATTTGTCCTTGGTCCCCAGCTAGAGAAGGAATTGTTTTGTCTCCCTACTCTGTGAAGAGAGCTCACCATCCCTTAATATGAAGCTCAGAACTACACACTAAAGCAGCACAGAATCTGAAAAATATAAAGGCTACAACCTGAGGCATCACTATCATGCAAAAGCCTGAGTTGGAAATGTGTTGTTTCAGCTTTGGCTTCACAGATGTACCAGCATGACAAAAATCACATTCCTTGGACCATGCTGATGGGAAAAAGCCCAAGAAGCCTGTAAGAAGCCATACATAAGCAGGACTGAAATAGCTGATCGGGCCCTCCTGGCTTTCTCCAGCTGGAGGAGTCACTGCCCTCCTTCACCTTCCAGCCACAACAACGAGCCTGCAAGTCAAAGTCAAGGGCAATGTCCCCAAAACTCGTGTGTTTTGAGTGTGACCACGCACGAAGGAGCAGTTTCTCACACAAGTCCCTCAGAGCAGGGTGCCTGGCTGTAAAACCCATCTGCTCCCGTTCCTGTGAAGGTGCAAGGGAAAAGCAGGGTCAAGAGAGCCCAAAGCTGTCACCCCAGTTTGAGGGTCATTAATGAAACCTAAATGATGCTGAGGAGAGATGGACAAAATCCCTTGCTCTTAAATGCACTTCAGAGCAAAGCACACCCCAAAATGGGAAACTGGCTTGCTTTGTAGCCAGCACAAGAAGTTTTCCAAGGGATGGTCTCTGGAGGGAGGAGCATGGGTTTGCATGGATGGTCTGAAGGGGCCGCTGGGGGCCATGCTGGGAAGAACTAGAGACCTTTAATTTAGAAAAATTATTTGGGAGATCATTTCAAATCCCTTTTCTGTCTGTTTTGCTCATGCTTCTTTTGGGACTCTGGGCCACAATCACCCACACTGCACAGGCACCCTCGTGTTTCACAAGCCTGCCTTGCTGATGCCAGTGGGGATTGAGCCTCAGGGATACTCCAGGGCTTTCCATCGCTTCAGTATTAGGAAAAGCCCTCTCCAGTGAATGAGACCTTCTACTCTGGCCTGAAAGCCCCAAGATCTCTTCCCTGTGCAGCCTTGGGGGGGATGCCCAGCATGAGCCTCTGCTGTCCCATCCCTCCCCTCCTGCTGCTCCCCTCTCTGTACATCCCTCAAAAAAAACTTGTGTGGAAACAGATCCGCAGCCAGTGCCCACCCACTTCCCCGGGCTTTGAGCATCCTTGCTATTTCCCCGGAGGTGTGTGGCAGTGGGAATTCTGCAGAAAAAGTTTGGGAGCTGGCTTTTATTCCTCCTCCCAGGGCCGCTGGAGACTGCAGCCCCAGGGAGAAGCGCTTCCGCAGAGCTCCGTGTGCGGAGCGGAGCCGCGATCCTGCCGTGAACCAACCGGGGCTCCCAGCCTGAATTACCAGAAAATTAAACATATGTCTCCATTCAGCCAGGCGAGGAATTAGATGTTGATCCGTCCTGATTCCATCTATTTCAATTATAGACAAGGCAAGGCACCGCCTTCCCCTCACCGAGACCCAGGAGGGCTGAACAGTCCCGGAGAGCTCTGCAGCCCGCGGGGCTCGTCCTGGGCAGGGGAGCATCCCGGGCACTGCAGCCCCTTTGAACCCCATGGGAGGGGGTGCTCAAGGCTATGGAAGGATGCTGGAGGCTGGGGGGGATATTTGGGAACCTCGGGTAGATGTTCAGCACCATGGGGGGGTTACTGGGGCCATGGCGGGGGGAAGTTCTCAGGGCTCCGGGTGGATTCTTGAGTTTCTAGGGTGGAAGTTTGGAGACCTGGGGTAGATCCTCAGGGCTCTGGGGAGGCACTTAAAGCCATGGATGGGGTGCTCAGGGCCCTGGCAGGATGCTCAGAACAAGGGGCCATGGAGGGCTGACAGCCCGAACTTGCAGAATGCACAGGGGCTGTGTGTCTATAATAAGAGGGAGCAGCACACTGTAAAACAAAGTGATATTAAAAAAGGTTTGACTGTAATCACGAGAGCAATAAACCCTTCAATCAAAGCCTCCAGATTATCTGCAATCATGCAGTCCTTCACTGAATGTGAGCACAGGCAAGGGTGTGGAGAATGGCAACAGAGCCAAAAAAACGTCCCACAAAACAGATTTGAGCTTCATGGCAAGGCAGCTCAGGTGCTTCATTAGTCCATACCACCAGGGCTTCAATCCTGCTGGGGATGGGCTGGGAAAGCCACTCCCCAGTCCACTGCAAAGAGCTCCTTCAGTGCAGTTTGTGTTTCCAAAGGAGAGGAGAAAGTCCTTGAGATGCTCCAGGGTGGGAAACGAAGGCAAGCTCCGGTGGGTGATGTGCTGGCAGCCACAGCCTGTGCTGCCCGTGGGGCTGTGTCCATCTCTGACCTTGCTGGGGAGGAGCAAACACCTCTGCTGGGAAGCCAGGGGAAGTTTGTCTGCTAGTGACCCAGCAGTTTCTGATGCTCTACAAGTGAATAATAAATGTCAATATCACAGGACAGCATTGATGGGAAGCCCAACTGCTGCAGCAGCTGTGTCAAACCCACATGCCTGTATATATAATATCAGTTAGGAGAGGAGGCTTTTCAGAAAACATCCAGTAGACCTGTGCTTGGGGATCAGCAGGAGCACACAGGAAACAAAATGGATTCCTTGATTTTGCTCCTCTCCTCCTTTGATTGGAGACACAATGATCCCTGTGAGGGGCACAGGGGACGTGGCAGCTCCTGGCAGTAAGTGTTGGTCTTGTCCACCTTTCTGTGTCTCCAGCCCCCCCCGGAGCGTGCCCAGGAGAAGACAGACACCCCTGGGGGATCGCTGAGGTTGGTTACTGCTGCTGGGGGTGCAAAGCCCTGCCCCACCCTTGGGTTTCAGGCTGCTACTGGCAGCAATTCCTCTGCTTCTCCCTAGCATCAGCCGTGTCTCCCTGCTTTTAACAGCTGCTTTGTTGCCAGCCTGAGCTCAGATACATTCCCAAATACTTCTCCACTATGTTTGAGATGGCTGGTCCCCAAGGAGAGAGGTGTCACCCTGCAGGGGCTTGCTCTTCTGAGGGTCCCTCTTGGAGCCCAGTGCCCAGGCTGGCAGGGCTGGGGGGCAGGGCTGGGGGCAGCAGATTGCCCCTGATGCTGCTGTCACCCCCAGCCTCAAAACATGCTGAGAGCTGGGGAAGCAGCCAGTGGCTTTCTTGGCTCACCAGGATGGAGACAGCAGCCTGCCTAAGGACAGGCTGCAGGCAGGTGCAGGGAATTTGGGCAGGCAGGGATGCAGAGCAGACCTTGGATAGAGCATCTCGTTCCTTTGGTATCCTGAGGTTCTTCCATGCAAAGCAAGCTGAAAATCTCCCCCTGCTCTCAGGACCAACGCAAAAAGAGGGTTTATCTAAGCCCAGACACATGTACCTGGCAAAGGACAACAGTTCCCAGCTCTCTAAATCACACTGGGTGCTTTGGGACATTGTCTTCAGTGCTTTCTTCTCCCTCTGTCCCGCTGCTGACAGCAGAAGGTGCAGCAGCAAGGCCTTGGCTGCTCAGAAATGCCTGGAGCCCCTGGGTGGGCAGCTCCAGTGTGGCTTTTGTCCCTCTCTGCCTGTCCAGGGTTACAGTAACACTTCATCATCATTAAAGCATCATCCCTGTGATGAGCTTTGCTTGCTCACCCATCAGCAGTGCCAGACATGCAGACTACCTCCATCGCTGGAACAAACAGCCCTTAAAAGCACAGGCAAGAGGCAGACAGCCTCTGTGGGCTCACAAGTGGTGCTGAAGCTCCTTGAAACCTTCTTTGGGAAGCTTTCACCCCAACTCCTGCCTCCCAGGAAGCAGTGCTGACATCCCCGTTGAAACCCGTGGCTTCACATCCCATCCAAAGGGGCTCTGCAGGCCCCCAGGCTGACAAACAGCTCTGAAAAGAGCCGGGGGGGAAACAGGTACACAGGAGATGTTAGTCCCTGCTAAATGCAAGGATTTTAAATCCTCATTTCTCGTTGCAAACGAGCATCGTGTGCTCTCGGTGCAGCCCAGCAGGGACAGTCTCCTTGCCCCTGTGCAGAAGAGGACGAGCCCGCTCCCACCCCAAATTGTCTCCTACTCCTCCACACGAGAGCCTCGGGGGTGCTCCATGCCTGGGACACACTGGACTGATGTCCCCTCGCTGGCTGCACGGTGCTGGGCTCCCTCCTCCTCCTCCTCCTCCTCCTGCCAGGCCTGTGGGGCACAGGCAGCTTCCCAGCTCTGGTGGGAATTGCAGCACACCTCAGCGACATCAGGACATTACAGATTCCTGGGGTTTTTTAGAGTGCAGAAATGCCCTTTAGCACTGCTATTGCCATGCACAAGGCTTTTTAGATGTCACAGGGATGTAGTGAAATAATTTAAACCCGTGTTCGGATCTTAAATCTGGTATTAAAATGAAACTCTGGCGGCTCCAGAGCCGTAGAGAAGCTCCACAAAGGAAGGAACCTTAACCCCGTGTCTCTGCCTTGGGATAAGGCCATGCCATGGTGCCTTTGCCAGCAATTTGGGCACAGCCCAGGTGCTTCATGAACCTCTCCAGGTTTAATCCTGCAGACCCACCTTCCTGCAGGAACCAACTCATGTGAGGTTGGCATGGAGGCAAGTTTTTTGCCCACTTTACAGTTTGGATAAAACTGATCCCAGAATCAGTGAGGGCAAGGCAGGAGTTCCAGGGATGGGTCACCACCCCAAACATCTCCTTTGCCAGCAGATGGGTGGGGCAGCCAGAGCAGCTCAGTGGGTCCTGCCCAGCTGGGGGGCATGAAGAGCTTGTCCTGCAAGGAACTGGAATTTCCATCACTTGGCTGCACACAAGTTGTTAGGAAAAAAGAAGATAAATAAAGATAAATGGAGGAGAGCTGAGCATGCTGGCAACCATTCTCTATCATTCCTTTTCTTCCCTAAGCAGATCAAATTATGACCTGGAATCACTGAATACATATTTTATTATGTGGATAATTTAAAGGATGAGGATGAGACAGAGAATTCATAAGGTACAGTCATGTTAGAAGACAAAGAGTTCCCATTAATCTCCTACAGGGAAAAAAACTGGAGAAAAGCAGGGGGTGGGGACAGGTTGCAATCGATGCTGTGCTCTCCTCTCCTCTCTGGGTGAGCTGGGGCATGCAGGGATGTCTTCTCCACTAACACCAGACAGAAGCTGCTTCTTAAGATCTCACAAGAGAGACGTGGTGCTGCGGACTCCTCCTGGCTCCACTGCCAGAACACAAACCCATCATTCCTCATCCCATGTAAAGAGCTCGGAAATCAGCTCTCCTCCTCCTCAGTGCAGAGCTGGCCAGCAGGGGCTGCCCTACCCTCCTTCCCCAGAGCCCCGGGGGGGCTGTCCCATGTCCCTCCCGGGACTCAGAGCCCTCCCTGGGGCTGTGCCATCACGGTCTGCTGGCCTTTGGCCCATTTCCCCCCGTCTGGCACCAGCTGGAGCGTGATGCTCTGCTGACTTTGAGGGGTCAGCCCCACTCTACTTCCCCCCAGCACCCCCTGCCCCACTCAGGCACGGGCTGCTTTGCTCTCTGCAGATCAATGCCAGCTTCAGGATGTTTTTTTTGGTCACCACGGGACCAGGAAAGAGCCACTGGCTCTTGGTAATTGTTTTTGTAACTATTTAGCAATAAACAAAATAGCTCACTGTAGTTCATGAATAGCTGAGCCCTGGCACCATGCTGGGGGTGTGAGGGCTCATCCCTGGAGGCAGTTCCTTAGCACAAGGCTTTGACCCAGGACACTGGGACAGGAGCAGCTGGCCTGGTGGCTTCAGACCAGCTCCTGCTCAGCTCTGAGGAGATAAAAGGAGTGTATTTTCCCTCTTAAACACCCTGAATGGTTTTATGGAGATTTTGACAAGTCAGATTAAACACTGTAATCAAGACAAACTTGTTGTTGAAATAAGGCCCCTAAGGACAAAATCAGAGCTGCTGAGCGTTTTCCCTGCGCAGCCCTGCCCATCCCACAGTGCAGAGCCAGGTGCTGGGATCATGCCTGCAGCACGAGTCACTCATCCTCCAGTGTCCCTGTCCTCACCGTGGGGGCTGGAGAAGGGGCACACAGGCTCCACTGCCCTCACTCCTCCATGGCTCAGCCCTTTAGAGCCCAGCCCTGTGCCTGTGGCTCCCTCCAGACCCACCAGGGTGGGTGGCTCTCTCTGGGAGACTCCTGATGTTGAGAGGGTTATGATGAGTCAATCTTGAAACAAACACTTCTAATTCATGGATTAAAGGCTCCTGGGGCTGCAAGGGCACATCAGTGCTTGTGGGTTTGGGACTCATGTTGTGCTCACGCTGCTGGCTCAGTTTCAGCTGTCCTGTGCTATTACTCAGGCCTCCCAAAGACAGCCCTTACCTCCAAAATTATTTCCCAAATTATTATCTGCCCAAAAGGATCTTAAGAGACAGTGTGCTCCCCAGTTCTCAGATGGGTGGAGGCACTGGAAGGATTTCAGGGAGGATGATGGTGTTAGAGATGCTCATGGCACTCACACTCCTCTGCTACTCATGCAAGTCTCCACCCCCAAATTTTGGGAGTTGAACAAGAGCATTGAGGTAATACAACTCCCCAAACAGATTTGGGAGACCCTGGAGAACTGAGAGACAAATAAAACCTGTCTCTCTCTGCATGGATCAGAGCTTTTAGGCAAGCAGCTATCAGATGAGATTGGTTTTGTGCCCTCACTCCCTGATGAGCTATTTTCCACCACAGCCCACTGATGGTAGCAGGCACACTGCAAACTTTCTGTTCCAGGCAGATTAGAGGCTCCATGTGCAAGTGGAGCCCTCCTGCACCTGAAATGTTCATGATGCAGGGAGCCCTGTGAGATGCTGCAGTCCAGGAGAGGTGGAACCACCTTCTCCCCTTCCCCTGCACACTGGTCAGGACAGCTCATACTGGTTTTCTTTCTCACAATTTATTTCTAAGAGATGTGGAAAAAAATCACTTTCTTTCCCTTCCTAGGAAATTTTCTCTGCTTGATGCTGGAGGGTAAATTTTTGTCCTGCCTCTGCTGAGTAACAATGGCCAGCCATCAGCCAGAGCCAGATTTAACATGTGAAAGCTAAGATGGAGAGATTTAAAACATTTTTTGGCGAGACCTCCTCAACTCAAATGGCTGGTTAACACAGAGAGCAGGGAATTCATCTTGCTTTAATCCAACTAACCATTTTGAAATTAACTTGAGAACAATTTAAAAACCTAACAAACCCAGTTACTGCCTTGTAACTGAACAGAGATGAGATGATGGTTACTTCAAAAATTTGCAGCTTGCTCTGAAAGCAAAATTAGAGCAAACCATGTGGTGATGGTTACCAGAAGGCTGGGGGGACTAGTGCTACAGGTGCTTCCTCCAGGAGACAGATGTGGGCTCTGGTCCTTATACCACTGATGCTGCTCTTATTTGTGGACTCCCATGGTCTCAAGCCCACCTTCCCACCAGCCACACCTCTCAGATCCCCAGCATTTCAGGTAGGTGACACTGACCCCTACAGATGTTCCACCCATTAACAAGTGCAGGACATGATCTCCACATTGCTGAGAGGAAGGAAAATCCCTCTCTGAGGAACATCCCAGGAGGCTGGCCTCAAGGAAAAGCCTCTGCAGGCAGTGGTGAAGGCTGGCAGGAGGCAGGATGCAATCACCTCCTCTGGCTGCCTGCCAGGACACCAGGTGCTGCTGACACACACGAGGAGCTCTTCAAGGCAAACACCACATGAACACTCTGCTCACCCCTCAACTGCTGCTGGGTGTTTCTAGCCTCCAGAAAAGCAGTGAGAAAGGAAAGAGGACTTTTGAGCTGGAAAGGAGTTAATATGCCTTCCCCATTATCTGCTGATGTCATTATGACCTTCCATAGTTAAACAAAATTACCCTAAACAAACAGGGCTCTGTGCTGGGGTCGAACACTGCCATTAGCAGTGGCCACACTCACTGCAGGAGAGCCCTGACATATTGATATTAATTTAGATTTCCCATTGACCATCATTTTCAATTCCCTCCAGCACTGAACTTTTTTAGCACTGAGGCATGTTCCTCCTACTCTTCTGTTAAATGCTTTAAAGTTAATTGAAGATGCTGGCTGGCCAAGAAAGGTTTTAAATTCCCTTTCTCAAAAAATCTGACTCACCTAACACCTCTCGCAAGGACGTGAGAGCTGGAGGCAAAACCATTCTGGAGCAGCTTCCAGTCAAGGGCTTTGCAACCTGGTTTTCTCAAAAGAAGAAAGTGAGAATAAAGACTCCAAGTGCCCATGATCTGCAATTAACTTCCACAAGGAGAATGGTTATGTGCTGAACAGGTTTTCCAGAGGGACTTGGGAATCTTCTATCCTTGCCTGGTTGAGTTGTGAACATCTCCAGGCCCTGCAGCAACCTCATCTGACTTTGAGTAAGCTCTGCTCTGCACAGGGGGTTGGACCAAAGACCTCTGGACATCCCTCCCAAAGTCAATCACCCCCTGACTCTAAAAAGGCTGAAAACCTGACAGGAACCATTTATTCACTTGGTGACTAATTAAAAAAAAAAAAATTGACCACATGCTGTTTAAAAAAAACCAGACAAAATTACAGTAATTATATGTGACTTAATTTGTCAACTGTGAAGAGTTACCTGAAGGAAAGAAAATTAAGGGGATTAAAATAAGGAGCATTACCTCTTGTGACAAAGAGACGAAGACAAAAAATTGCCATCAACTTGTGTTTATGAGCTGCTGTGTTTCTAATTAGGGCCAGACACCAAATTTGCATTTTATCTTGATTGAAACAGAATGAAAACTGAAAAAATAAAGGCATCCGATGTTGAACATATTTCCCTGTTTAATTCAAGGAGTAACCCCACAGCATTCAAAACAGCTGCTTTTTTTCTTCTGTTTTGAAGATCTTGGCTTTGTCAGAGCAATTTCAATTTAAAACACGGAGGATCTTCAAGTGGGGGGAGAGAAGGAATGAGGTCACCTGCCAACAGCGGCTGCGTGGCTCCGGGCTGGGGTACAACAGCAGCCAGGGCAGCCTGCAAAATGCATCAGTAGGCACTGATAAACAAGCCAGAGGCTGGGGGAAACCCACACCTGAAACCAGGGAAGCAGGAAGAGCAGTGGTAATGGATCATCACATCTGCCCTGCCTTTGGAGAGGGCTGGCTGGGAAGGATGCTCAGCACAGCCACTCCACACCAAATTCTCTTAAAATGCAGCAAAATGGAAATCAAGCTAGTGCTCAGTGGGATGTGTCAGACAGCTGCCACCAGGCAGAAGGAACCAATTTTGTTTTCTCCTGTCACAGTGACTCAGGTTACTCATACAACAGAGACCTGCAGGTAGCACTCCCGAGCAGGACACAAGCTGGTGTGCTCTCTTCTCTCTCCTTTCCTTCTCCCCTCACTCTCGCCTCCCCCCTGACACACCAGAAATCATGGAAGAAAACCAGCATGCAGCATTTGAGAGCTCTCCCTTGGAGCTCAGCATCACTCTTCCCCCCACTGGACTAGACTGTCCAGAAGCTACTGGTGGTGTGTCCCACATCCTTCTGCCTTTGAAGGAGCACAAATGACCCCCTAGAAATGTGCAGCAGCACTGAACCAGGACAGGACCGACCCCCAGTTCTGTCACAAGGCTTCACCCCTGCTTCTTTTTTCATATCCTCAAGAGCACCCTTGCTCTTCTCCCCTGCTCTGTGCCCAAAGGGTGTGGGAAGATCACACAATGCTCCTGGGAAGATCAGAGTCAGCCTTTTAACACAGGGGGGACAGGAAACCTGTGCAAAGCCCCGGTCCCTGTGGCATGAAGGAGACACATCCTGCAGTGAATGAATGGCAGAGGATTCTGTTTGCAAACCAAAACACTTCCCACAGGTATCACTGTCTGCACTGCACCTTTGACACCCATGGCAGGGAGAAGACACTACCCCCACCAAATGCACCTTCAAGCTTGGTGAGTTCTGGCAGCAATCCTGACAGTTCAGCCTGGCTGCTGCTCGTTATGACTGCCTGCACCTTCTTATCTGCTCTGCCATCCTGCCAAGAAAGCAACAACAACTCTCAGCTTCACGGTTTATTCCCCCTCCATATGTACAATTAAGTGTATGCATGACCATTAAAAATAAGGCTACTTATATCATGGCTCTGAAACACGTTACAAACCAACTCCATCCCCTCTCTTCTTACAACATTCAAAATGCTTGGCTTCTGTGGTGTGCAGAGAGGGGCAAACACAACCAGACCACACAGGCAATTGAGTGGTGCAGGGCTTTGGTAACTGGATCTAGAAGCTTCCTCCTCTAGCTGAGATAGTCAGACACAGCCAGGTCAGTGGGAGGCAGATCTTCATCCCACGCTGTCTTGGCAAGGTCAGTCCAGGTCCCAGGAACTGCAGGCCCCCTCATCTCAGCACACTGCTGGTGGCAGGTGGCCCACATGGACAGGAGGACAACTGAATCCTCTCCTTTGGAACTGCCCCTTTGGGGCAAGGAAGGGGTCTAAGGAGAGGAAGAAAGGGAAGGTGACCTTCTCTTCTTGACGACTAGAGGACTTCAGTCTCCAGTGGTATCAACCTCGGTGACATTTCTCAACATATAATGCATCTAAAAAATAATTAATAAATCAAAGGAACAACAGAACCGTATCATGATGGGATTTTGAAGTGAATTGCTTGCATGTCCAGGTAAGGCTTAGAGACTTTCTTTTTCCAGTGGGGATGAAGAAGAGTCCAGATGAAAGTAACTGGAGATGTGCAACTGAGGACAGCCCTGTGTGCTCCTGTAAGCTCCCTTCACAAGTAAATCTGTTTTCTTATGCAACAAGACAATCTTCCAGCTGCAGCTTGTGGCTCAATAAATTTTATTATTCCTTTTTGTTTTTATTTAAAAGAATTTGTTTTCCTATCATAAAAATTAGACAACCATACCACCACCAGCACCACCAGCAAAGTCTGTGGAGTTAATGTTGATGGCAGACAGTTTACTGGTGTTACCAGTGTCTCAGAATGTCCTAGGAAGTCCATAAATGGAAAAAAACCCAAACATGATCGTTTTGGAGAGGAACATCAAGGTGGTTTTGGTTTCTTGTCCCACTGTGGTTCCCAGATGAATACTGTAGCATATCAGCAGGACCAAGTACCTCATGCCTTGAGAGAAAACCCTTCATACCAGCTCCAGCACCTGATTAGTAAGGAAGACGAGACATTTAGAACAGGAATTTATGACATTCATTATTTCCTAAGTCAGCATATAGATCTCTAAGACAGGACTGACCCTTCTGTCTCCACCCCTTACCCTTTATTCACCAGCATGCAATAATATCCCACAAATGGGAAAAGCACTTGGCAAGCATCCCAATTTTGATGTCTGCTTGTGTGATGATAAATTAACCATGAAGCAAAACCATCCACAGCTGCCTCATTTCCCCTCATCTCAACCACACAGCTCTTGGAAATCCTTTAACAGAGATCAGAGCTTTTGTCATCCCAGCCCTCTGTGCTCTTGTTTCCCTTGTCCAGGCTGGGATGGAACAGTGTGGCATGGACTAGAGATAGCAGAAAAGTGCCTGTGGGGCTGCTGGAGTCTGCATGAACCTCATTTGGCTTTACTGGGAAAAGCTCTGGAGCTGTAGCTCATGGGTAATGCCCAGTATAGCATCTGCCCCCACAGTGGGGTGGGTTTGGGCACACCCAGGCCCTTCCCAGACCATCCCACCTTCCTGCTGCATGCTGTCAAAGGCAAATGGAGATAGCAGAGTTCTGACAGCCCTGGCTGTCTGCACATTTCTCTGTGTCTACCTTCTCTCATTAACAAGCAAAGTGCATGAGCAAAACCTCTTCTCTCTAATCACTGCTCTTGCTGCTGGATTCACTTCAGAATATCAAAAGCTTCTGTGCATTTTGTCCATTTTCCTAAGGAGTAGGGGACCAAAGTAACCACCAACCAATTCTAAAACATGATATATAAATAAATCCCCTATGAATGAGAGGCTACAGCATCACATGCTGCAACAGCAGGAGTAGGTCAGTCACTTGTCAACTAAAAAAGGGGAAAAAAATCTTGACATGCAATTAAACACAGACCACTCGGGTCTCTCACCATTCCTGCATTTTTGGTGATTTTTCCAGGGTGGTTGAGACCAACAGCTCTGCTATGGTTCCAGAGAACTGCTATTGCTACAGGGATGTGTGGGACAGTCAGGACCTCAGCCTCATGACAGTGACAATGCAGTGTAAAACTCTGCAGACAGCAAGTAAATCTCTTTGCCAGCAGCTCCAGAATGCTGCCAGGGGTCTGGGCTACAAGCTTAGGGCATTAGGCACCAAACCCAACAGCACGGTGGAGGTCAGTGCTGCTGTGCAGAATGTGGGATAAAGTTCTGGGTTTGGGTTGGTTTGGTACTGCCTTGGGTGCTGGCTTTGCTTGGCTGATAGACACATAAAGAAGGGCAGTCTTCTCTGTACCACTTGACATTCCACAGATAGAAATGTGGATGTATTGAACAGACACTCTGGAAGACTTAATTAAAGAGCTGCAAACCTGGTCCTGTGCACGGGGAAGGCTGATGCTTTCACAAAACCCCGTGCTGGCAGCTGCTGTCTGTTACTGCCTGTCTGAGCACCAGAGTCAGCAAGGACAGGGAGCATCCCTGCTCATTTCAGAGCTGCTCCAGCCAGCTGCACACCAGGAGCTCAGCTCGCAGCCCTGCTGCCTCTGCAGCAGCCAGAGCAGGGGCTTGGGTTAAGGCTGGTGAGTTAACACTCAGCCTCTGCTGCCAAGGGAGCCAGCACCAGCCTGGGCAGGTGCCTGTGCAAGGCCCCCTGTGCTGCCAGGACCCCAGGGAGCAGCAGTGGGTGCTGGGTGGCCACCAGCAACTCTTCCACACCTCACTGCAACTGGTTTCACTGCTGAGGCGCTGCCTGCTCACTCCACTGTGTGCCAGAGGCAAATGCATCATTTAAATTGCAAACCTCCACAGCCAAGATGACCTCCTCTAATGGTTTCTCCTGGCTGTTCAGTGTCTCTGACCTTGCTCTTTACTATCAACAGATTCAAGTGTTTAAAGCTGAGATGTGTAAAATAACTTACCTTAATTGTACCCTGACTGTTAGCAGCAATAAGCACGTTGGACTCCTGGAAAAAAAAAAAAAGAGGGACTATCAGAACCTGCCATTGCTTTCCCCCCCAATTTTTTTTTGGATGAAGCAGCAAAGAAGAAGTTATTTTTATCTTAAACATTAGAAGTATATCTAATTTCAAAGGGCTTTAACTCTTCCTATATCTGAGATGCTTTCAAGGCTAGAAGTCTTTATAAGTTATACTACCTTGAAGAATTAGAAAGCAATAATCCTTAGTGCTTGTACAGAGCTTTAAATCTCCAAAGCAATTTACAAACATGAATTAATCCTCACAGCCTCCCTGTGAAGTGCACTAATAAAAATAATAGTTATTTCATCTTTTGGCAGCACACAGACAAAGATCTCCAGCACCCTAACTAAACCAACTAATCACCGTTACAAAACCCCTCCAGCTCCGAGGCCAAGAGGCTTCAGATGAGTAAAACAAAGAGGAGAAGAGATTAGAGAGCAATAGCAGATGCACCCAGTTTGAAAGGGAAGATAAACACAGAGGGCTCCAGCCCTGCCTTAAGCAGAGAGGCAGCATCTATTTACCTCCTGCCAATTGATGGAGTTGCATTTGGAGATATCCTGGTTGACTGCAAATTAATGGTCTGCTGCATCAGCCAGGCAACCCCCAGGCAAAGGCTGGGGAAGGGAGAGCGTCTTCTCTCCATTCCGCGTTCCTCACGTGACCAGCGAGCACAGATGCACCCTCCCCAGCCAAAATCTTATCCACAACCTACAGGGAAATCCACACAGAAGCACTGGGGTGCTGGCAAGAGCCCCAGAGACGTGAGGGAGAAGCCCTGCTCCCAGACAGGTGTCCTGCAGCCAGGACATCCTCGTGCCAGCAGACGTAGTGCACGCTGCTGAACCGCCCACAGCGAACTGTTGTCTCTCAAGACAGTTGGTATCTTTTCTGAGACACATTTTTAAATTTCTCTTCCTGCTGCTGCTATCCATCCCCAGACCAACTTGCTGTAATTATCCCATTGCTTAACACATGAATTTTCAATAAAATCAGTGACTAGAACACACCCTGCTCTAATGGGAGTGGGAAGGCAGCTCAGCACAGCCCCAAGCTGGCTGCGTGCTGCCTGACCATGAAGTTCAGGACTTTGCACAGCCTCCAGATTTGGGGCAAAGGAAGAAAAATCCCCTTCAGTGTGACAATCCATTTATCAGGTAAGAATAGCCTTGTGGTGGACCACTGGGCTAACTGACACAGATAGGTTTGTTCACCCTGGTACAATCTTTAGAGGATTAGTTAAAACTCCTGATATTATCTCACTAATGATCCTCCAAGTTTAAGCTCCTGAAAAGAAAGTATATCCTCAAAGGAAGAATATACTGCAATTTCTTTTAATTTGGTGGCTAAGAATCTAATCCAGTGAACTTCTCAGCTTCTGGTTAACAATATTAAAATCAAAACCCACTAGGGGGGGAGAAGATATAAATATTATCTGGGCACTGAAACAGGGACCAGGATGCCCAATAGGATTCTGGAAGCAAGGGAGAGGGATCAGCAGTGATCTGCTGTGCAGTGCAGGAGACCTGAATTCCTGAGTACAGATGATGCAGAGTATGAATGATTCCCATTTGCACTGGGAGTGACTGGTAATTCATCCTGCTGCTGCAGTCTGCTGGGGTGCCACTGTAAATGAACTCGGTTTCAATGAACAATTTTACCTGCTAAATAAAATAAAAATGCCAGAGGGTAATTTACTCTCACTCCCTTGTTCTTCAGAAGCCCCTGGGTGTCGCGTTTTTTTCAGCAGGGTCTGAGCTAATCACTGCTCTGCTGCTTTCATCCACAACCATGAGATGCAAACAGGAGCAGACAGCAGCAAAATTAGCACCAAATCTGTCACTGAACAAACAGTGACTTGCCTGTTAAGGCACTCTAGCACTGCTTCTCCAGGAACACAGCTAAGTAAGTTGTTTTTAATCCTCCAAAGAAACAATCCTTTTGTGTAGCCTGTAAAACAGTCAATATACTCAATGTGTTAAACACCTAAAGAAGTCATGAAGTTGTTCAGATCTGCAGGTTCATAACTCCTAACAGCTGTGTGCACGTTAACCAACCTTTTTGCCAGGACATGGATGAATGGAGTCACCAGGACCTCAAAAGAAAAGCACCATCACCACTGGACTGACAGAACACCTATTTCCCCAAACACACAGTGATTTCCTTCCCTCCAAGATGACCCCTATTTTGGATGGCCCTGGGGAAGCAATTTGTACAGGAAAGGGACACAGGAGAATTAAGGTCTGGCTGACTGCTGCTATTCATGCAAGAGTAGTCAACATTAAGACAATCAGAAATGCTCTGGATGTTTTGTGAGGTTTGAAGAAACTCAGCTGAACAACTGAAAAGTTGTCAGAGCTGCTCCAGTGCAACAGAGAGTCAATGACAGCTGAGGTAGGAGCTCTTCCACTCCTTTACACGTCTCTGTAAGAAAACATTGCTGGGAGGAGAAGATACCTAAATGAACGTGATCCCAGATGGACCCCTGCTAGAACCATGCACACATCCCCTTGGAGGGACACCCACTGATACCCAAGTGGACTCAAGTCCAGGGAGTGAGGAAAAGTTCCGGACAGAGCCTCCACCCTCCCAGTACCTGCAGGGCTCCTCTCTGGCTATCCCTCCTCACCAATAAAGATCCCTCTCTGCAGCTGCAGCAGCTACACATCCCTCTCACCAGTGGGCTTGTGCAAAATCATAGCTGAGTATTTTAGTCCTCCTCTGTTGACATCAAACCTGTCCCAAAAGAGCTCAAAAAAGGGGCAAGATGAGCACAAATCACTAACAAAATTTTTTCCCTTGAATAGAATCCTTTCTGAGACTATTCCTCCCTTGCTATCCCACACATATCAATCCCTGAAGTGGAAATCAGAAGTCCACACTGAAGGAAAAGCTGAAGAGATCGTTCCTTAGGATGGATGTGTTTCCAAGTTCTATGTGCACATGAAGGACTGGAAATAATATTTGGGTCTTTCACCATATTATAAATAATTACAGGCCATAATATTTGTGCTTCTTTGTTATCCCCTCACCTTTTCTGCACAAATAAAGGAGATTAACCTCAAACTTCCAGCATAGCCATCACTCAGCTAAGCATGAGTTTCCTGAATTTTTATCTAGCTTTGTTTTATGGATTCATAGTTAGGGTTCCTTAAGATTTTATTTTAAATTAACAACTTCTCACCTTCCCTCCCCAGCAGATGTTTTGGCTAACAAATGGCTGTTTTTTCAACACTTATTCCAAGGAGCTGGAGCCTAATTAAGCAAAGCTGTTGATACAGTGGGAAAATCACCTGGGTGAGAAAGCTTGCACTCAAGCAGCCATTGTCTTCTGTTATTTACAGGTAGAATAAAAGTATATAGCTGAACTAAATCTAGTGCTGTTTGTACAGAAACTCCTTTATTTAAGTAAATTTACTCCTTCCTTACTGAAGGTGGTAACTATTACTCTGGTGCTGGCTTTTAGGATCGAGCTGCAGACTATCTGCAAGACCTATTTCAGCAAAACTTTTCCCATCAATGTCACACACAGTCTTTCTACACATCTAAATGTGCAAATGTGGTTCCCCAATAGACCACCACTGCTTGACTGCTCTTCATCTTGTAATTAACAGATTCTAATGGCTTTTCACTCCAATTCTCCTGAGCCCTGGTTATTTTCTTGCTGTATGACACAAGTCAGCTTTTTGTTTTTGAAAGAAAATTACAAATTCTAACCCAGGAAACACAATGAACCTCCAGCATACAAAAATCAAGAGGTTTTGAAAAGCTGAACTGCTAGATTAGATCACTTCCCAGCAGGACAATGTGCTGCATGCCAAGTTTTGGGGTTTTATCCTACAATTGTTATCAATGAAAGGTGCACAGTGGGTTGGTTGAAGTGGTGCACAACCCTCTATCTCCCTGTAAACCAGAATTTAATTTCTACACCATCATGCTCACCTAACATTAATCCCTTCTGAACAAATTTAAAGGAATATTTATTATCTATACTGTGAACATCAGGCTGAAGCAGGAATTAATTACTTTACACCCAGTGCTTCTTTACAGAACAAGGTCTAACATATAAAAGATGTTGTACCAAAATATTTCAGGAGCAGCAACACCCAACTCTTTAGGTATTAAACCTGGAACAGAACATGCACGCCTAAACTGTGTCTTTTAATCCTTAGAAACTGTATTTTTATCTAATTCTGAAGGTAATTCCTTTGTACACAGAGAGATAAAGCCTCTTTAGGCTTATCTGGGCCCCAGAAAAAAAGTGAAAACTCGATACATCTGAAGAAGGTCTTGTCTGTGATTCTTTCTAGCTCCAGCTGCAAATACACAATCTTTTGGGTTTTCAAGTTCACAAATGCCACACCATTATACCCACCCAGCATAACAAGGATATTCCCTAAAGCGTTAAGCCACAGATTTAAAGATTATGGCACTCCTTTGACTCACTTTATGTAGACAGACTTGCTTACAACCATATACACACATATATAGTGTCTTCTTATGTCAGAATTCATGGGCACACTGTAAAGCTTTTTAGAAAAACATTTTCAAACAAATAAGTGTTTTCATCATCCTACATCATGCAGAGTTTGCAGCTTCCACATAAGATGAAGTGCACCCCACTAGGAAATCTGCCCAGGAAGAAATTCAGCATCTCCTTGAATTCCTTCCCTTGTTTTTCAGCAATTCCAGACTTCAACCTCTGTACCTGGGATGCCTTTATCAAGTTTTCTGACACTTCCACATCTGGTATTTCTAACTGCAACTCAATACACATGACTACAGTTTGGTTTTTTTTCTTCCTACTCCCTGAAATAGTCTTCTCATTTTTGGATTTTACAACGCATTTTTCTCCTTCTATTCAGATCAAACCCAGCAGAAGAAGACACTGTGTAACTGGAAGCTTATCTGTTCTTATACATACCCAGGTCTGTGTTCACAGCTCATGGGTGCCCTGAGGAGAGCAGTCCAAGGCTTGCTCCAGTGACACACTGAAATAAGCAGTAAACTATCTCTCAGCCAAGTGAGAAACCCCTTTTTCTTCATGTGCCCTTCTCATTTCTGCATGTAGCTCTCAGAAAACAATATCAACAAGGCAACTGAAGTCAGGGCGAGAAGAAAACAGAAGTACACACATATCCAGTGCTGTACACAGCCATCAAGCCCCTTGTTTCTATGCTATCTTCTGAATTTAAGGTGGAAATGGAGGCCAGTGAGACTGATGGGGGGAAGGCAAAGAAAGCTCTGCAAAGGCAGGAGAGCCAGCAGCAAAGCCACCCCAGGTACTGCTGACATATTACAGGCAACTGCCTCTGCAATTTAGTCATTCTAGAACAAAACTGGTATTGATGAGCATCTAATTTATTTAGAATCCAAGATGAGAAAATCTCATTAGAGATTTTAGACTTACTATTCTGCATCTACTGCAAAGCAAGATACACAGCACTAACAGGTGCTGCACACTCCCCCATCAGGCAAGGTAGGGAGACATACATTAAAACCAAATTATTCTGGTGTTAAACCTGCACCCCCAAAGCACAAGTCTTCCCCTCCTCTCTGTGTGGCAATATTGAGTTGCACTGCCCATTTATCTGTGACAGGGTCTCTGAAGTTACTTGTTCCTATAGTCATAAATCCTGGGATTTCAGATGCTCCCCATAAACAATATGGTCAAGACCTTGAAGGAAGTGGCAGCAGTATATAAATACAGCTTACAATAAGCATTCAAACAACATATACATAAACATGCAACAACATTAATACCAATACTGCAGAACCACAGGAAATGGCAAGGCATTAGTTTAGCAAAGACAGCTTTTAGCATCAATTCTTTTCAGACTTAAAACTCCCAAATATTCATTTGGCAATACAATGCCATACATTGCTTGACAACTGCACAGTTTAAGAGCTGCATTCCTACTGCAACGTTTCCCCCCTTTCCCTTCTATTGTTTGTTGCAGTCAGTCATTACATCATGCTGGAGGTGATGTATTTAATCTCTCCCTAGCCAAGGTCAGCCTGCCCTGCCCATCAGTGCAGTGTGGGGCAAAACCAAGCCCCAGGGTGTTATCATTAATATTGCTATTGCATACGTCTCCCTTCCAAACTCACATCAGAAACAAAATACACAATCTGGAGAAACAGCCACCAAACTGCATGAGAGTATTCAGACATATCATCTAAATCTGGTACTTTTAGATTTTGATTTTGTGCAGACCAGTGGCAAACCATCAGGGATCAGAGCTGTAAACAGGAATCAGTAGAATGTGAAAAGCCTTTTCTGTTCAAGCTACCCTGAATTAGATAAGACAAGCAATCCACCCTACAAACACCAGAGCTATGCAGCCCAGTCCCAAAGCACAGCAA
Source organism: Chloropsis cyanopogon (assembly GCA_013400585.1). NCBI lineage: Eukaryota > Metazoa > Chordata > Aves > Passeriformes > Irenidae > Chloropsis > Chloropsis cyanopogon. Next base: position 168,738 of record WEZZ01006215.1, read on the forward strand.
AGACCACAGCTCCCAGCTGCTGCACTAGGAAAGAATGGATGCAGAGCAACTTAGGAGAGAAAAGTTCATCCCCCAGAAGATGGCTGGGCACTGGAAGAGGCTCCCCAGGGAAGTGGTCACAGCACCAAGCCTGACAGAGCCCAGTATGTGTTTGGACAACACTCTGAGGCATGTGTTGGGATTGGAAGGGATTCATGGGTCCCTTCCAACCCATGATATTCTATGATTCTACCCCAGCTCCTTGGTCCTCTTTAATTTACAGCACACGCCCCTTGCCCTTACTTGAAAGGCAAACTTCAATCTGCTAAAGCCCTGCTTCACGTTCAGATGCTTCTGTCGTGCCTCCTTCACACTCATGATGTGCTCCTCCCACCTCTCTTCTCTCTTCTTCTTCCTCCTTCTTCCCAGTCAGTGATTTCTCTTCCAGCTCAGCTGTACCCAGCACTCCTCAGCTCCTTCTTTCAAATCATCTTCACACTCGAATCAGCAATTCCCTTACTTGTGCAAGAACACTTGGATCTTTCCAAGACCATCTGTCTCACATTCTTCAGGGCTTTTGTATTTTTGAGATCATTGTCCCTGGCATGGCATTGCTCATCAAAACCTTACTTTCAGCACTCTCTGTTTTTGGTTTCAACTGCCTATTCCACAGTACTAGGTACATCTTTCCATCTCGTCTTCCTCCTCTAGTGAATTCACCTTTGAAAAATCCTACTTACAGTACTGTTTCCTTTCCTTTCCCAGTGCCATTTGTTTCAGTGTCTCAATAGCTGAATGATAACAGGCTTAAAATTGATCCAATCACCTTGATGTTAATATTTTAAATTATTAAGTCTTAGTTCTCTAATGCCAATAAATCATTTAGATGTGCACATTTAATTAACAATCCAATCAGCAAAAACAACTTTGCATTCGCACCACACGTTTTATCAGAGGAACCAAAGACACATTACAACATTAATTAAGCATAATAAATGCCCTGGTGAGGTAGAGAAGTATTATCCTACATGAGGGGAAACCAAGGCAACACACTTGGTGGATTTGCCCAAGGTTAATCCAGATGTTCCCAGTGAGGTGTTGGAAAAAAAAAAGGCAGGGATGAAGACCACTGAGGTTGAACTCTCTCCATAAGAATTAGTGTTGGAACTGCAGTATTTACTTATTTGCTGATGGGAAATCCATTCTAGTTGCATTCCTCTCCCAAAAAAACTTGAGGCACAAACCACTGCAATCAAGCATGCTGAAAACCAGCCCTAAATTGTGACAGCCAGCCAGGTGAGGCTGAACACGCTGGGACCAACATCATCCCCAGCTGAGGGTTCTGAAGGACATGTTATGACCTTCCCACACCACAGTTCACACCTTCACACACCCCTAAGCTCATGGCATGCTGGACACTTACCTGCTGGTCTGAGGTCCTAGCTGTACATGAGGGTCCGGTAGCTCCCAGGTGCTTCAACAGCTCAACCAGCCCATGGGGGATTTCATACCAGGCTCCCACACAAGCAGGAATTCCTGGATGACCCAAGCTAGCCTCTGGAGACAGAGGTCTTGCAGCTGTGTAACTGGTGGGAATACATACTGGCCACTGCTAGTGGGACAGGCTGGGAAAAAAACCTTCCTAAAGCACTCACATGATGCCATCCCCTCAAGGCAAAAGTGGAAGAACAATTCATGCATCACAACCAGAGATGGTGGCAATCAATACAGGAAGATGGGTTAATCACAGGTGATGTCAGGAATGATGAAGGGAGCCAAGCTGAGCCAGGCTGGCTGGGTCAGCAAAAGGGAAACACTTTGGCAGAAACTCATGAAATCAATTTATTTAAAACTGATAATGGATACATACTCTGCTGCTGCTCATTTTATATGGTTGGCTGTCAACAATCTGGGGCAGGCAAGCTGCCTGTTTGGGCAACACAGGACCTGGAAGCCAGGTGCCCACCTGGCTAGTGCCAGTCTGTCACTCCCCTCCCTCAGCTGGACATAGGAAACAAATAGGCTTAGAGTCGAGATGAGGACAGGGAGAGGTCACTCTCCAATTACTATCACAGGCAAAACAGTCTCAACTTGGGGAAAATCTCATTTATTACTAATTAAATCAGAGTAGGATAATGAGAAATAAAAGAAAATATTAAAACCACCTACCCCTCCCTTCTTCCCAGGCTCAGCTTCACTCCTGATTTTTTTCTATCGCTTCCCCCTCAGGGACATAGAAGGACAAGGAACTGGGGCCACAGTCAGCTCATCACATATTGTCTCTGCCATTGCTTCACTTCTCAAGGGGAAGACTCCCCAAGCTCTTCCCCGGCTCCAGCACGGGGTCTCTCCCACTTAAAGACAGTTCACAAACTGCTTCAATGTGTGTCCTTACCACAGGCTGCAGTTCCTCACGACCTGCTCCAGTGTCAGTCCCTGTGTGGTCACAGATCCTGCCAGGAAACCTGCTCTGGAGTGTGGGCACCTCTCCCCACATGCCCACAGGCCCTGCTGGGAGCCTGCTCCAGTGTGGGCTTCCCACAGAGTCACATCCTTCTTTTGGGCACCCACCTGCACTGGCATGGAGTTCTCCATGGGCTGCAGGTGGATCTCTGCTCCCTGTGGGCCTCATGGCTGCAGGGGAACAGCTGCCTCATAGGCTGCAGGGAACTCTCTTGTGCCTGGAGCACCTTCTCCCCCTCCTTCCTCACTGAGCTTTGGGTCTGCAGCAGAATTGCTCCTCACACGTTCTCATTCCTCTCTCCCTGATGCAGTTGCGCAGTATTCCCTCTCAACTCATCTTAAATACATTATCCAGACGTGCTAGCAGCATTGCTGATGGGCTCAGCTTTGGTGGGTCCATCTTGGACCTTGGAGCTGGCTGGCACTGGCTCTGTTGGACAGGGGGGAAACTTTGGGAAACTTCTCACAGAAGCCACCCCTGCACCTCCCCACTACCAAAACCTTGCCACACAAACCCACCTCGTAAATCGCATCTCCATCAGGTTGTAGCTTCTTTGCCCTATTCTAATGAAAACCACCTCGACTGCCAAGACTGATCTGACATAGATAATCAAAAAAGAGTGAGCCTGAATTCTGACATTTTTAGTTTCTATGCTTTATCTGTAATAACATCCCTTAAACATATCCAACCATTTTTAAATGGGACCCCACCACCAAACCAAAGCCAAATCCTGATACAACAATATCCTAAACCAACCAACTTCAAAAGTTCTGGACATACATTTAAATCCTGACCATTGCATTAGTGGCTCTCAAAATAATGTTGGAGGGGCCCTTGAGTGCTCAATAAACACATTAGCTCTTCTAAATGTTTTGCTTATGCCAGCTGAAAAAGAAGGATGATGGTTTCACTGCATCTGCAAGCTTTCTAATTGTGTTAGTGGACGGGCCAGAAGTCTGGCAGCCATGGAGATCAAAGTCTTCATTTCTCTTTAGGCCAAGAACAGTATATTTAATAGCAACAGGAACGGAGTCACAGTTCCAAGTGTCAGCACTGAGGGTGCTGTCTGAGGCAGGGAACAGCAGCATCTGTTAAAGCTGAGGCTGCAGGAAAGGAGAGTGGGGAATTACACATCTGTGGGGCAAGCAGGGCTACAGCAATAGGAAGAAACACACCAGGAAAGCAAAAATATCTCATCCCTGGAGGCTGCTTCCACCCAGAGGGCTGCAAGGCTGCTTGGTGGTAAGAACGGACAAGAGAAGGATACCTGCAAGGTGGCCCAGCTTGTAGCTGTATAAACCACTACTTATAAAAAAAGATATATTTATGAATTTTTTCATTTTCTATGTAACACACGTGTGTCACAGAAGTGACCTCACCAGGACCTGGTGAGATAAAAGAAATTATAAACGGTTTCTTGTGGAGAAAACGGAAGGCACAAACATTAGCATGCAGAGAAGCTTCATGAAATTATACCTATACTAATGCTATTTATAACATCTGCTGATTTGGGAAAAAGGACTTTGATTTGAGGAATGAAAGTTTAATTAAGGTAAAACAAAAGTTTCCATTAATCTTGATAGAATTCACAGTCTGCTGCTCTCCTTCACCATCCACTTCAGCTAATGCTGCAACAGGATCAAGAGCAGCCCTACGTACCTGAAACCTCCTGCAATGCAGACAAGGCTGGGCTCTACCAGAGCACATGGCCTTCCCTGGCTTGGGAAATAGGACACTTTGTCTCCCCAAGATATTGTTCCAAAAATGCCCTGAGCACAGTGGTCACATGTTTTCACTAGCCAGGACACACGGGAAAATGAAGAAGGGATGTTAAACTTGAGAATGGCAAAAAAAAAATGGCCAGAGCCTAAGATCTGCAGGCAGGTTCTGATGACATGCATCTCATGTCACAAGCACAAGTTTTCTCTTGGGCAGGTAAAATTCCAGTTACACTTAAGTCTTCTCCCTGCGTGAATTCAAGTCATAGAATGATTTAAAAATTTCCTGTCTTCTGTTCCCAAGGTACAGGTAAGCACAGGTAAGGATGGGGAAGCAGAGCAGAGTATCTTCCTCAGCCAGGAGAACCATCTCTTATACAGCTGTGGCCAAGAAGGGGTTTAGGGCTGGCTTGGCTCAGTCAGTGAGGGCTCTGTAAATGTATTATATCTGTATGGAAGAGGGAGCTGACCTGAACTGTGGCCAGGTCATGCCTGCAAAGCTGTTTGGAAGACAGGGATCTTTGCTTTGTACAGTGAAAGATGCTGGAATCCCTGAAAGAAGATATTTCAAAGCCATTTTTGCAGGTCAGTTTTCAAAGTAAAGCCACAATGCAAACTGTCAGCTTTCATGACAAAATTGTATGATATTGATAATGAAAATACAGTAAATTGCATTTTAATAAGGTCTGACTGTACATAAAAAGTGAAGAACTTCATTAAACAAAACCATGCAGAGTACAGATATACACATGAAGTTGCTTTTGACATCCCCCTCCTGATGCTTTCCCCATTGTATTTATCTGAGGGGAGAAGGGAGCGAGAAGACAGCTATGCCTTAGGCATTAAGAGTGGTGAGAGCACAGCTTTAGAGCTTTAGCACAATAAATGCAAAGCATTGCATCTTTCCTACTTCGTTCTGCAGAATGAACTATTCAAAAGATAATAATGAACTTTGCATCATCTAGAGGACTCAATTGTGCCTTCTGCCTGCTTCCCTAATCTCAGCCATCTAAAACACTCCTGAATCCAGAAGCATGAGTGAAACCAGCCACTAAAATGCACCCAAGAAGTCAGAAATCACTGGGTCATTCAGCTGTAGAGAAGCATTTTAGTTTTGAAAACAAAGGATGCAAAAAGAACAAACAAGGAAACCCACCAAGGACTGAGATTAAAGTCAGAAGCAAATACAGGATGTCTTAAGACAAGTTCATTGATTGTGAAAGGGGAAAAAAAAATATCCAAACTCACCACACAATTCACACTAGCAAAAAGTCTCTATTCTTTCATTCACCTTCCAACTTTCCCTCTCCTCAACTTGCTCAATCATCTCCCTGCAACTTACCCTCCCCCAAGGAATACCAGGAGGCAGCCCTTGAATTCTAATTGCATTTACTATTCTACTAAATCCCATAGATTTAAATAGGCAAAATTTGCTACATTTACCTATCAGGCATTCTCCACAATACTAGAGGAGAAGCCACCTGAAGCTGTAGATGGGCTTTCTTTTGTTTACAGCTTTTAAATAATTCAGAGAGGAGCTGTCAAGTTGAATCTGCAAAGCTCCCTTGACTTTGGACTTGTGCTACCAGACTGCTTGCCTATTGTTTATAAAGACAAAAAGGAAAATGTTAGGGGATCATATGTCTGCACGGGAGGGGACTCAAGGACTAGGAGAACAAGGGCTGTCAGGACACAAGTCATAAAAAATACAGATGGGAAAGCAGAAGTAGGCAGTAGGTAAAATACAGATGTACCAGCAAAGCAGCAAGAGCAAGTTGCCAGTTTGGTTGTGCTATAAATACACAATGCTTGCAGTTTCTTGTGGAATATGATGTTGTCCTTTAAAAAGGAAAACCCCAAATGCAAATGGTAAATTTAATTAGCAATTAAAAGCTCAACTTCCCAGCTATAGAATTGCAGCTGCCTCTCCCAGATCTGTCTCACTTCTGCAAACCCATGACAGCTGTCAGGCAGTGGGCCAGCACTTAATAATCATTCCCAAACCTCAGACAGCACAATTCCATCCTTTCTGTCCTTTTTTTCTGGGCTCTTCGGGCAGACAAAGATTTACTAGGTCCTACCTGGGGACACCAGCAAACCACAGGTGATGGCCCCTGGCACCCCAGGGACTTCATACATTTCAAGGTGCCTTTTAGAATTTTTTCTTTTTAAGTGACTCTGTGGCATGCACAGTTCTGATGAGGTTTTGCACAGTCATTTTCAATCAAGGCTGCAAACCTGACTTTAAAGCAAATGACTGTTACTTGAAACAGCAAGAATGGAGAGGGGAGGGAAACCTCAGGACGTGCAGCCTGCTCCACTCAGACTCATCCCTCCAACCAGAACACAATCACCTCTACAGCCAGTTTGCTAAACCTAACAAGAACTTTAGAAAAAGAGCATTTAAATACAAAACCCAATAACTGTGATTACAGTCTTGCTCTAAGCTACTGAGCTGGATTAACACTTGGCAATTATACTTAGCTGTGGATGCTGCAAACAAAATCCTGCCCAAGGGCTGTCCCCACGTGGTGGGACATTGCAGCTGAGGATGCTGCAGGAGCTCTCACATTGCAGGGTAACACACTTGTAGGGAGGGGAACGATCTGATTCAGTTGGCTGTCCTAAACCAGACAGAGACCTCCACTTTGCTCTAGGAAGACTGCAACAGTGGACAAAAAAATATTTATTTTGCCCATGATTGGTCCCAACTGGTCCCAGCAGCTTCCAGTCCTAGAAAATTTAATGATTACACCAGCCTTTTATACAGTGTCTTTTATCCTGGGCTCCTGACCATATCAAATCCTAAATGAAACATGATGTAAGGCATGCAAATAAGCCAAAGAAGAGAGGATTCACATAATAGGAAAATATCATTAAGTGGAAAAGTTTAACTCAGAAGGTCAAAATCATTCTAACCAGAAGAAAGAGATGCTGCATGGGGCACACTCACATGCCTGAAAGCCTTGAATGTGGCACTGACAGTGCCTTTCTTACTCACCCAGTGACTGCCAGCCAACAGCAGGGCCTGGAGCTGCAGTGCCATTAATAAGTCCCTAAATTTCTTGGCCTTGAATAAACTCCTAAACTCCAGGGAACAGCCTGCCACTGTTTTGCCTGCCAGTGTCCCTCCAGCAAGATGTTGCTTCACCACTCCCTGACCCCATCCCCTCTTCTTGAAAATGATTTTAAATGAGGTATATGCATCTGAAATAAACAATGCCAGCTCCCAAACTTTACTGCTAGAAGTCTGTGCTCAGGTAAGAGCCCTGAAATGAACACAGGGGCTGTCAAGTTTCCATGTCACAGCCTGGAAATCCTTTCATTAGCTGCTTTCCCCCCATGCTCTCTCCTTGCCCTCAAAGGGCAAAATCCAGTTGATATCATAACTCCACTCCAGGCTGTAAGTGAGATTTAGGATGACCTTATAGGTCTACACACTTCCTGGTAGAATACAAGAGGTTAAAAAAGGACAGCCATTCTTGAAAGCGTGTTTTTGTGGGGGCTAGCAGCAAAGGGGAGCAGTGGATTGTGCTGTGGCTCTGCTGGACACGCTGCCCAGTGCTGGAGCTTGTCCTTCTCTGGGGTCTCAGAGGAACCAAAGCTGCATTAAGGAACTTCACTGTCCATCCTGGCCACTGCACAAACCCAGGAGCAGCTCAGCTTATGGCAGAGCTTAAAGCCATCAGAGGCTTTTGCAAGTTGAGTGAACCTTTTTACTGCATACCAAAGTAATTTCTAGCTAATAGACCAAACAGATTTAACCCATTCTGTACTACACCTCCTAACAGCTGTATTCCAAAAGCCAGAAAGCATTTCACTTTCTAATGAGCCAGCAAATGAGTAAAAAGCATCTCTCTTTGTATGATGTACTCACAGGCAACTCTCTCACACTTGTGACTTCTCAGCACTGTGAGACTGAAGTGAGATCTGGGTGATGTTCTACATCACTGTTTAAGAGCAATTCAATCATCTTTGTTCTGGATTAAGTCTTGCTCCTGATTAAATTTAAAAGAGCAATGAATAGGAATCCATGACTCGGGAAGTAGGCAGATTTTATCTTTAAAGCCAATTCACAAGTAAAATCATCTCTCTTACAATAGATAATTCTGCTACTGTTCAAGTTATTTTCACACAGTGGCTATAAAAAAATTATCTCTAGATATCTCAAATGGAAATGGCTATTTTTAATGCTCCCTGTCACTCTGAATGCATGCTAAGACTAACAATGCTGCATCAAAAAGAAGAGCTCAACAATCAAGAAATCCATTAAGCTACCAATGACACTATTAGAAAAAAAAAGAAACTGAAAAAGACTCAAGTATATAAAGAGAAGAATTACCTACTGGGATTACAGGAGTGAACAAAACCCCTTGTGTTGCACCACAGTACTTCTGATTTTCTAATACCCTTCAGCTACATAAATATTAGAGTACAAACCCCACCTTTGCTGACAAAGGGTGAGGGAAGACAAACACTTCTGGTATTCGATTTTTTTTTTTTTTTAGCTAATCTGCTTCATCCTCCCTTGATTTTAGATATTCTTGCTAAAGAGCTGCTGCTGTTGACTCATTCCTCAACAGACACCACAGAGCTGAAACACGTGGTGGGTACTCTCTGCTTTTCTCTGAGCCTGACAATGCTTAAAATGTTTCAGAGCAGAGATGGTGAGACATACACGACAAAATACAGGGGTACAGGGGATGTAAGGAAATAAAAATTACTGTCCTCTGTCAGGACTTCACAACCTATTTCTTATCACAGCAAACTTGCATACAGCACTGTGAACATCAGTAGAAAAGCTCATGATCATGTCCTGCCCTACCTAAACCATCCAAGGAAGAGATACAGGACTGTATAATGAAATGGCCCCTAAAATAAACAAAGCCATACACACAGCATGTGTTTGTGGGGATAAGGAGAGACAGAGACACTGGCATTTGGTGTCACATTCATTACTTCATTAACTTTGATATGTGATGAGCTGGGCTCAAATTCCACATTCATGTGTTACCTGGAATCAATACAGAATCCCCAGCCTGACTGAAAATACATTACAAACCTACTTCAAATCTGATTGCAAAGGAAAACAGCAGAAACTTCAAAAAAGAGTTTTCTTAACTGCCCATCTCAGTCTAGAATGGATAATTCATAGGTTCACGATGAATAGCAAAATCCAAAAATTTACTGGTGGGCTTAAGAGGAGACTGTCCTTGTCCCTTCTGCCATGCTCAGACATCTCTGCTGTTGAGGGAAAACCAAGAATTATGGCAGGAAGAGGAGGGGTGGCTGCAGAGGGTGGCCAGGAGGCACAGAAAGGGTCTGAGTTCACATTCAGGGAAATGCTGGGAGAGCTGTGGCCAAATTGCATCCCTTCACCCTGTAACAGTCCATACATCAAACATTCATCTGAAAGGCATCTCCAAAGCAGTATTTTTCTTAAACAAACTTCTGAGCTTTTGCTTACTTTTGGAAAGGTAAGTATATATATATTCTTAAGTTTTGAAACAAAGAAAACATCCAAGCTCCCAAAGCTGGCTGCTGCCTGCTGTAACAGCAGAAGAAAAGTTGCTAAATCCTGTTCTACTTCCAGTTTCCCAACAATCACCTTTTTTTTTACACATTTCCCAACAATTTAATTTTTTTTCTGTTGAATTGTCAAGCAAAGCATGAACCTGGGAAAACCAGAAAGCCAACAGTGAGCTGAATCCTTTTGTATTAAATAAGGACATTTGTATTTCACTTTCATGTAATTTTCTCTCTTTTCTTGTTACTCCTGCTGGCCCAAATTTATGTTTTCAAATGCTGGAGCTAATGTGCAAGTTGTGAAGCAAGACATGCAGAGAAGAACTATTAACCTGTTTTAATCAAGGATATGTCACTCTAAACAAACCCAGATATCCCCCAAGCACACACTCTCCAGACAGCTTGCTGTTACTTCGCTGTTGGAAGAAGCTTGGCCAGAGCAATCTGCTTTGTAGAAGGTCTTTCTTGGAAGGAAAAAAGGCACTGAGGTCTCAATTGATCAACCTAGAAACTAGGAGAAAGAATAATGTATGCCAGATTAACATGGGGATTCTTGGCTGGTGATGCTGAGCCTCTGCCAGTGTGGGTCATGAGGAGGGACACAGCTTCTCCTGCTCCTACTGCAGTTAATTTATGTGCAGTCTGCAGATTACAGGTAAAAGGAACTTTTATTTATTTATTTAATGGATCTGAACCAAACTTTCTTCCCAGTGTATGCAGTATTACTTATTTTCCCTCCAGTATCTCTCATTATTATAAATACTTGGGAAACAATGCTCTGCCTCATCTGCAGCTCCTCAGGCTACCCCAGCTACAGCTTTCTGCTTAACTTAATATTCACTTCAGCCATACTAAAGTAAAACTAAAAAAACCCAGTACTGCACCAAATAGCTCACTTCTCTCCAGCTTTAGCAACTAGATAAGTGTTTTGGAAGTGATTATGACATACAATACCATAAGAGACATAATTATTTAAAGCAGCACTTCCCTCACAGAATTCAAAACACCTCGTGCGAGGGTGAACGCCCATCAGCTGCACAACCCCAAATTTAACAGTGCCACTTCTGTCAAAAGAGGCACTCATTACATTGCTAAACATAACTTTCCTGTCATACTGGCTTTCTCTTCCTTAGAAAAGACTGATTATTATAATTCTGTGTGTAACCTATATAAAATAATTATGTCTCCTAATCACATATCAGGTAGTTTCAATTCATGCACAAGATTGCCTTCAAAGGAAAGACCATTTTCACTTCGTGCACATACCTAGCCCATCTAGTATTAGCTAGAATTAGAGCAGAACACCACCAAAAGAAACTTAAACAGGTTAAAAGGATACAAATCTGTGTTGCCGTTAGAAGACCAATCTGAGCAGTTGTTTTTGCAAGCCTTTATTCTCACTTTATTAACATGCAACACAAGTGGCATTAAGCTGGTCACAAGTTAGTGGATTTCAAAAGGCTTTGGGGTTTTGTTACTGACAACAGAAGGGCAGAGAGCACACGAGAAACTTCAGAATGGATACCCAAAGCCAAGCAGTAACTCTATTAATGCACAGATGTACATAAAATAAAGCTTTTGCAGAGAAAACCACCTATGCATAAATGCTCCTACTTCCATTTCACCCAGAGGTTAAATTATCTGATCAAAATCTTGCGCTGGAAAGGAAAAAAAATCAGTTCATATTTTTTCCACTTCATTTAGACTGTGTAAAACATTAAATCCTGTCATTAAAATTGCTTAATTAGGAGTGCCAGAGCAAAAGGTTGATGCAGCTCATGAATTGTAACTGCTGAATGGTGATGGCCTGGCAGGACTTGCCATTGATATTAGCACTGAAGAATGGGGAAAAGAAAAAAGAAAACCACAATATTGCAAGGTTGTTTTGACTTTAATTGAAGCAGTGTCACTTGTTAGAGGGAATGAGGTTATAAACCGAATTCAAACAGCAGTGACAGCAGACCAGCACCCTTGTGGGGCAATTCTGCATCTGCACAGAAGCTGGCTTCAAAGGCAGTGGTTAGCCCAATGCCAATGGCATTTCAAAACCTATCTCATTCTTGCTGCTCTGAAACCAAAGCCCTCCTTTAGCAGTGAGTGCTGGGACACACAGCTCTAGCCCTGCAGTTCCTTTCTTTAATGGCCCCTTCATCTGCTTTGTCACACACGGAATACTGCCCGACTGAGATCAGCTCCCAGCACTCAGACCTCATCTCACTGGCACTTTGTGCCAGGCAGGGACTTCAGCAGATGGCACTTCACACAGAAAATAGCCAGCATGAGCCTAGCAGTGGAAAGTAAAGCAAAGGCTGCTCATGCAGGAGATGCTCTGACTCAGAGGAAACCAGCTTTAGTCAGAGCTTGGGATCAGGCAGTATTGGCTCAGTAGCTACAGAACTTGCCAGGATCCTGCTGTGCCCTACTGCTTTCAGGGGCTCTGCTCCAGGACCGTACATACAATATACATTATATACAGTGGGTCCAGAGGGGGCCACTGAGCTGATTAGAGGGCTGGAACACTTCTCCTGTGAGGACAGGTGGGATGTTCAGCCTGGAGAAGAGAAGGCTCCAGGAAGACTTTATTGCAGCCTTCCAGTATTCAAAAGGAACCTATAAGAAAGTTGGGGACAAGCCTTTTAGTAGGGTCTGTTTCCACAGGACAAGGGCAAATGGTTTTAAATTGAAAGAGGGTCAATTTAGAACAGATGTAATGAAGAAGTTTTTTTATAATGAGGGTGGTGAGGGACTGGCACAGATTGTCCAGAGATGTGGTGGAAGCCATCCCTGGGAGTGTTCAAGGCCAGGTTGGATGGGACTTTGAACAACCTGCCCTAATAGAAGGTGCACATGTTTACTGCAGGGGGTTGGACTAGGTGGTCCCTGAATGTGCTTTCCAACCCAAACTACTCCATGATTCTGTGATTATAAGTCCCCCCAAAAATACCAGCAATGAGCCTTCCTCCCCCAAAGGCTGTAAGAGTGCAGAGACAGAACACCTGCCACCTCTAATTCCCACAGCAGCTGAAATGCCCTGAGACAAAGGCACAATGCTAAGATAGGGCATGCCAAGAGAGAAGCATACACTTCATGATAAATAGCTTTCCAGGCACCATTTGAAAACCCCCCAAACCTTACAACAGCCTGATCAATTATTTCATCAGTGGCTTTAGAGCCCAATAGGGTACATATGAGAGTCCAGACCAGGGGGCCCAACAACAGAACTGCTGAGATTGGGTGGAAAGGGAATACAGTTGTCTCATCATTTAATTCTAAAAGCAAATGCTCCCTGAGTATGAACCTGCACTTTTTTTTCTCTCCACCCCAGTATAAGTAACAGAAATAATTCTCTTTGAAGTTGTACTGTTTGGGACATAGCTTATGTAAGTGCCACATGATACACACTGCTGCACCTTGGAACATTATGGCTCAGGAGCCAGCTGAGGATGGAGTTGGGAATGAAGTCAAGGTTCCATGCGAATTCCCGACTTCGGTTTAAGTGTTATAAAACTGGTACTTGAATAAAGAATTGATAGTTACTAAAGCAGTTGAGTGCCCATAGGAGGAAAACATCCACTTACAAGTTTAACAACAGCTACAGAGAGACTTCTTTGGATCCCCAGCTCACGAATGTAACACAGCAATATGATTTGCAATTGCATTGGGATGGTCTTATTTTTTAAAGCTTAGGAAACAGCAAGAGCCTGCTCACAGTTCTGCTTGCACCAGCAATGATCTGCAATCCATTATCTCTACAGCTGCACCACTGGGATCAGCTACTGGAATGGCAATGTCAACAGCACTCAGTTATGTTGGCCACTATGTCATTCACTCAGTCTAGGAAAGATAACTCCAATAAAGAAGGACCTCAGTTCTATCCTACAGCACATGCTCTACTCCTCTTGGCATTAGAACAGATGCCCTGGTGAGCAAATATCATCTGTAAAAGTATGAAAGAGTAAATACTTCATTCAGGAAACATGGACTTTCATCTACCTTCACTTCAAGACAACACTGACCCTGTGGCAATTTTCTGTGATTATGCAAGAAAAAAAAAGCCTCACCTTGCAGAAGGAGAGAAACTGAGTTTGCAAATGTGAAGTTAAAACCAACAAAGAAGAAAAACTTGAGCCACCTACATTTCTTGAAGAAGCTATTCTTAAAATAGAATACAATGATATCAGAGTGCTGCAGTACCGCAGGGGACCTGAACTTGAGAGATGAGCAGAAGTGCCAGACTCAGCCCCGTGTCCTCAGCGGTGGCACGGGCAGCTGCTCTGCACCTAGGAAAGGAAGAGTTAGCACAGCCACTGACGTTCCAGCCACCTGCTGGTGTGCCACCCTGAGCCCTGGAACAGCCACAGAAATGCTGCAATACACTTTTTTGTCCCCAAACACACGAGGCAGGAGGAGCACAGTGGACATAGGCTGGGTTTTCAGGGAATCTCCTGGCTCCCTTCACCCCTGCCGACGCTCCACTGCGGCAGTGGTGCGGTCACGTGCTCCCTGGGAGGAAGCTCAGAGGGAATCCTGCAACCAGGGAGAAGACAGTAAGGAAAGAACATTTACCAGTACTTTTCTTCTTCTACAGAACACTCAAAATTAAACACTTCCTCATGAAGCTGGTCATTTGCATAATCACATTATCAAGATGGTCTTTCACATGGATTGGAGTGTCAACAGACTGAGATGTCAACACAATGCACGAACTGTTATTAATAGAGTATGGGTTTTTTTTCCCCACAAATTTCTCCACACTTGGACTCCAAGGTTTTTGACAGGGAATAAAATATTGTTAGTCACCTGAGCATTTTCTAATTAATTCTCCTTAGCCACAGAAAGAAACAGAGCCCAAAACAGAGCATTTGAAGAGATATGGATATGAAAGGATATGAGCACATTCAATGCAAAGTACCGTACATACCTTGTGACATCTTTTATCTGCAAGTAGAAATGATTCTGCATAAGAAAATAGTTTTCAAGCAGCATGTAAATCAATATATACAGTGTGTGTTGGTACACAACTAATATGCTAAAATCTGAGTGGGAAAACATCAAGCATGTATGACACATCTTCTGAAGTTCTGGGTTCCATTTGTTTTTAAAGAAAATTTTAGATTTTCGAATGAGTAAGGGAGCAGTAGACATGAAAAAGGTAGGATGGAAGAGAAATCAAAAACATTTACTACCTAAGGAAAGAGCAAAATAAAAGTCAAAGAAAACTCTGTGTTTAAAGCATTGCCAATGACCAGAGAGCAGAGGGCATGTCAAGAGGAGTGGGAAGCCATCACACAGACAGCTGTGAGCCTTGCAGCATGCAGGCTATGGGGATTAGACAGCTTTCCAAGGAGGGAGAGAGACCTTTGAAGATCTCCAGGTGGGGGAGAAAAAAACCAGTAGAATAAACCTGATCAAAGCCACATCTTGCTTTTTTAAGAAGACGATCCTTCTCAGCCTTCCATAAACTGCTGTGCATTTCAAGCACAAGAATGAAGATGAAGACCTCTGTGTTTCCAGCAGGAAGAGGTGGTGTGGGACTGCACTGGAGGATAACCTGCAAGGATACTAGCTTGGGAGATGCTGCACACAAACACTACAGGCCAGTCCTGGTCTAGGAAAGAAAGGGAGTCAGAAAACAGAAGATGCCTTTCCAGAAAATTCCACAGCTGGAGCTACTCATGCTGTGACCTGTGGCACAGCTGGAATCAGAGGCAGGCAAGGGACAGCTGGAGTCTGATCACTCCAGGCAGGCATTTATCTCCTAAGCTTTTGGTTTCTACCTAGGTATTTCCTGACACCTGAACAGGTAAGTTGAGGATGCTGTGAAAATAAAACACTACTGAGTTGAAGCTCAAAGTCAAAATTCTCACCTATTTTGAGATTTTAAAATTTCAGCAGCAAAGAGAGACAATGAAGTTTCAAGTGCTTCTTGTTTTCCCCCCAAAATCCCGTTGGAATTTGTACTTCAAGCTACAAGAGGTATAGTCACACCTGATACAAGTTACTTAAGAGTGACACTGAATTACCATTTGGTTACTTGGGAATGACAAAGGAGGTTTCATTTTTAATGTTCATAAGTCACCCAAATTAATTAGTGCTTTAAAGTGGCAATGAATAATTTCCTGAAATAATTTGTATTGGCTAAATTAATTCCTGTGAAGGGAGCCAATTTGCTGATTGTAAATTATAAGGGCCCCTGACTAGCTCCTGTGTACACTGTGTACCATTTATAAGACTACTGGGAAACAAAGGATGGCTACTTTTCATCAGTGAACAAGACTGCAGCCCTATTAAGTGACTAACTTACAGTGCTACAATTACAGGTTTCTATTTAAAGAATCCAAGCCAGACATCATTAAGAAACAAAGCAGGATGTTCAGAAGAAAGGGAAAATTAAACAAAAGAAAAGCTTGTTTTCTGAAAAGGTGCACCAAAAACCTATTTGAAGGGAATATTTCATCCTCTTAGATTAACAAAGAGAAATTCAGACAAGCAGGGCTGATTATGAATACACTTCCACCACAGGGCAATGCCCAATGCTGACCTGGAGTTCCAGAGCTGCCTTCTCTTACCCATGGTTAGATGACTGTTCTGAGATCCCCAAAAATTTAAATGACTTTTGAAGAGTGATGAAGTGAGAAAACACATCATGGGTTTCTACTCAGGTGGAGGAGATGCTTTCACACCACTGGCAGCCTTCCTCCCAGGAGACTTCTTGCACCCATCCAGTACATCCCACCACCCACTCTTTGGTTAAAGACTGCAGCACTCTTAATGGATTCCACTTCTTTACTCCAAAAGAAAAAAATGTACACAACACTTTACCTAAGCTAATTTGCATGGCTTTCTCCTGTTCTTATCTGCACCTCCTCACTGCTATCAAAGCCTCAACATTTCTGCTTGTGAAATCCTTCCCTGGTAACCTGCTTATCAGCAGTAATGAATACTTGTGCAAACAGGTACCAAATTAAATGGCTTCTTTACAGTGATTATGATAGATTGAGCCATGCTTAATCTACATAATCAAATTGCTTCTGTGTTCAGCTGTAATACCTTTTTGCTGTCCTGGGAGCAGGTTCAGCTTTGGTTTCTCTTTCTGAGAAACACTAACCACGCCTGGGAAAAGGGCTACTTTAGGTGCAATCATTTAACACAGCATGTTTGAGGCACATCAGCTCTGCAAGAGGGCAGAGCAGGTCCAAACAACAGGTGTCCCCTTTAGGGAAGGAGAAAATATCCTGTAGGACACTTAAGGGAAAGCAGAGTACAAACCAATCTTCTCCAGCTGTGATCCACATACCCAGACAAATTGGCAGTGACCCTTCTAAGACAGATGACCTCTCTACCCCCTTTAATGCACTGAGCTACTACCACTACTATAATTTCCTTTCCCTATGCAAGAGCATCCCCTGCTTACATGCTACTAAAATAGAAGACTGCTGCTTTCAATCTCAAGACCAGATTCCTGATTCAAATCAAGCTGGTTAAAATGGACAGCATGGGTATTTTATAAAATCCTAGACTTGGGAAATTACAGGATGTAGCCCAGGAATGTTCTGAAAAGCATCTCCATGTCTAAGTCACGTTTATCAAGTCACTTAGGCCAAAGGTATCCTGAAGTTTTCTCTTCTTTTAAATATTGATCAACTTTTAGCATAAAACAAGAAGGGAGAAGGGGTTTTCCCCATAAACAGTAAGTAGGTGCTATTTAAAAAATACCCAACAGCCTTTTGCCTTTGTCCAAAACACAGCACTGCAAGAATCAGGTTTGCTTCATAGTCAGCCTGCTGGGGGGCTTTTTGTTTGCCTGTTTTTTTCCAAAGAGTCTAACAGAACAAGTAGTCTACAAGCTAGTGCTTATTTCTAAACACTTTTATAAATTGAAAAGCGAGTAAACATGGTGCAAAAAGCTAATAAGCACTTAGGGAGAATAATTTCTGTTCCTCCTTATGGCTTTACACAGGTAAAAAGAAGGTGCTGCTAGACCTTTGAAAGGTGACAGCTCTAAAAAAGACAAAAAAATCTCTGCATCTTTGTAAGTAAAGAAAAAGCAGAAGGGAAAAGAATAAAAAGATGGGTTCTGGCAAGGGCCGCTAGCACAGCTTGACTTAGGCTCAGGAGGAAGTAAAAGCCTGAATTACATATAAATAGATTTAAGAAAGAATCAATGACATTTAATCTGAAAGTTTTAGTTAAGTTTTAATTAGGATCTGAGATTTTGCACTTAAGTGTATGAAGTGAAGGAGTACATGTACTCATGCTTCCCAAGATAACTGACAGATCTGAAACTTACTCATCTCATCTCAAAAGGTTAATTAAAGAACAATCCTTGACAGCAACACTGTATGGAAACTGAGAGCCTGCTCCACTGGGGAGCCCTGGGGAAAGGCAGTGCTGGCATCTCCCAGCCCTCAGGAACAAACTGAAGATGATGCTCCATGCCATGTGACCACAGCATGGAGATGAGCAAGATGCTTTGAACCAACCCAGAAGAAATGGAGAAGAGCACACAGCACTATAAAACTTGTTAACTGTGCTGCATATGGATCTGGGGCAGCTTTCCCAGCCTGTGCTGGCCTGGAGCTGCTTCCACACAGAGTCCTGCAGCAGAGCAGGTGGGATCACAGCCAGCAGTGAGAGGTATATGTGGTAACTCTTACCATTAGGAAACTAAGGCAGAGTGGCTCACCCAGAATCAAAACTGTAATTAGGCTAGAAATAGGCTGTGGGTTCCCCAGATCCTGCAGATGCTGACAGCCCTCTGAGGCACAGGCCTTCTCTGGTTCAGCCCAGCATCAGCTTTTAGGGAAGCCTGTATATGCAGGGCTCATTTGAAAAAAAAAAACCAAAAAAAACCCCATGGCAAATTAAAGAAACATTATCAGAATGAAGGAGAGTTTCATCATTTGAGTAAGACTTTGTGGACATAACTGAACTTTGGTTGTGCAGTAATTTAATTTCCTGAGAACATGAGCAAAGTCTCAATTAGGTCAGAGAGGACTGCTGCACAAGTAGAAGAGAAGAGGAATATGCAGGTGGATCAGTGAAAAAATATGGTGCAAGGAAACACTGAGGCCTCTTGGAAGAAGCAAGCGAGGCTGCTTGCTTGGTATGTACCACAGGCAGAGGCAAAACCCACCTGCAGGCAGCTTTTTGCTGCTCTCTTTAAAAGCCAGAGCCAGGTAGTGTGGCTGCCACAGGAGAAACAGGCTCATTTAGAAGCAGCCCAGGGAAAAGCAGACAAATGCTAGAGAAAAAAAAAAGACCAGAACAGCAATGGATTCTGAATGCTGCTTAATGGAGTGAAGCCTGAACATTATTTGGTGTGATCTTGACGGGCCTGATTTAACTATTACATTTTTGTATAGTATTTTTTATCCTGATTATGAAGAATTGCTTGACAGCCCTTAGTGAGAGCTTAGAAGTTTCTCAGCCACTTAAGCAGAAGGTCTATGAGAGCACATTTATCACAGAAAAGACTGCTGAGGAGTAGACAGCAGCAGACATTACCCCAGGGGTGATACATCTCTACTACTGCCTGTTGAAGAGATGCCCAGAAGAGTGCTGGGCAAGACAATCCAAACACTGAAGTGAAGGCAGCTCAAGGAAGGGCATTTCTGGACACACAGGTTCCCACAGCATGTTTTTACCCAGCAGAAAGACAAATTACCAAACATACAACAGCCACTCTTCACCTGAGACATGTGTATACCAAGCCCTACTAAATCCCCAGCCAGAAAGAAGCTGAAAGGTGATCCTACATCACCTAATGCCCCCTGTTCAAACCACAGCAGCACACTTCTTACTTTTAAACACAAAGGGCAGTTCCAGACGTGGATTTATTTTGATTTTGACTCAGAAGTGTCCATCCAAAGTGAGTTTATGTCAGTGACAACTGCATCACAGCTGTTGGGGTAGTGTCTACACATGCAGAAAGCAGATTGGTAGACATTGTCTTTGTGAATATGACATCTCAGGACAGCAATTATACAACATTTCACTGCATCTGCTTGGAAGACTGCATTTAAGATCAACTCCTTTTTGTCCCCTCCAAGTATCTGATCTGCAAACCTTGTACATACAAGAGTTACTTGCTCCATATTTTTAATGCAAGCTTTTCAAGAGCACCCGGAATTCAAAAGCCGCATTTTGTTTTCCAGAGCAGCCCCATTCTGAAAGGCCACACTCACAAAAGCTGCAGCAGGTCTGCCTGCCACATTAGTACACATGCTGGGGATGTGAATTCAGTGCCACTGAACAGTCACTGAAGTGACTGCAGCCTGCACTCACCTCCTTTACATATCTACTCACCTAAACACAAGGGCTGTGTTCCAATGAGCAAACCCAGACAGACACAGGGACATTGAGACAAGGCTTCATGAGGAGAATCTGCAGGCACTGTCATTAGAGCAACAAAACCCCCACTAATGCACCCACAAAAGCCATCAAGTGCCAGAAATACAATGCTGCTTTTGGGATTTCAGATACCATACCGAGGAATTCAAACACCCAGGTGGAAGAGTTAAGATCACAGCAGTCTCTACTCCCCCAGCATTTCAGCTACCCTGCAAATCATCCGGCTTCTCACAACAACCTGCAAGTACTCTTACTTTTCCCATGAACAGGAAAACACCGAGCACAGTCAAACCCTCAGCAGGGCTATTTTGTGAGCAAGCAGGAGGCATCCCTTCTGCACCCCAGCAGGAAGCTTACCCCATCTGGAAGTGCCCTCCAGCACACGGCGCTCACAAACTCATTTGTGTCATCTTCTTTCCGGTCCTTGTCCAGGACACTTTTGACTGTATCAAACTTGAATGTCAGCAGTGTCTTTGAGAGGCCCTTATAGTATAAGTAAAGGGAATTATTTTCACTTCCTAGAAATAAAAAAAAATATAAGTATACAAGATTAGGTTCTGGTAAGACAAATAGAAATAAGGGTTCTTAGCTGTTTCATTGCTTAAAGACAAGCCCAGCTATTTCCTTGTAGTTATCATCGTGGTCATGGTGCTCTGGCAGCTGGAAGTGCTCCACAGCAAACTTCCATCACACTTAATAATAGGACATGGTTTTATTACAAGACAACTGCAGAACGCAGCACACCTGCAAAACAGACAGGATTCCACAACCTCCTCAGGGCCAAGCATTTTGAGCAGAGCACCTGCACCACCACATGAATGGCTGCTACACCCAGCCTGTTCAGAGCCACAGCTCAAAGGCAGGTAGCACTATCAAAGTTTTGCCTGCCATAATCAAGTATGACAATTTGGTCTGTAGAGGCTTAAGCAAGAGAGACCAGACTGTACAGGCTTTATTTAGAAATCCATCCCAAGTTCTGCCTTGCGAGCTGCACAACGATCAGAGCACACACAAGCTGAGGTCCTCCCTTCAGTGCTGGCACAGCTGTCCTGCTCATCCCACAGCTATCAGCCTGTCACTGCCTTCCCAGCAAGAGCTGTGGATTTACAGAGCTTTGACAGTCTGGCTTAAGCAGTGAAAGGACAGAACAGCCAAAGGGGTAACTAATGATTCAGTCTTCTAAGGAGCTGCTTGCAATGTGGGCACTATTTGCTTCACTGTGCAGAATGCCATAGTAAGTGACAACTACTGGATCCTCATGCGGCCCAGGCTACTGGTGATGCATGAAGATGTGCCAATTGTTAATCCTGAAATACATAAATTATATCAACAGCAATGACAGTAGTTGATTTTGATGACAGCAAGCCTGAATCATCATGCACAAACAACTCATCTGCAATGGAAGAAAACCATCTATAGACCCCCTCAGGTCAGGACTGCCAACGCCACTCCCTGGGAGGGCAAGGAGTGCGGAAATTTGGAAAAATTTTCTATTAAAAAGCCCATCCAGCTAAATAGCACAAGTGGTGGTGTGCTTTGCAACTGGTGAGGCCCCAGCTCTGAGGAATCCTGCTAGCATGTCAGGGTGGCTGCTCCACTCACCACAGGCAATGTAGTCCCCGTTGGACGCCAGCCCTACGAAGTTCTTCTCGTTGATGTGACCCTTGAAGGAGCGCAGGCAGTGAGGCTTCCCCACGTTCCACAGCTTCAGCTGACTGTCTGTTGACCTGGAAACAATACTTAAATTTACCCTGCTGCCATATGGCAGGAACTCCTCCCTGGCCACCCTGCTCCTCAACACTCCAATGACAATGTAAATGTAGGAAGCCTAAGTGCACAACAGGAGATTTATTCACTTTCAATCATATGCAGCTCAGCTTGAGCTCAGAAAGATATCACCTTATTTTAAAAGCCTGTCAAAACACATTACATGTTTGAATAAAAACTTCCCTGAAGTATTACTCTTTCTTTCTCCTATCAATTGCAGAGCCCTCCACTGAACTGCATGGGCTCTGGGCTATCACTGCCTCCTCCAGATCCTCACAGATAAAAGACACACCAAAGTTATTTATATTTTAAACCTTTACAGCATGGATAAAATCTGTTCCCTTCTCTGTGCCAGCTGCAACTCTCATTCATGTCTTTCCAGGGCTTGGGTAGGAAGCAGTCTCCTCACTCCCCAGGTGCCCTGAAGCACGTTTTCCTCCTCCTGCCCAATACACCAAGCAGCAGCACAGAAAAAGCTACGGGGGCTCAGAGCCCTTGTTAAAATAAAATCTGTTTTTCTCATGTGTAATCAAGAATGCATGGATACAGAGCTCAAGCTTCTACTTTTTTTCACCTTTTCAGGGAAAGTTAAATATTACTATTCAAAATATACAAAACATGTTGGGATTAAATCACAATTGCTGTTTTCCATGGTTCCCCAAAATGCAAATATACCTGCCTTCAAAATGTTTTTCTGTTTACTGTGAGAAAGCATTTTGCCTTTGGGGTTAGTAATCTCTGCTGCCTGGCAGACCTCAAATAGGAAGATCCCACATTTCCAGGAGATACAGGATTAATTTCTTCCCCCAAAGCTGAAGAGACATGAAGATAATCTCTCACTTCACAGACATTATCTCCTAGTCACAGCTTACATGGCTCTGGTGTTCTGGTATTCACTGAGATACACAGCTGGGGAACTAATGGTGGTATGGTGGAACTGAAGCCCCATGAAGCCATTTTAAAAAAGGGATAGTGTTGCTCTGATCCCCAAATTTGAAAGAGATTGGGAGCAGGACCTGTGGGACCCGTGGGACCCAGCCTCATGTGTGGGAGGGAGGGAGTGAGGGGAAGCAGGCCATGCTCCCCCACACAGGTCATGTCACCAACCTTGCTGCTCCCTGAATATTTAGAGCTGAAAGGAAAAAACTCAAATCACACAACATCCATCAAATATTACCAATGATGTAAGACATTAGCCCTGCACCAGTGTCCCATTTACCTAAAAATACAGCACAAAAGAGGAGAGATACACCTTGTGCTATGCTGGAAAAAAGCTTATCTCAGTCCTCAATGACAGCTGGAATGACAAAGGAGCGATAAGGGAGCCGCAGCAAGATTTGTTAGTCAGTATTGTTAGTTAGTATGAGGTCAGATCAGAAGGAAGGTATGAATTTTATCTGTAACACTGAGTTAAGCAGGAGTGCATTCCTAACCCCAGGTTGAGACAGGAGGCTCAAAACAGAGCATTCAGCTTTTCTGCCTGGTGCTTGTTCCACATCTCTCCCTGCCCTATACTGCTGCTCATTCTCCCTTCCTTTGTCCTTACTCTCAGAGGAACAGCTCAGAGAAGGCAAAAAGGGGTATACTCTTGCTTTTTTTGGCCCACAAGTACAACATCTGTGCTGTTAGGACAGCTGCATTTTTAAAATGCTGCTTTTAAAAGCTTCAGAGCTGCCTGGACACTAAACTTTCCTGCAGGCAGGAAAAAACAGCAAAAGACTAATCCCTGGTCCACAAGCTGTCAGATTCCTATGACAGCTGCTGCTCTGAGCTTCCCAGCAAGAAGACCTCAGACACATAGGGACTTGACCTCTGTATTTTACTGGCATATCTACTAGGTGTCTTCACTAAAACAAAAACACTTAAGTCTATTACTAATGGAAAGTTTTTACTGTTAATGATTCCCACCAAGCTCTAGCCATGTTTACATTGCTTAGGATAAGCATGCCATGAAAGAAGAAAGCTATCCACCCTTGAACTGCAAGGAGAGACAAAGGCCATTGATCCTGGTGGTGTTACACTGCTCTTCTGGTTTCATATCCTCTCCAAAAAAACATCTTGGATGTGCTGCTCTGTTAAATCTGTCTCTCTGTAAATCAGCACTGTAATCAATGTCTTGTGCTAAATACCAGGCAGTTCTGAACACCCCTGAGGTCAAAACCTATCTCTACAAGGCAAAGAAAATCAATGCAATCCATAAAACAGCTTTAGGTAGAAATTTAAGAATCTGAATATACATTTTTCCTTAAATCAGTGCTTGATTTTTGAGAATCACGACTGCTGTTGCCTCTACTCAGTTTGCAAAAGGAAAGGCAGGAAGAATAATCTGCTCTGACATTTCTCCCTGCTCACACACAAGAAGGTAGGTTAGTCCCTCACCCTGCTGCTGCCTGTCCAAGTCTGACAGCTCTAACAGCTCTATCGATAACTCCTCTCAGAACTTTGGGAGATGCTTTCTCAGAATCCTGGCCCATTCTGTCCTAAAACATCCCATAAATGATGCTCCACTTGATTATAGATGTAAAACATTCCCAGCCTCCTCCTGTTTCTATTAAACACTTTCTCTAACAGAGATTTGGTTCAAAGCATTAAATTTAATTTTCTCTGTGTTCCAGATATGAATTTGCAGCCTTATAGAGTTATAATGTTAATAGAAGTAAGAAGATAGAAGCTGATTAAATATAAACAGTACCAGAAGCCACCAGGGAATCCTCCATCATGCAGCTCAGCTCACAGTAACTCCCTTGCAGCCTGAAAACACCTTAAAATCTCTGTTTCACTGTGTAAAAACATGGGACAGAACCAAGCTGGATAACCACTGGCTCAGCACAAGGCAGCAGACATACTTCCTGGGACTAGATCTGCCCTGTGATCCATCCCTGCTGCCCTCAGGTGTTAGGCATGACTGTATTCAGAACAGGGATTCTTCTGCAGCCCCTCACCCTCCCCATTAGGTAAGAGGGGTTCACCTCTGGTTTACTGAAGAGGCTTGTAGCCAGTCACTGCCAATTTTCACTAGGTGACCTGACACATTCATTCCCATGTGACTGAAAACCTATCTACAAGAGAGGCAGCCACATCTGGCTTTGGGGCAGACACATCTGGCCATGTAACTGAACAGAAGCTGGAGAATATTGTTCCTCAGGGCCTCCATAGCAGATCTTATGGTCTGCCCTGGCTGAAAAGCTGCATCCTATTAGAGTCATGAAACACAGCTTCTCTTTGTGCACTTTCTAACCCAAATATAAGCCTAAAAAGGGCCTTCACAGAGCAGATAATAAATTACCAGAGAACAGATCAGTTAGTCCTACTTGAGCTGCTTTCAGGCTGTGGCTAAACCTCCTCTTCAGACCATATACACAGCAGTACTATTTGATCACTTCTGTCACTCATCAGTTGTGTTTTACTGCAGATTATTATCCCCAGGGATCTGCCAGCAGCTTTCTCTATCACAGAGCTCTGGTCAGGAGCATCCTCAGGGCACACAGCGAGAGGAAAGTCCACCTGCAGCTCCCCAAAATAAGCACCTGGCCACAGGAGCCACATCTAGTTGTCTTCATATTCCTCTTCAGCATTTTAGCTCCACAAGACAGAGCACAGCCAAGCGACACCAGGAACGAATTTCTATTTTTGACTTAGAGAAAAGCAACGATCTGCTTCCCAAAAGCACAGCAGCCTGTGAGAGCGGCCACCCACACAGGTGAACTTGCTCAACAGCCCTGAAGAGCAGGGAGAAGCCAGGGCTACAGAGTTTTTAGCCTCCACGAAAGGCAGCACTTACGCAGAGACGATTTCTTCGCCGCTGACGAATTTTGCATAGGAGACGGCCTTGCGGTGCCCTTTGAACACCATGATGGGCTGCTTAGTGTTGCGAAGGTCGTAGTAGTGAACACAGTGATCTGGAGACAAGGAAGAAAAGGGAAAAAAAACTTTAATCACTCGGGAAGGATGCACAGGACCTGTAATAATCGCAACAGAAATCCTGCCTGCAGCTTCCACGTCTCGCTTCAAGCCTCATCTAGGATAAAGAGTCTGTACTACAGCAAAAGAGTGTTTTAAGCAGGCTTCCTAAATCAGCCACAAAATTCATTCTGCAAGGGTCCATGCTCCCTTTTAGAGGGTCAGGAAGGGAAAAAGGTCCATTCACCTGTGTGTGCCTGTACATGTGTCCTCTTGCAAACCCCATGACCAAGGCAGCAGCTAAAAGGACTCTCACCTCTTCTGCCTGCCTTCTCAACTCCCTGCCCAGCCACTCCAATTACCATTTCTAATTCCCAGCCTCCTCCTTTTCCTTAAGCTGTCCCCTCTTGGAAAACTGTTGAAGAACTCAAGGGTAAATCTCAGTCTGCTACTTAAACTGGATTATGGAAAAACAGGATTAAATTTGTCATGCCTGCTTCTGGATGGATAACCTTCCTACCTTTGTTTTTTTGCTTCTCTCCTCTGACTTTATTACCAATCAAGAAAGAATTAGCATTTCTGCTAATGAGGGAACAGACTAAATTCCAGTTCATTTTAAGATTTAATTCACAGATGTGCCCCAGTGCCACAACCATATGAAAGGGATCACAGCAGAATTAGCAATACGTTTGCTTTTCTACACAACTAAATGTCAATTCCCAAGAAACCAGAAAAACAAGAAGGGAAAACCTCATGAGATCCAAGCCTCAAACACCCTCACAGCACTTTTTCCAGCTCAGCAAGGTTAATAAGCTTCTTCCTTCCCAACTTTCAGCCTTTAATGTTGAAATTCATTTAATTACCCCTTACTATTCTGGAAGCACAGGGAGGGAAGGCCACACACATGGAAACGAAGCTGGACATCTCTCTGACTGAGCAACTTGTGATACCCAGACATCAGCTGAAATCTGCTCTGACCCTCCTCCCACTGAAATAATGTCCACTGGTGGAAGCTTATCACAAAGATTACATAGAAATGAATTTAAAGAACAATTGCTACAGCTATTTTTATATTTGCACAGCATTTCAAAGCTGGGTGTTGTCCTCTGTACAACTGAGAGACGTGCTGTCTCAAATCCCACATGGTTTGAGAGATAACCAGGTTTACATCAACCAAGCTACTGCAACCACCATCAGACCAGCAAGGGGAGCTCCTCCCCCAGATTAAGGAACTAATTGGTGGCCCTGGCAGGACTGGTGGGGGCTGTGTCAGAAACACCTTCAATAAAATAAGGTGGGCAGGGAATTCACCTTCCCCTCTCAGTGCTTCCAGCACTTTATTCTCTGCAGATGACCAGCTCAGAGGTCTCTCTGGGGAAGGATTTCTGGCTCTCTTCCCCCTCAAGGTGTAAAAGCAGATACTCCAAGCAGCCACACCAAGTTTTCTCCACCACTTACACTGCCAAATTACTCTTATGTTGAAACCCAGCAGCTATTGCAGCCCTTACTATCAGCCATGAAGATGCTGTGCCCCAAGGACTCCTTCAAACAGCTCCTGTGTCTTTCACCTCTGAAATAATAAACCTTCAAACAACCAAAATCCCAGTGTGCTCCTACCATTTGGGTCTTTAAATGAGCTGTAGAGCAACATGATGTTGCAACAGGTTTACTGCACAATGGGTTAATTTTCTAAGGGACTTTGAATTAAGCATTAACACTCTAACAAGATCTGGGCAGCTTGGTCTCTTCTACTTCTCTGAAAGCTGGAGCTAAGAAACTCCACAGTTTTTCATCTATCCAGCAGACCTGTGGGAGCTGTGAAACAGTTAACTGGCAATTGTTATTTTAATGAGCAGAATCATTCTAGCAGGGCTTTTTACTGGTTAGTGGATAAGCCTTTCAAGTCTATTTTTGCTTACAGCTTCAACACCGGCCCATCATTAGGGCACCTTTTTGAGCACCAGATTTTATCCTTCAAGAAAGCGGCAGGGAAAGGGCTACCTGCATGTGAGCAGCTGGAGCAATGCAGAGAGGAGAGGCAGACAATTCTGTTTGCAGAGCAGAGCCACGAAGCTGCATTCACCTTCCAAATACCCCAGCAAACAGCCCAAAGCCTGGCAGCATCTGGCCCCAGCACGGCCGTGCCTCTCGGCATCAGCAGGGCAATCAATCAGTGTCTGCTCTCATCACAACGGGTCTGAGGCAACCAGCAAGGCCAGTGGGCTCCAAAATTAGCCACTTAATTATTAATTGATTATTTCAGCAGACAGAGCGTTGGTGCTCAAATGAGTTTTAGTTTTTTGTTTGTTTTTTTAAATTCAATTGAAGCAGCTATTTTTAAGTAGATGTATGAAGATGAATGCTCACTGCACTCATTAAAATCTGAACAGGTGGTCATGTTTTACAATTAAAGAGATACTCTCTCTTGTAGGCCATATGGACTTCACAAAAAACATGATAAAAATGCCATCTGCTGAGGAAGTAGAGGGCCCCAAAGTGAAGCAAAATGAGAAAAATACAACTCCCAGGTACCCCAGCAGAAGCCTTGCCTGGTAGACTTTGATGAGCTGAAATTGTTTGGGATGTGCAGCATCTCTGGCACACCAGTAAGTCTGAGGTGAGGTGGCAGGGTGCTCTGGGAGGCTCAGAAAATGAGTTTTTCCCAAGAGGCAGCTGAAGGCGAGGGAAATGGAATGGGCAGTGAGGGGAATCAAACACTTGCTGAACTCCACAAGAACCTATCAGCTCATCCAGCATCCCAGAGCTGGCTCCTGCCCTCAGCATCCCTGGCAGACCATGGAGCATGCCCCACTGCCAACCAGCAACACCAGGGGTATTTGCTTCTTGTTTGCTCCTCAAAATGAACATTAATATCATAATTCAGCTAGTTTCCACCCCAATTAGAAAACTCACTTAGAACAAGTTCATCTTAGAATTCACATTTGTAAAGTCAAAGCCTGCTGCCTGCCCAGCCCTTGGGCAGCAACAGCTCCCTGCTTCACCTTTTCTTCTGCATTCAGGCTTAATTTAAATATTTATGAAATAAAGGGAAAGAACATGTATATATTTCATAACAAATTAAACACTCCAGAACAATTCTCATCTAGTTCAATGTCACGGCAGAAGCTGAGCATGACAGAAATCTGCTGCTATACCTTCTGAATTCAAATGTTTTCTGGCAAGTAGTTTTATTTTTTATACACATATTTTTAAGTGATGGCAGAAGGCAAAAAGGACAGCTAAGCTCTGCCATTGCTGCTGAGAGGTCCCTGACCACAAGTCTGAGTTTTTAAACAGTGCTTTTCCATTATGCTCAGCTTACTTCCCTTAAGACACTGCTGCTTTCACCTTTGAGCCATCTAGTGACAACTAATAAAGAACTCAGACTTCTCCAAACTTCTGAGATCTTGCCACCTCTTCAGTAAATACAACCCGTGTCAGCAAAGGATGGCATCCCTCTCTGCTCAGCTGCTCATAAATTCACCAGACTCCAGCTGGCAGGAAAAGGGTGATAGAGAAGGATGGGCTTGTGCTGAACAAGGTGAAGGGATCAGCACCTCCTCAGTCTCAATTCTCAGATTCAGCTTGGTTGCAGGGGTGGGGATGCAGTAAATGAGCTGGTGATGTGGTTACACAGTCATAGAAAATCAGGTTTAAGATCTTCTAAAATAAGAGAATTGGGAATTGCTAATGGAGCCAGCAGCATTGTAGGTAATCTCTGAGTTGTTTAGAAAAATGGAATTGATATTGGATTTTTAGTTGTTTAAACAAAAGAAAAAAGGACAAAGTCTGTTTTTGCCAAAAGTGATTTTCCTTACATTTAGACTTGTTAAAAAGATTTACAGAACTGCTGTTACCAGCAGGCTTTAGGTTCAACACCACCTATTGTAAAGCTCTTACTGTGTAGTGATGAGCAGCAGCTCCACAAAGAGCAGCCAGGGTTATGACAGGGCGTCACACAGCAGCAATTCTATCTTTCACTGAGCACCAGCTCACACAAGGCAGCCACACACAAAAACCAGAGAGCAGAGCAATCCCACTCTCCAGGTAACATTCATCTTGTAGGTCATGTGTTTCACCCACCTTCACCATGAACATTAATCAGCATCAGCTAATTCACAAGACCCTGCAGGCTTTTTTCAACCAAGAACCACTTACTTGAAGGAATATCAAGCCAAGGACAGCAAAACAAAAATTTACCTGCAATGCAACAGTTTTATATTCAAAGGATGTAACCACTAGAAAGCCCCAAGAGCTGCATACAAAGGTTCTGTGGCTCTCCTCTGGAAAACTAAATTGCTGGAGAATCAATGCCCATTTTTCTTATTTCAATCATTTAAAAATGCACATTTCTCAACTGTTCAATATTTAGATTATTGATCCATTAAAAAAAAGAAGTCCTTTACATTACTTGGATTTCTCAGCACTCACAGACTTGACAAGAGAAGTGGTGCTCCTTGTTCCAGAGCAGATAAATACCACGGACAAGAAGATGCCCATATTGAAATGTACAGCTGTCAGGAAGGTAGCCAGATGTTAATTAAGTGGTCTGGTAGAAGCATTGTGTGATCAAGGCACATTTTGGACTTTTTTTTTTTTTTTTTAATAAAATGCATCTTCAATAGCAAACCTAAAGGTCAAAATAATTTCATACATTAATGCTCTGGCTACAGATCTATTACTGAAACAGAAACTCAGGCTGGAGTGTAATCTTTAATGTGCTCCTGTGCTTCTCTGACCATGATGATCTGATTTGTTGCATCGAGTAACTCATGTCCTCAGCTCGTGATTGTCCCATCTTCTTCATTTGTCTGTTTTCCTCCATATGACTTCAAGCTTGGATCAAAGCTGGCTTGTTTTCACCAGTAAAACTCTGTACATCAGCAATAACAATAAGAGATGTTTATAGTCTGAGGGGGTATATTTAAATGACTTGTTTAACAAGGCAAACTGAGTCAGAGCAAATTTGGTGCAAGACACCCTCTGCTTGCCCTCAATTAGATTACACTGGGGAAACCAAAAGAACAGCAAAATAAAAGGATGTAAAACAAGCCCACAAACTGCTTTTCATCAGAATGAAAGAGGAGAGACATGACTTTGTAACATTTCATTTCAGTTTTATTTCCATTGGCTAAAAAAAAATTATTTCAGAGATCCTGGAGGAAGCCTCTATCACTCAAACATTGAGGGGGTTAGCTGAAATCCAATTACATATATTTAAACATCTACCTACACAAATTGATCTTTGCTTTCACTTGTTTCTTCTCTGTATACCAACTGTGAGCAAGATCACTCAGTTTTCAGGGCTCTGAGAATTGTATCTAGGCAACTTGTTTAGCAGGAAAATATAACTACATCCTTATGCCTTCAAGTATCCAGAGTACAGTGGTTCAAATCAAAGCTTGCTTTGAGTCTCTGGGTAAAAGGAAAGAGTACCCACTGTTATTTCCCTATGTGGTGTGCCATGAAAGAGGGGATAAGCCATCAAGATGAATATTTGCTGAACAGAGATAAACAAGAGGTAGAAAAACAGAACTTTAGATGGGTTAACCAAAAGTCTCTTTTTTGGCCAAGGTCAGTGTGATTTCTTGCTACAAAAAAGGAAGCTTCTATCCACAAAGGCGAAGTTTTTGGCTGGACTAAAAATGGAAACAGGATCGGGAGATTCACTTGAAACCTCAGTTTTCACCAAGAAAAACCTTTCTTCTGTTAGGGAGGAGAAAGAAGAAGGAGATAAAAAGGAAAAACATCCTGATTTAAAAATAAACTCAAATCTCTATACTTCCACAGAGTACACTACCCATGACATGGCACATTAGGGTACCTTGGTCCTTAGAGAAACCTGAACAAGGGCCAGGCAAACAACACCCAAGGAAAGGCTGCCAACCGAGCCCAAACCCTGAAAATTAAATGCTTGAAAACACATTCCCCTAAATTCCAGAGGAAATCTACAAAAGCCATCTACCTAGCTCCAGAATTACTTACAGACTTACTAAAAAGCCATTAATAAAAAAGTGGAACCTCTCCAGTGGATCTTCTATATACCTGTGCACCAGGAAATGGAGCCTCTCTGCCAAGGCAATGATGTCAAAGGCTGGTTGAAAGACAACTTAGAATTTAATTATGAGGAAGCTCAAATGAAACTTAATCCTATATAGAATGCAATATCTGTTAGAAATCCATTTCTGCTCAAGGGCCCTGAAAGTCATGGAATACTGGAAGTTGGAAAGGGACCTCTGAAATCCAGGAGTCCAACTGCCCAGTCAAAGATGGGACAACTGCAAAGCTGGATTCAATTTCCAAGTTAAACAATTGTGTTCAAGAGTCCTACTCAATCATGCTCCAAGCATTTCCAATTTTTTTTTAATACAAACCTGCTTAGGCTATTTGCTATTGACATAAGAAAGGCAAGGCATTAGCCCCCCTCTCAGCATCACAGCAATAATGTTTAGGCTGTGTTTTGCTGCACAGGTTTCTGGCTTCTCAGATCTTTTCAGGTTTTGTCTATCTACACCCACTCGATGGGGGTGGCATGAAGCACTGTCATACAACCTTAGCTCTCCTTTACCTCACTTTTTTTTCTTACTAGTGAAAAAGAAAATGAACAGCTCAGTTTTAATTGCTGCCAAGCCTGTAATACCAAACAACAGCACTTGCAGATCTTCATGTGACCGAGGTGGCTTTATTCAGGAAGTTTGGGGTGGAGATTTAATCTTCCCTACTGCAGAAAGGCAGGCTGGAGTTTGAACATCCATATGTGGGTCTTGCTCTAGAGAGAAGACTGGGGATGTAGGACAGCTGAACATTCCACCTTTGGGAATAATTCAACTCAACAAGACAAGTGAAACTTCATGGAATGACACCTCCCCCCAAAAAAATCTCTTCCAGGGCAGAAGAGACAGTGGGGAGGAAAAAAAGGATCTTTATTTCAGCAACAGAAATGCAGGGTGGCATTTGTGCATTTGACAAAGAATGGTGAAGAAGCCATTCCAGCCAACAAAACACAATAAAGAGATTTATTTCACTTGAGAGAGTAATACTGGAATGGCATATGATGAGCACAGGGTTTGGCCTATCACAAACCACTTTTGGGAGGGAAGACAGTATGGTAGTTTCCACTATATAAAAGAAATAGATGCTTCAGGAAAAGAAAAGAGATGACAATGCATTAGGGACAGGAAAAAGTGGACTTGAATTCACAGGAACAAAGCCCTGCACTAAAAATTAGCATAAGAATTTTCTGAAGAAGGAATTAGATAGCATCAACAACAGTAAGTTGACATCAGTGCCCTCTGTGCAAACTATTTCCCTTACTGTAAAGGCAAGAGATTAAAAATGGGTTTGATACAGCCTGAAGCAAAGAACCTTTGCAGACAAAACTGTCTGGAGCATCTTGCTGAAGAATGCAGTGTGCTGTTTCTCTCTTGCAGCATGACAAATCACATGAGGAGCAGACAGCAGAATGTCACTCATGACCCATGTCACTCCAACACCTCCCCCCAGAACGCTGCAGTGCAGGTAAAGCTAACTGCTATTTATTTTTCCTGTTTGTACCTTCCCTTTCAAAAAAGCCCCAATAAAGCAAGAAAAATTTATCCCAACAGCCATTATCACAGGCACATTAAAATGTTTGTTGGATATGGCTTTGTATTCACAATTTTTTCTTCCAGCAGAAACAGCAAGTGCTTTGTTTCTACAATTAAGACAAAATTATTCATTTGATGCACTTGCTTTTTTCCTCTTCTTTTTACCCTGAGTTTCCTTTGCAGTGAAGGAACAGTTTTTCTCTGAATAACCATTTTCTGCAGCCCTGGGG
>WEZZ01006216.1:5738-18304 GCA_013400585.1 Chloropsis cyanopogon
ACTTGCACTTTACTTAAGTATTGCATGCCTTGTATGCTGGACCTCCTCCCCAAGTCCTAAGTGAGTGACTTCTGATCGGTGCTGTTGCTCAACCCTTTGTGGCCTAACAATTGCAAAATTACATAACCATTGAGTTTCTGTTGAAATAGTATGTAAAAATTAAAAACCCATCTCAAGTACAGTGGTCAACCTTAGAGGAAAACCAAAACATTTTGCAGATAACCATTATTTTGTTGCAATGTTTTTATTTCTCAGCTATTTCAGAATCAATTTTCAAGTGTACATCTATATAGCTCAGAGTCACAGCTTTCTTTAAGTGAATAACATAATAGTTACACTTCATGTGTTTAGTAGGTTTAACATATAACTAATTTCAGATAATTGTCACCTTAAACAGGTAGCTGGATCAGAGATATATCCATAAAACTGACTTTGCAAAGCACTGCATTGTTTTAGATTTTGATGTGTAGATCTTCCACTGCAGAACACACACTGAATTCATCTTTTGGGCACTTGATCTAATGCAATCTTTTACATAAGATAAAACACAAAGAGCAAGGCACTGTAGGATCATGTTTGTTAAAACTTTTTCAAAAACTACAGTAAATTACTACAGCAAATTGGAAAAGCAATGAGATTCAACATTGGTAAGTGAATATTCATATTCCAGAAACAAGTCTACCCATCTAAGTATAGAAACTTGTTTTTTTAACAAAAGCTATCAATCAATAAGACATTTATTTTGTTTATAGAAGATAAAGTTATTTTAATCAATGAGGTCACCACATAATGGCTGTTGATATAATTTGATATGTGTGATAGAGTAGGAAGTTATACATAGATGCAAAATAAAAAGCAAAGCCTCAGAAAAATAATCCAACCATTTCCAGAGGTCAATACAGAAAACAGCAGCTCCATGCTGATGACTTGACCAAGGCCAAGTAGCTGCATGAAGTTACACACCGTTGCAACACTTCACAGAATTTGCAGCTTAAATTAAGAGTGAGCTGTTTTTTTAGCTGCCCCTTCACTGGTCATTATGGGTTTTGCTTGGTTTTGCCTTTCAAACCTCTCTTGTCCCTAAGATTGTTGATGCTTGGTTTGCTGATTCAGATGCGTGCAGATATACATTCTATGTGCTACAAGGGTCTGAGAAAAGATTTTGTTCAAATCTGCTCATGCAGAAAGACACCTGGTTCCTAAGTAATTAATAGATTGCTTTTCCTCTCAAAAGTAGTATGTATTTATGGATATTATGTATTGCTACAGTAAGTTTTTTCCAGTTGTATTGGTCTTTTAGAAATCTTGAAGTACAAAAATCTTAGAAACAAAATGAAACCCACATCTATCAGTTATTTGTTGTTTACAATTATCTTACAATAATTTTAAGGGAAAAAAATTCAGATGAGTCAAATTTCCATAAGTAGCAGAAGGCCCAGTCCTGTGGAATTCTGTTGGCTTATCAAAACTTCATTCACATGCATAGATGCAGAATGCAAACAAGATGCTAATTTGTGTAAATATTATGTCTTCCTTGGTTACAATTTTATAACATTTTCTCTGATAGTATTTAAATTTTTTCATAATTCCTTTAATTTGCTAAGCCTTTCTTTCACTGAGTCACAGGTTAGGTTGGAAGGGATCACAGTTGTTCATCAAGTCCACCTCCCTGCTCAAGCAAGGTTGTAGCAGAGCACATGGCACAGAATTCTATCCAGACAGTTCTCGGGTATCTCCACTGTGGGAGACTCCACAATCTCTCTGGACTATCTGTTCTAGTGCTCAGTCACCCACATGGTAAAAACATTTTTCCTCCTATTTCTGTGCATCAGTTTCTGCTCTTTACCTCTAGTTATTGCTTGGCACCACCAAGAGGAGCCTGGCTCGATCTTCTTGACACCCTGTGTTCAGATACTTGTAGACACTGATGGGGTCCCCTCTCAGCTGTCTTCTTGAGGCTGAACAGGCCCAGCTACCTCAGCCTTTCCTTGTAAGAGACATGCTCCAGTTCCTTGATCACCTCTGTAGCATTCTGTTGGACTCTCTCCAGGAGCTCCATGTCCCTCTTGTACTGAGGAGCTCAGAACTGGACACAGCACTCCAGATGTGCCTCACCAGGGCTGAGTGGAAGGGCAGAATTGGATGGTTGGACTTGATGATCTAAAAGGTCTCTTCCAACCTTGACAATTCTATGATTTTGTATAGGATGACCTCCCTCAACCTGCTGGCAATGCTCCTCCTAATGCATCCTAGGTTTCCCCTGACCTTCCTGGCCATAAAGGCACACTGCTGGCCCATGACAGCTCTTTGTACACCAGAACACCTTCCCCTTTATCCATGCATGCAGGTCTCTTGCCCACTTTTCCTGATTTCTTGCTCATCTGGATGCATGGCTCTTGAGCCTGGAGGAAGTGATCTTTGAATACCACCCAACTCTCTTGGATCCCTCTTCCCTGCAGGTCCTATTCCCACGGGATTCTTCCAAGATCCCTGAGAAGGCTAAAGTTTACTCTTTTGAAGTCCATGGTTAAAATCTCACTTGCTGCCCGGCTTCAGGCCCTCCTGGTAGTGAACTCCACCTCATGGTCATGACAACCAAAGCTGCCTCCAACCTTCACATCTCCAACAAGGCCTTCCCTGCTTGTTATCACAAGGTCAAGCAGCACACTATTCCTTGCGGGATCTTCCACTACCCGTGACAGGAAGTTGTCATCAATGCTTTCCAGGAACCTCTGGACTGTTTGTGCTTTGCTGTGTTGCTTCTCCAGCAGATGTCCAGGAAGTCAAAGTCTTCCACAAGAACCAGGGCCTGTGAGTTTGAGGCTGCTTCAAGCTGCCTGTAAAAGACCCCATGCGCTTCCTCTTGTGCAGGCAGCTCGTAGCAAACAGCCACAAAGTGCCACCCTTACTAATCTGTCCTTTTATCCCAATCCATAAATTCTAAGTTCCATAGTTAGCACACTTGCTGTCTTGCTTCATAGCTGAAAACATAAGCCTGAAACCAAGCTATTAATAATGTAATCACCCATATTTGGGCTGTAAAATAGAGTGACCAGCTCAGTCACTTCTTACTCAAGCAAATATGCTGAAGGGATAAAAAGGAAGGAACATTTTGTGCCACACCATTGACAATGACTCGTGTAATGGCATTGATACCCAAAGAGAACAGGTAAATTAGGTTATTAGTTGAGCTTCACTAACAATGTGTTTTTTTATGGTCACATCATCAGTGAGACAGTGAAACAGTACCATCAACACCATTTCTTGCAAAGCAAAGTGCAATAGAACAGGTCAAGTGAAATGGCCAAAACTAAATTCTGACTAGGAAATACAGGAAAGAACTGCTTGACCTATACTGACAATACTGATGAACCTCAATGAAACACCTATTTGTTCAAGGCTATCCTAAGTCTGAAACCCTTAGACAAGATATCCTCTTTTCTCTGTGCTGTCAGCAATACAGAGAAGCATGATCAGAGATAGACAGAGATAGGCATCACTTCACTCTGCTTCATTGAACAGCACTTGCATGTAAACCTCTCTCTTCGTTTATATTTAATCTGGCTGTCAGATCAAGGCATTCATAGTTCAGAGACTGGCTGGACATCATCCTACATGTGGGATGTGGTGCCTGAATGCTTCTCAGCAATTGTTTTGGTTTTTTCTTTCTCTTTCCTTCACTTCTTAAACTAACTTTATCTTGATTTACGAGTTTTCTCACTTTTGCTCTTCCTATTTTCTTCTCATCCCACTGGAGGACAGGAAGTGAATGGTTATTTGATACTTAGATGCCATCTGGGGTCAATGCACCACAACCAGAAACTCAAAGAAGTACTTGTCAGGAATATAAAGAGCAAGGGAAACCACTAAGATATTAGAAAAGCATGTTTAATAATTATGAACTTTCCTGGGAAACTCTATGTTCTCACACTGTTTATAGTTTGGAAATAAGGCAAATAAATTTAATCTAAATATGAAAACCTGTTTTATTTTAAATGTTTTAATATATACTTTGGTCCAAAAAATTGGAGCTTTGTAAAAAAAAAGCTTCCAATGTTTTAAACAAGAAAAACTAAGTTCACTAAAGAAACTAATTTCATTATTAGAGCAGGAGGCAGAGAAAGGGGATAGATACTTAGATAACATTACCTTTCACTGTTCTTTTTACCACTAGATGAACTGCTGGTGGAACCAGTGCGGTTGCGACTCCCTTTGGAATCTCCATAGCTTTCCCTCCGACCTCCTGGGGACACACGCTCAGCTGAACTGGTTCTCTTAATGGTGCTAATAAAACAAGGAGCAAGTTTCACAGTGGCACTTGTAAAAGTATATATTCTACAATAAATATTTTTGAGAAATGTATCAAGTAGAACATTGACCCTAAAAAAAACCCTACAATTTTAAAAAAAATCTTAACTTGATTTGTTAAAGAGCCTATATAAGAGTTTTCCTGAGTACCTGGTGCAACAGAGACAAACATACTGCTTTTTCCTTAATCATAAAACAGAAGATGGGCTAAAGCAATTTCACAGAGTGGTTGCAATCATTTTTCCGGGTCATGTTTCAAATCTCTGACTACCACTCCATACTTCTGAACTTTTGGATTCTCTTACAAAGAAGTGAAAGATTTAAAGAGAAAGCATATTGCCTGACATTTCCAGCCAGACTAGAGAGAATGCCAAAAGTATGTCAAAATTTGAACACAAGCAAGCTAACTTTGGGTCTTCATCCAATATCAATTACTCTGTGGTTCAAAGCTAGTTTTAACCTACTCCAAACTGCACTTAATGGTAAGCTAGTCTGCATTTTTTATTGTTGACAAAAATGTATGCTTCCTAGTTACATATATGAATAGATTAGATTCCCCACATGTCCTGACAGGAGGTTTCTGAAAGGCTTAAAACTCGCCCTACCCTCTCACTCTTCAACCATCCTTCCTGCCAAGATAGCTATCAAGGGAGCTCCTGTGTGGCTTTATGGCACCGCTTAGACATCCAGATCTCTCTGATTGAAAAATGGGAGCCAAAACACAAGCAGTATTACTTAGTAAATGAAAAGAAGCTCAATCAGAACTTACACCTTAGAGGAGACAAATTATTGACCAAAGCACCTCTCCCTAAAGCAGTGCTTCCCTAAAGCAAGAGAGGGAGCAGCTAAGGGTGAGGCCCCAAAGCAGGTAATGCTTTACACGCTGCTGCAGGCCCTTTGCAGCACAGAGGCTCAGGCAGCAGTTCCCAGACTGAGGCAGGAATCACCCCCATGGCAGCAGCTGAACGACAGGACTCAGTGTCAGGGTCTCATTTCCCCCCTTTTCAGATCTGTACTGTTTTCTCCCCTGCAGAAAGCACAATGAAAATATCCCCTTTAAGTCATAAAATCCCCATACTAAATAACCACCTTCAGCAGCTCTCTCACCCCAGAAACCAGGGACAGCACTGATTGCTTTCAAGCTCACATCTCTTTACCCAAATCCCAACCACAATTGCCATCTCACTGTGAAAACCTCAGTACTTGCTCCTTTAAGGCCAGTCTCATCCTAGTCACACATCCCCAGCCACCTCCCCCTTAGCCTCCATACACCTCCAGAGATGCTCTGCTTACCAGAATACTCATCTCATTCTTGAGGACTACTCCAAACCTCCCCATCAGTCCCTAACAGCTGTCCCTACCCTGTCATCTCAGTCAGCTCCTCTGGCTCTGTCCCACTGTGTGTGGTGTAAGTTGGCTCTCTGTAACTAGAGGAACCAAGAGTGACTTTTCTGTCTGGTCAAAAAATGCTTAGCTTAGCAACTGTACACCACCTGCTTTAAAAAAACCCCAAACTTATTCCTGCTCCCCCTCGTGTCTTTTTACCAGCAAGGAGGGGAATGTTTCAACACCTCAACTGAGACTCAGTTACAGAAACAATGGGAACACCTGAACCAGAGACTTTCTGCA
The DNA here is from genome assembly GCA_013400585.1 of Chloropsis cyanopogon. Classification (NCBI taxonomy): domain Eukaryota; kingdom Metazoa; phylum Chordata; class Aves; order Passeriformes; family Irenidae; genus Chloropsis; species Chloropsis cyanopogon. The sequence goes on from WEZZ01006216.1 coordinate 11,676, forward strand.
AAGCAACTGCCCTTCTGGAGAGAAGGCAGTGCCCATCCAGGGGCGGATCTGCAGAGGCGATGCATGTTAAGGTGCATCTCAGGCAGCTTGACAAAAAAACCTTCTGGTACATGCGATGGTAGGACAGATGTTCAGCACTGCATTCTTGTAATAAAAACAAGCTTCAAATGATTAAGCTAAAATTAAAAAAATAGTGTTTCTGTGGAGAAAGCAATGTAAGAGAGCAAGCAGAATGCAGAATTACACAAAGACAGAAAAAGAATACATTCATGGGAAGAGAAAAGGCAGCAACAAGAATTTAGTTCTGTCTTTATTTGAGAAGCGTACTTCCTACACTAGACTATTATCCAAGTCATCTCAATGTCAAATGCATGAAAAAAACCTTCTCTAGTAACTTAAAGAATTTACTGTTAATATTTAACTATTCTCCCCACATCTCATAACATCATCCAATTTAATACTACTCCAGTTAAAAAATAAAATTTTGATACTAAAAATGTTTATTCCAAATTAAATAGCTTTATTAGTATATGCCTTCCACTATTATATACACTAATTACAGAAACATCCTGTGTGATTTGTCAGGATCAAATCTTTATTTTGACATCCTTTCCCGGTTGGGAAAATTTCAGTGTAGGCTTATGTTGACGCATATTTTCTTCGTTAAGTATAAGAGCCATCAACATCAGCCTACACCAAAATTAAATTAAGGACATTATAAAAGTATACTAATCTTAGGAAAAAATTAGTTACAGAAACAATTTGAAACTAATTTTAATGTTGCTTGGGGTTTTATTTTTATAGCTGTCAACATTCAAAAGATGAAATAGAGGATAAGGAATGAAAGGGTGGGACTAAAATTTAGAAGTTTAATTCTATCTTCTTTCTGAATAATGAAGTCTCATATCAGTATAAAAACTACTTTAACCACAAGTGTAAAATTCTTTTAAACCCTTATGATTTATGTTCATCACTGCTTAAACTAATTAGTAATGCTATCTTCTGACAAATTTTATTTTAAACTTTCAACAACAACAACAAAAGCCCAGTGAAAAGTATTAGTTGGTGGTTGGAAACAAGGATTATAACTCCATTATATTAACTCAGTTTTGGCATTATACACATTTTGTTAGCTAGCCTGGTAAACACCAAGGATTACATCCATGGCTACAGTAGATACACTCTCACCTGAGGAGGAACTTAAAATGACAGAAAATACTCATTTAACTTACAGGTTTGTAAGAGTATAACTGGATTCCAGAATTTGACTTCCACATTAGTGATATGAAAGGAGAGCATTTGCAATTATTAAAGAAGATAACATTTAGTTACACAATTTTTAACTTGTTCAAGACAGCAATGTGGTCTAATATCCCCATAATAAAAATTATGTTAGTATGAAATAATGCAGATACCATCACTGACATTATCTAAGTTGTGTGATGCATTTATCAATGATGAGAAAGTTTTAGACATGTACTTCTGGAAAGGTTAAAAATGGCAATAATAATTACAGTTCTATCATGTTAATGCTTTTACTAAAACAGCCACTTTCTATGTGTTGAATTGAAATGGAAAGGAAAAACAACTGAACGTCAACACTACAAAGCTATTAAGGATCCCTCACCTTAGAGCAGGCTTTTTCAGTTTGCATGCATTGAGAAGATTCACAGACCTGCTTAATCCAGATTGAGAGGTGCGTAAACAAAGCAGAATAAAAAGTGAATGCAACAATAAAATGTGGAAACAAGACATTTACAAGACTTACATTAAAAGACAAAATTTCATGCTTTCAAGATATGAAGTCACGTGCAAGAGTAAACAACAAAGTGCTTATTGACTCAGATGTTTGATCATTTCAAACCATACATTTAAGAACACCAATGTATCTTTGAATGACAAAATCTCAGCAGCGCCCCGACAGACTGACCATTGTAAAGCGACTCAAAAATAAAACTAAAAATAAAAAAATAAAAATCAAAGAGGCTATCTGAAGGAACACGACAGATGATCCAGCTAAAAGACAAAGACTATTAAAAAAGCAACAACAAAGACAAGAAAATAAATCCTCATATATACATACATATACCACTGCATAGCATGAATGTTTCAGGCAGTTGCATTACTGAATTGTGGTGAACAAATCTGGCCAAAATTAAAAAGATATATACCTTATTACTAAAATTATTTGGGAAAATATAAAAGCTGTTTAATAAAAGAAATTAAAAACCAGCGCACAATGCTCTTAAGACAGAAACTGATGGCAGTAATATTTTGTCTAGCACTCAGTCTGACCCTCATTTAAATCAATTAGAATGAACTCAGGAATAACATATGACTTTAATTTCATTACGCCTCTGAGCAAAATGCACTAATAACTTTAATTGTTAGAGATATTGTGAAGTGGTGCAATAGTTTTGCCACCCGAAGTTCAATGGAGAGGGATTTCTTTTTTAATTTATATTCTAAATATTTTAAACCATTTTCTTTGAGAGATGAGTGTTACACAGAGCATTTAATTGAAGGTTTGATTCAGAGTTTGTGTGTATGCCAGTTACAAACCATCGCTGCCCCCCAACATTAATTCCAGGCGACTGAACAATTTCCTAGGGGCCATGTGTTTAGAGTTCAGAAGAACAGGAATTTATCATATTAAAGTATTTTATTCTCCCTGCAAACAAAGCTCTTTATGTTTTCTTTGTCCCTGCTTCTTCCTTTTGATCTCCATTGTCAGAGTTTTGCACCATTGTAATACTTTGCAATCTGCTGGGGGAGAAAGAATGACTGATTGTCTCCTTTTGAAAGGCAAAGTATTTGCAAGCCTGCAGCCTGCACCAGCATCCCTACTGGGAAAGGTACTGTCTGCATTCTCCTCCCTTACTTTTTTTTTCCCCCCCTTTTTCCCCCTCAACTCTTGGAAACAAAGCTATCTTAGATGAGTCACAAAACCTTAGATTTTTAATAGGGAACACAAAACATCACTACTACGCCCTGGCCAAATTCCAAAGACAAATTTAGTGTTAAGCAGCAAACTTCAAGCCACATTGCATGCCAAAGAAAGAGTGCAGGGGGAAGGGAAAGTTCTCCTCATGATACACTAAACTTATCTTATTCGGAATGAAAATTTCAAATAATTATTCTAAGCACAAAGTTTAGAATAAAACTATGGCAGCATTCAAAAAGCTGTTACTCAAAATAGCTCATACACTTCTAAATCATAGAATTAGTAAGTATATTAAAATTCAAATCAAATCCACTGATCAAAGGTTTCTTGTGAAGATGACATGGAAACACTTTTCAAAGCCAGGCAATTCTTGATTGTCCATTTGTGTCAGGTGATTGCTCAGCCCATCTCAGAATCACTCCAGCTCTCTGATAGCTGGCTGGCACCCAGAGCTGTGTTCACATGGTCCCCAGAGCCTGAGTGCAGCAGCTCCTCTTGGTGCTCAACCACAATTTTTGGCCCCAGTACCACCAGCATCAACAGGCTTTCTATCTTCCACTGTATTACCACCATATACTTTTATAATCCAGTTGATCCATGTTTTGGATTTGTGCTTTTGCTCTATTCAACTTAAATTTCAGTCCTTCCTTAACCTGGATAATTGGGTATTGACTGTAGGATCTGAATGCTCAAGCAGGGTTTGGTGCCCTCAATTCTAATTAAAGTCAGAGTCAGTTGAGGTTACTCAATGCTTTGCAAGATCTGGATCTAATTATCACATTAGGCCAGATAAGAACCTACTGATATCCTGAGATACATGTTTTACATAAGGAAAAGCAATATGCATAGAGGTTAAATGATTTGCATAAGGTCACTGAGAGAATATATGGCAGAACTCAAATAAAAGCCTGCTAGTTCCACCCTTTCAGCCTCAAGCATTTTTTATTACCTCCAATTTTATATTCCTGCCAGAAGAAGTCATTTCCATTTCAAATATTAAATGGGAAATCAGAAAATGTAGTGAACTCTGAACCACATCTCCTTGGTAATCCAGCAAGGCAGATAAGCCATATACCAAACCTGTGGGTTCAAATGGGTTAACCAACACATTTAATACAGCTATTGTATGAAATGAGATTGTGTCTGCAGACATACCAGTAAATACATCTATCTCTAAGCAGGAGAATGTATGGATGCACACTTAGTCCCCATGCAGATTATTTGCATATATTTACATAAATAATGCCCAACAAACTGTTTCAAGGGACAGACTGATGTCATTTCAATTGGACATCATACAGTCTTAACCCAAACAGTGCTAAGTATAGGCGAAGAGAGGAATCAGAAAATATTTGATTGTAAGCCCTCTTTTCATAAGGCAGTAAAACATTTGGGTAGGACTCCATTCACCCGCACTTCCTCTTGGATATATGGTCACAGGTAATAAAAAAAATGGAAGATGCTATTTTTTATTATTGCAGTCCTAGCAGATATTTGTCAGTCTCAACAGCAGATCAAAAGGTTAGAATATGACTCAGCAAAAATTATTTTTTCCCTTTCTACTGTTGTTTTTAACTTTCATTTTTCAAACTCTACCTTTTCAATTGTGCACCTGTGTTGTATAGAAAACTATTAAAAGCATTCATGTAAAAATTAAGTTTAAAAACATCTATAAATACTTAATACTATTTACAGCTGCTGTGTCACATGACCATATTTTGGACTAAAGAATACCTACACTACAAATTAGCCACAGCTCTGGAAGCAGTTCATAAGACAAGAGCGCTGCTTAGCAGAAATCAGAACTAAAAAAATAGCTCGAAATTTCCCACCATCTGTAAACTGTGCAACACTGAGAGAAGCTTCTAACACAAATAAACAAGTCCTACCCCTTGAAAAAGGAAGCTATTTGATTTTGCTGATGTATTTCCATTACTGTTTTATGCATAAACACATGCATTTCCTGAAGGTAAAAGGGTCCAGTATAAATACAAAGTGTGATTGAATTCATCTTAAGAATGCATAATGAATAATTCTACTTGACTGTATACAAGAAAGATATTTGGAGCACTTACTGTATCATCTTTGAATATTGAATATGTGGAACACCATTTACTATAAAACCCTGAAATATGACCAGTTATTTCAAGGTTCACTATTAAATGATTACAGAATAATTTAGCAAGAAAATGTTTTGTGCAGTAATTAATCGATGAGGTTTTTACCCTTCCCCTTTATTCCTCTTGAAGTACATTTATAGGCAAGGCATAGAAATATGCTTTAATAAAGGTAACAATGAAGAACATTTTCACATTAAAGACACCAATACAGAATTTTAGAGCATTTGAAGGGAACAATAATTCTACAGCACCTGAATTTACAACTGCTTTTTTCAGGACATGAAATAATCTCACCATCCTAAGCACTCTTAATAAGTGCTCACCTATTTCAGCAAAACTGTCCATATATGTTTTTTCTTTTCCAAAACTGAATACACATTTTCATGCTGCATATTTAAAGCACCTTCAGCCTAGCTTCTTCAGCAATGTGAAGGGACAAAGCATAATAAAAGGACACTAAATACTTGCCCCATGGAAGAATATCTCACACAGGAATCAAGACAGTCTAAAAATACTCCCTAATGATGCTCTCTAAGGACTTTCCCACTGGCATTCTGGGTATCCAGGCTGCACATGGGTCAGGTGGAAGGGATACAGGGTGCCACTTCTCTACAGGGATCCTAAGCTAGGATAATGCCTACAGGCTGCAGGCAATACTAGATGAAACACCTGAACTAGATAAAGGCCTCCAAGAATAGAGAAAGCATGAGTGTGATCCTGACCTGCACTTCATCCACCCTGCTCTGGGCAAGAAAGTCCCATGCTGAACCCTAGAGACAGAGCATAAAGACTCAGGAATCACACCCTCGGTATGCAGCTGAAGTCTCCCAAGGCCTATGCTCTCATATGTTTTATAAATACTAGTTGGAACTTAATTAGGAAGAATGAAATGATGATAATTATTAAGAAAAAATAATATGTGAACAACAAATGTGTTTTAAAATTCAGCATGTACTAAATAGTGCTTCTTTTTAAACACTAATACATCTCCTTTTCTAAAAGGAAAGTTATCACTCTTTTTCAAACTTCTACAAATCTAATAATGGAACGGTTTGGACAGTATTTGCTTTCCTTCTCTTAAGGGCTGATTCAGACCAGTCTGCCACAGCTGCAGCAAGCTCCAGCTCATAAGAACTCACAGAACTCACAATGGTATTTTACAATTTCAATTGTGCACAATGTAACTTCTCTCTACTCTACAATAACAGAACCTGGAGTTTCTTGAAAATCTATCCCCTTCAACACAGTAACAAAAACTGGCATATCCTCAGCCACCATCTACCCTTTGAGGAAAAATTCTTTTATGAGAAAGACCTCAGATCTTAGCAGGTTAATGCTCTCATCTCTACAACTTACCCTACCTCAGAGCTGACAGCATCATCACTACAAAAAGATGAGGAGACACACAAAAGAAATGTACAAAAAATCCCCCAACCCAAACCCCAAACCCCACACTATTATCTTTTACACACACACCACACAGCAGATCAGCACCACAATAACTGCCACATATAACTTGAACTTGCTTCACCCAATCCATTCCATTTCTTATAGCCCAGATGTAT
>WEZZ01006217.1:3168-16717 GCA_013400585.1 Chloropsis cyanopogon
TTTAGCATCTTCCAGTTAGATTTTGAGATTCTATTTTGATTTTTTTTCCCAACAAGTAAGTTTCATTCTAGAAGTGCTACTTTAAAATCTTAACTATAATATACTCAGCTGATGTAAATTGCTATAGCATCCACATGGATGACCATTAATTCACATGTATGTTAGGTATCAAAGGCACTGAAGATGTAAGAACTTACAGAAGTGTTAGCTCTTTTATTTTATTACTGTAATTAATCCTAAAGGAGTTCTCTCCAGTAAAGCCAGTTGCTTTAAGAATATTGACAACGCTAACTCATCTGACCAGCATGTTCTTTCATTCCCACTGGGACTAAAACACCCTTAAAGTGAAACTACTATCAGCTGTAAAGATAATATATGCATTTTTAAAAAGGAAGCAGTTAAATACAAACATTTCACAAACACCTGACAAATTTACATAGTATAGCATTCACACTTTGAGAAAACTAAAGCAAACATTGTTTAAAGATGCATTTTTTGTTGAAGTACTATGACCTTATAGAGTCTTGCCAAACTTTTCAAATAACAAGATTTTTGGTTTGGTTTGTCATTGGAAAAAAGGACAAGTAAAAAAAGAATTACGTTATGATTTAAAAACTACCTTTCCACAAGATGAAACTCCAAAAACACATTTGCTTCTGACAGGATAATTTCTTAGCTAGTTCTAATCTTCAAAGGCATATTCTGAGATGATGTTTGCCACATGCACATGATTTTGGTTTTTGTTTTTCTGTTTTTTTTCCAGAGGAAGGGACTTATGAAGCGTTCTGTCTCTTTCTTTAAAAACACTAAATCATCTCAGATAGGTGCAACATTGAGGCTGCAGCCAAGGTGTTATATCCAAGTTGGAGGGTGTTTAATATCCTGCAAGTGGTGTCTTCTTATCAGCTGAAGGAAGAAGAAAATAGGAGTCTATAGGCAGAAGTTTTGGAATTCTTCTGATTTGTGGGCTGCTGTAGTTAGCCCAATATTGTTAATTTGAAACCCACATGACTGCTGAAATCTCTAAGTTCTCCCAGTCTTTTTATCACTAGAGTCTTTCAGAAGACAGAAAAAACTACACAGTGAAAACATAGGAAATATGATTCTGTGAACAGAGGAGGACATTTTACTGCATGTGGTATTGATATGTTCCATCTGAATATAAAAGTACTTGGGTTATTCCCACTGTTTGCCTAATGGCCAAAAGAAAACCAGAATTCTCCTCACTCCTCTCTAACACAATTACGCAAATCCCATTCTCCTACAAAGTGGTGTAGTACTTATTCTGAAAGTTTCTTTTAAGAGAGAATTGTATCTATGCTATATCATGAACACTTCTTGGAATCTCCTAAGCATACAAAAAGTTAAAAACTAGAGCTTTCTATTGATTTCAGCAAGACACCATAATTCTTTGAGGACAGGAGTCAGCTGTTTCTTCTTTGAGAAACTGAAGCTTTGGAAAGTGCTTAACAATTCCAATACTCCTATTTTTTTTTTTGGTTGCCTTTATTGCTGTTACCAAAAGACTCTTGCTGTGGCCTGATAATGTCTAGTACAGGTGCCTGAATAGAGGGTGTATCAGAGCTCTGAGCACCAAGTGACTTCCTGCCGAGGCATTATTTCTGGACTGTCAATGAAGTTGAAAGCTCCTGAGGGATTCCAAAATGGGCCACTACCAAAGACTGATCAAAAGGAGTCAGAAATCAAGCAATTTCCTCTAATTGGATCCTTGCAGCACTTACAGAGAGAATTATTTCAGAAACCCACTTTCAGAAGGCAGCATGTAGGAAGGTTCAAATGCCATATAGATACAGTACCAGTAATTAAAATTGGACTACCATTCATTGTATAATTTAGAGATGACTGATTCCCTGAACACTCAGAAAACCCTTTTCATCCTTACCAAACAATACCCAAGCCCGGGACAACCTACCCTCTCTATTTTCAGACTCGGTTCTACTATTCTTATCTTCTCTATGTTAGCAAACCCTGTTCAGGTGGTCAGGAATTGTGTGAAGCGTTTAGTTCATGTTTAGATCAGTATAGTTCTTCTAAGGGCTGTGAGGAATAAAAGGGATGCCTTGAATTTAAAGCTCCCCCAGTAGTGGGCTGAAACTGGTGATAGGTTAGAGCATGGCTGTGCATTTGGAATGTTACTTTTGGATGGCACCTACACCATTGAAGGTGTCTGCCCTGCTGCAGAGAGCTTTGATGTGACACTTAGAGGCACATATCAATTAGCTGAAGTCAGGGTGCTTATTCTTATGCAAATTATGCATTGTGAACAGGAGAAGCAAACTCAGACTAACATCTGTCATGTACCACCTACAAAAGATTTCTGCTTTCATGTCTCAAGGCTGTCTTGGTTTAGCCATAAATCGTATTTTGACAGGGTTTAATAAAATACAAATTATGGAACTAGTGAGTCATGCTCAGAATTTCCATCAGAAAAATACAAATGGGTGTACATTTTAACTGAGCTGTAAATAGATCGAAATTGTAAACCTAATCCTTGGAACTTTTGCAGCTTTACAGATTTTAGAGGAATATAATTTCCTATTCAGAATTCATTCCTAAATTAATGCTGAGCATGACTATGTAATGTGTTTGTTATGAGGCAGGATTAAAGGAATTTACCCAACATTATATCAGATACTGTATGTGTTTTAGGCATTCACATAAGCAGTTTTTATCTCACATTTATTTACCAGAAGGTCTCCAAAAATAAAAGGAATCAAAATATTCTTTAACTCCTTTGCAGTGTGCTGCTGCTAGGCTCAGATTCATTCTGGTGAACCACAAATGCACAGCCAAGGTGTTTACATTGGGAGAGTGGCTGTTCCAAGCTTCCTTTGGGGTCAAGAGCACCTGGAGCTCCAGCCCATGGCTCACCCAGCCCTGCCCTTAGGAAGCTGCAGCCATGGAGACAGAGCTCTATCCTCCCTGCTTTGAGAAGACCTCAAAGCAAATTCTTTTGCCTGTTTGGCACTTCATATAAATGCTTTATTCTTTCCTGATGTGCTGTGATTCTCCTCTCCTTTCTATCCCGTAGAATTGCTTTTGCTGTCAAAACCATGATTGTATTTTTACTGCACATATTAAGGAAATGCAGTGTGAAACATGAAGGGAAAAAAAGAAAAGATGAAAAGAGGAAAAAAAAAGTTTATATGTCCAAACATTTTCATCAGACATTTTTAAGAAATAGGACAAAATAGAAACTTTTTGTGAAACTTTTTCTCAGTGTTGAGTGAATCTGGAAGGAGCCTTTTATTTGCTTTTTGTTTTTCCCTTTTCTGTTGCTTTTTACTTTTTTGTTATTTTTAATTCCCTCTTGGGGTGCCTACTACATATTGCTCATGCAATGAAGTATTATGGAACTAGGTAAGAGAGGAATATATTAAAGCAAAGACTAGTTCAGCTAAATGGCCTGTGTGGTTTACTTTTGTCAGAAATCACCTTTGCATCATGAACTGCTTCCTGAAAAGTGTAGAAGTGCCCAGAGAGCCAAGCACCTTAATGGGCCAACATACATAAGAATGACATTGTGTTACTCTGATTCCTTTTTTGCTTACACTTCCCTATACCCTAATCTTTGAAGTTTGACCTAATTCCCTTTAAATGGGTTTTTCAGGCAACTTTTTTAGGTGTCATAGAATCATAGAATGGCCAGGGTTGGAAGTGACATTAAAGATCATTTAATCCCAATCCCCTTTCAGGGACATGGGCAGGGATACCTTTCACTAGAACGGGCTGCTCAGAGCCCTGTCCAACCTGGATTTAAACTCCTTTAGGGATGGGGTAGCCACATCTTCTCAGAGCAAAGCTGAAAAAAAAAGAGGTATAATGCTTTTAAAAGTGAAGTCCTTGAGCAAGTGGTATGCATGATTTATTACTTATCTCCAGAAGTAAGAGGTATGTCTGTGCTGCAGTTTACACACACGTCCCATATTCATCCTGACAACTCAATGGAAAATGGCCTCCATTTCATGGGTTCATCATAAGTGATGCTTTGTCTCTTTTTAACATTCCATTTCATTGATTCTGAAGAGCTTATTAGCAGGCTGAAATATTTCCTTTAACCCACAGAATGTGTATGTCTGCAGAAGATTGAGCTGCTTTGAATCTAGTTCTCAGTAGTAAGAAAACACTCAATAAACTTAATCTACAAAAAGATTAATTCAAACTAACATCTTTTGGTTTCAAACTAACAATTATTTTCAGAATGATTCATCTGAATTTCATTTTTTTTAAAACACTCCTCATCATTTGTTAAACAACGAGTACAAATTTAGGTTGTGTTATTTTTATTGACAAGTTGTGAGCAGAGCTGCATTAGTGAACTACTGCAGAAAGAACATCTGCATCCTTTCTTAAGGCAGAAGAAAATATATCTGTAAAGTTTTTATATTTTGGAACTTATTGCCATTGTATTTATTTCATTTTACAATACAGAGAAAAATAATTAAAAAATATATTAGAAAAAGCTGTTGCAGGACATAAGTTTGCTGCTTTGGGATAAATGAGTAATGGCTACATAACTGTCATCACACAATCACTTTTAAGCCTTCTTTCATGGTACACAGCTCTGGGCTTGGGCAGTGCAACTAATTAGAGGGTGAAATCAAAGCCATATATCTTTCTTCTCTTGTGGATTTTTACTCCTTGTCTCTAAATGGCTATCATGCCCTTCTGACTATATGAAATAAAATTAAATTGCATCTTCCCAACCAACATTTCCATAATCCTGTCAAATAATGTACATGTGCTAAAAGAAAAACATATTAGTAAGTGAAAGGCGCTGCTGTCAGTTGTAGATAAAAGAAGTCCTTAAGAAACTGCAGCTTTTAACGGTCTAGAGTATAGCTATGAGCACTGCTGCTGTTCTAGGAAAAGGAGGGATACAGTCAGAAAGTTCATAATTTAGCATCAGGTTTCAGTGGCCAGCAGCATCTTAATTTACAGGTGCTATGTTAAAGGTAGCTTAACTTATATTGACACAAATGTGAAAATTTTGGTAGTTGTAAGTTTACATTAAAGAAACTTTTTATTTTTGTTCTTCTAATGCTTTTCTTGATAGTGTGGTTTTATAAAATTTGCATAGATTCTCTTAACTGATTCTTTTAAGTCCAAAGCCAAATCGTACACTTGATACCCTAATTTTGAAATTACCTATTACAGGTTTTGTGACTATGAACAAGAGAGTGAAAGACAATATTCCAGGAGCAGGATGAACAGGTGATAGATGACCCTCTGGGCAGATCTGCTGGTATATACTTTGCCATAAATATGGGAACCCTGAAAAAGGTTGAAAGGCAAAAGGCAATTCCTGTATTAATATTTGTGCATTGTTCACACCAGTTTTCATATCCACAAATTTTGCAGATGTTCACAGACCCAACTTTTATCTCAGCCAGAACTCCAAAGCAAGAACAGAAAATTCAGCCAAATATATGTTTTCTGAATTTCACAAAATACTACTAGACTTACAAAGACTGATTATATTTTCTACTCTACCTAGTAGGAAAAAAAAAAGGTGTCTGTGAGAAAGACATATGTTTTCAAAGAAAAATTATTTTAGTCATGAAATTATTCCTTGTGTATTCAGCTCCACTAAAAGTATAGTTCAGGTGTTCCCAGGAAGGTCAGAAAACTTAGTTTCTTCAAGAGCTTGTTATCTCATTGTCCAGTTAGTAAGTTTGTAATAGTCCTAATCTAATCACAGGAAGATTTCTCAAAGGCTGTCCATCAATATCAAGATCACCATTGTCATGAGATCAGAAGCTGGTACTCAAAACCTTATTTGAATTTCTGAGGCAGCAGCCACACAGTGGTATCTCATTTCTCCTAGAGACCTGCCTTCCACATGTAAACTGTATGAGCTCATTGAGGCAGAAACCTCTGAACCCATCTGTGTCCCATCACATCAGAGTTCTTGCTTTCTTGAAGGGAGTGATGCATCTCATTCTAAAACTGATCAGAATTTTGCCTCCAAGTGCCTCTCTTTTCTCCAATAAGTATGAAGAAAACCACAATAAATAGCTGAAATGCAGACATCTGGGTAGCAAACAATTAAATTTACATGAAATGAAATCTCACCCGAAGGGTTTATAATTAAAGTGCAATTATATTCCCAAGTTACATGAACAGGATCCCATCCACTGTCTTTAAACAACTGTTGCTATTATCTACTTGCAGTGAGCTAAAACAAACAGATTTGGATCAAGCTTGATCATCTCATTATACTTTGTTTCATACAACCACTGTCTCAAAGCATGAGACTTTCAGTTTGAATATGAATGGGTATGGAAGGGGCAAAGAGAAAAAATGCAGCAGCAACATGATGTGCCTACAGATATTAACTAACAATTGGTGTATTAATTAAAAGTTTATTTTCTATGTGATGAATCATCAAAAACCATAAATCTATAAATTAAGAGATATAAGAGATACAATCTCCACTGAGTCTTATCTAGAAAAGAGGTACTTTTGGTATGATAGAAAAATTATTTCAGGTAACCTTTGGGGGAAGAATATACAAACTTTACACAAGAAAAGAGGTGAAAATTATAATGATGAAGAGCACAAGAAACATTTTGGAAAAAAATCAAAATATATTGTTTAGAATTGATTCAAAATCGTTGCTTTATATATTTTTTTCTTTTCTTCCTGGCTTGCTTTTGTCATTTCTGGTCTCAAATAATAGGAATAAAAATATTTGGAATTTTATCTCTTTTTGTCACAATATATTGTGGTAAAACAGCCTTTGTTGTTTACATATAAACCAGTAATAGTAATCAAAATTTGCAGTTTAAAGTCAGCTAAAACCAGTATTTCTGTAACTGCAAAATGTCTTGAATTATACCTCTGTATTCATGCTCTCTCCTACCTACTGGATATGGAGAGGGAAAGGTGGAGTGGCCCAGTGGTGATGAAATACTCCTTGCTATCTGTTCTTACAATACCCATTGCAATTTTAAAAACCATGAATGGAAATAATAACAGATGAACAAGAAAACAGACTTCCAAGCAGGAAGGGATGAAAGCAGAACATATTACAGATTGACCAAAGAACAGGAGGCCCCCCAAGCAGCCTTCTGGGTGTTCTGTAAAAAAAGCCCTATCAGGAAATATGTGATAGCATATGGAGGAGTGGATGATAAAACCTTTCAAACACAAAATCTGCAAGGGGTGAGATACTAAAACCTGCTGGAAGATACTGGTGAGATGCAGCCACAGACCATGTTTGGAAAAGCACTGGATGTACCTTACAAGCTTCCAAGCTCTTTTGAGTAATATACTTTTGTGGTTTTCATTTAGTCTCTTTTGTTCCTTCCAAAGGATGATTATTTCCTAAGCATTAACAAAGTGTGCAAAAGTATTATGCGCATACAAAGACATTACTAAGTGTTGTACATGAAGAAATCTGTCTTCAATTATATTTGAAGCAATTACTTTGATATCATCTTTTGTTTACAGTAAGCTACCATGAACAAGGATGTCCCTCAGGAAAAAGGATTTGAAAAGGACATAGGAAGAAAAGGCTCTGAAAACAATGTTAGTTTTGAAGTTTTTTCTAAGAAGGAAAAGAAAAAATCATGCGCCAAGTCTGTGTAACAAAAGAAGTCCTCACTCACCCAAAAGAGTTTGATGACAGGAAACAGGAGGAAAATAGTTGGGGTCCAATGGATTTTAAGACTTAAAAAACAAAAACTGTCCACAGATTTTGAGGTAGCTTTGCCTAACATATTTTTGTGGTTTTGTTCTTCGGTGGATATGTATTTCTTGGGTAGCTGGTAAATAACTAATTGTTTCCATGTCCAGCAATGCTTCATCTTTAGCTTCATTTCTTGAATGTTAGGAAAAAGGAATATAGTTGACAGTCACGCTTTTCCTTTTTTTTTTTTTTTCTCTGTAAAATGAAAGCATGATTCATTTCATAACTAGGAAATGATGCTGCAGCTACATAGAGAGCAGGAGCTCTTGAACTTGTTTACTTCCACAATGAACTGTTGAGGAGGAGTGCACCCACATCAGGAGAACTTTGGTGTCTGTGCCATGCTGGGGGAGCAGAGGTGCCGGGACATGAACCAGGCTGGGGCAGGGAGCTAGACTGCAGCACTGTCTTTGTCCTCAGATCCCTGGGCAAATTAGCCTCTGGAGAGAACTGAAATGTGTGGTGTAAAAACAAGTGAGCAGTGCTGCAGCCTGGGACCAGACTGACACCCCTTAGACATGAGGGGATCTTGGTAAGCTGTGTGATGGCAGCAGTGCTTTCTCCCAGATATCCAGCATGATCCATCAGGCCTCCCCAGCAGACATGGCTGTGTGGGTTGTGTTAGACCAGGCTTCCAGGCTTCTGGAATAGCATTAGGTGATATATAGCCTTAAAACAATCGCTACAGACCAGCTCAGACACAGGAGCCTCTGTCCTTATCAAGGAACTCAGAACATCCCAATGACATTCTGGCACATCTAAGACACAGCTTGTGATATATCTCAAGGATAACCAACACTGGTATATTAAATTTTGCAAGCTTTAAAATCAATCCTTAAAATTATAAAACAAGAGCTTATTCTGCCCATATAACTCACATGAATAATTTTTGAGTTGGCCCACCCAGCCATCCGCAGTAAAATTATACTAATTCTGTTGGATCCATGTACATCAAACTTGCCTAGGGATAAACTAGCTTTATTAGGGTGTTTTTTGTATGACAATGGTATTTCATGAAAATTAGGACGTAAGGATGTGACCAGAGTCTTAGGGCTTCCTCCTGCCTCTATGTAGTGACAGACCCTGAAAAGGCAGAATCAGATCTCTGATATATAGCCCTGTATATAGTCTGTAATAGCAGCAAACAAAAAAATTCTTAAGAAAGTAGAAGACATAGTATCTTTTTTAATGCAAACATATTAGCATGTGAATGGGAGCTGATATCTTTGAGTCTTACAGAAAGAGCTTGCAAGTTAAAACCAAACTTGCAAGTTAATACACTTGAAAATGTACAGTGAACAATCAGTAGCTTTCCCTTACCAGAATCCTTTTATATTGCTTTTCTGCTTTTGTTTCTCTAGTCACAGGAAATACCTGTGTGTGTGTTTTTAACACCTAAATGCACTTTCTTGCCTTAATGATGAAATCAGAAGTTAGGAAAACAATATTCTTTGTGCTTTGCAAGTTTCCCCCATGAGGAATGCAGGTTACTGCAGTATGTTTGTTTAAGTGCCATGCTTACAACTGTAGCTCCCACGTGACTTGCTAGCTCAGTTTTCATTGCCCCTGGCTCTCTCTTATTATTTACCTTGTTTCTGAAGCTCCTTGTAAGGTGAAAAGAGGCCATTACTGAAAAATACAGTAAAATATAGTTTTCACCCTGAAAGGAAGGGTGAATAATTTGTTGACTGAATTATAGACTCATTTAGGTTGGAAGAGACCTTTAAGATCATTGAGTACGACCGTTGAGCACTTCCACCAGTTGCCCCAGTGTCCTTAAATGGGTCCCATCTGGCCCCATGGACTTTTGTGTTTCCAAGTGTTGTAGCAGGCCCACTGATCATTTCCCCTTGGATTATGAGGATTTCCTTTTGCTCCCCATCCCTGTTTTCTCAGGGGACTCAGGGGGCTTGGTACTCCAACAACTGCTCTTGCTATTAAGGGCTGAGGAAAAGAAGGTATTAAGTACCTCAGACTTTTTTCATCCTTTGTCACTATGCTTGCCCCAACATGCAATAAAGAATGGAGTTTTTCCTTAGCCCTCCTTTTGTTGCAAAAGTGTTTATAGAAAGCATTTTTATTGTGTTTTACATCCAGAAAAAGTAGCCAGAAAAAGTTCTAGTTGAGTTTTGGCCCTTCAAATTTTCCTCCTGAAAAACCTCACGAAATCCTTATAGTCCTCCTGAGTTTCCTGCCCCTTCTTCCAAAGGTCATAAACACATGGTATTTTTTACTGAGTTCTAGCCAAATTCTCTGTTCAATCAGGTCAGTCTTCTTCCCCACTGCCTCATCTTCTGGCACATGGGGACAGCCTGCTCCTGTGCCATTAAGATTTCCTTCCTGAAGAATGTACAATCCTTCTGGACTTCTTTGCTCTTCAGGACTGCTCCCCAAAGGACTCTCTCAACCAGTCTCCTAAACAGACTCAAGTTGCCCTCTGGGAATCTAAACTGGTAGCAGTTTTTCTGACACTTGTCCTTACTTCTCTGGGAATAAACCATTCTTACCATTTCATGATCACTGTGCCCAAGATGACCTCCAATCATCACATCAATCACAAGTCCTTTTCTGTTTGTGAAACCCAGGTCAGGTGGGACACCTTCCTCAGTTGGCTGAGTCACAAAACCAACTTTAAGGCCTCCTCCTGACTGTGACCAGGTCTGTAAGGAGCTACAACAGGCACATGGACCATCTTACACCTACCTGGAAGAGAAGAGACAGAATAGGAAGGCAGTGGGGGAGATGGGAAAGAAGCATAGTGAGCAGGAAAGCAGCTGAGGCATTTGAACCTGTCTGTAGAGGGATTATGAAATGAATCTGTAGCCTTGAACAGGATCCCAAAACTACTGAAGAACCTGAGACACAGCTGAGGGTAGGAATGAAAATCTGTCTTTCAGCCACTGACATGATATGAGGGGACATCTGCCAGCTCAGG
Organism: Chloropsis cyanopogon; assembly: GCA_013400585.1. Taxonomy (NCBI): domain Eukaryota; kingdom Metazoa; phylum Chordata; class Aves; order Passeriformes; family Irenidae; genus Chloropsis; species Chloropsis cyanopogon. The sequence goes on from WEZZ01006217.1 coordinate 13,818, forward strand.
AGGGAGTCCAAAGCCCAGGAAGATAATCAAAGCAGTAATAAAATCTAATTCAGGAACTCATTTTAAATTAACACTTTCTACTGCAGCTACATTTTAGAGCAAAATCTGTCTTTTGCACATTTCAATTCGCAGATACCCTCCCTTTACAGCAGACTAAGCAAAGAAGGCAGGTGGAGTCTTTTCAGCTAATGATAGACCAAAATCATCTTCTAGCAACTGGTGGTGCCTAACAGATGCCTGCAGATGCCTAATTAACATTCATGAAGCACTTGAATCCCTTAGATGAAGGCAATATACAGTAAAAGCATAAATTATTATTATGGGTACTAACTCCTTCAGAAAACAATTGTGACTATTCTAAAAAAATATGGTTTATTATTCCTTTTGCTAAGAAGGAATTAAGTAAAGACCAACAGAAAAAGCTTTTTTTTTTCCTACACAATAATTAGTATACTACCATGTAAATAGCAACAAACAAATATTAAAAGCTATGCAGGTGTTTCAGGAGTCTGGATTCCTAACAAAATCTAAGATTCCACCTAAATCTGACAGAAAGCTGGACAATCAACAATCATTAATATGATTGAAATTTTCGAGCAGACTACTCAATCATGCTACAGAGCTGCTAAGAGCATTCTGTGTCCTTTCCTTGTCCCTGACCCTTAAGCTGCTTTGCATCTGGATATTTAAATACTTTGCACAGCTGTGTCTTGCAGACTTCGCCTTCTCCATCTGCTTGTTTGTTTTCCTGGTTTTATTTTTCAGGCTGCTATTCTGTATAAGCAAAATTACCCTTTTATGCCTCCTCTGCCTCTGTTATTTCTTCTAGATATAGTAAACTACAGCATCTGTGGTACTTCTCCTGTTATAGATTTATATTCCTCTAGGTAGTGTGTGATAAAGATAAGAAGCCTCAGTTGAACATGAAGCTGATGCCCTAGTCTGACACATAAATCCCCAAAGCTTTTTATTTCTGAAATTTTCTACAGAGTATCCCTATGGTGTATAAATGACTTCTTTTGATTCTTTACAAGTATGTATCACCGGTCAATAGAAAAAAAAAAGAAGACAAGCCACTGGGCATTCAACAGAACACAGTTACCCTCTACATTAGCAAGAGTGACACTTTTTTTTTTGTCAGATAATCTGAATACTCTGACAGTAAATATTACTAGAAAAAGAGTTCATAACCTAAGAAGAGTAGGGATTCAGATTTGATTTCTAAAGCATTTCTGTGTCTTCGGGTCAGCATGTTTGCAGAATGAAAGGATGTTTCCTGACCTTTTTATCTCTGAAGGGTGGGAAGTAACTTTGGGTTCAGACATTTATCTCATATCCTAGAAACAAATTGAGCCAAGTTTTCAAGTTCTATCTCCCAGTTATTTCTGGATTACTGAGCTTTGTTTACTCTGAACTGTTTCATAAAGGAAGTTAAAAATTAATGCTGCTGCTTAGCTATATACTTAAATATGAGCTCAGCTTTCAGCACAAACAGATGTTCTTTGCTTAGTTGGGATGGTCTGGAAAAAAAAACAATTACAAAATTGTTTTGATGTGTTCAATTCTAGGAATCTGTTAATGGCTTATGGACAGAACACACGGATGGCTCTGTTAGGTCAGGACCGTGGCTTTCTCACCAGATATCATAAATGGATATAATGGGACAAAAGGTAGGGGGTCACATACTGGAAACCCACATGGATTACAATATCCTACATCTTTCTTATCCATTAATGCATCCCTGATTATTTGTTTCCTGTGCTATCCTGTACTGAGCCCTATCAATGTGAAACGAATTGCAAGATGAGAATCTTTCCTGCTTAAAGAAATCTGTCAGATTACCTTAAAAATTTCATTTGTCAGGTTTTGTAATAGCTGTTATATCCTGCTGAATTATTGTGAAATATCAAGAGCAAGGTAGCAAAACAAGCCCTACTGAACAGAAATTTAGCAAACATGAATCACTGAAATATAATTCTGAATGACCTTGGGGAGAGGGAGTGGAAAGAAGGTAAGGTCAAATTTATTGGAGTACCATCTGATCATGAGCTTTGCTCTTGGACACAGTTTACATTCGGTTCATGGTCGGTGCACTTCCATCTCCCTTTTGCTTCATGGAAGTTTTAGAAATGTCTCTGAGCCTTACAGAGAAATCTAATCATATCCAGGTAAATTCTCTTTAGTTCTATAAATAATAACCACACTTCATCTTGAATAAAACACAAACCTTAAAGACAAGCACAGCATGAGGCTAAGGGGAATCCATTTCACATCTTCTTTACTCATAAAGTCTTCTAGAATCGCAGACTTTAGAAAAAAGACTATTAAACTACCCAATCTTCATCTTCTGTTTATCACAGATGCCTACCATTTCTCCAAGTCACCCCTGAACTGAGCACAGTAGCTGACATTTGATGGAAAAAGGTGATTATGTTGCCATTCATCAGCTCTTCCGATGTCAGCAGGGCAGCCTACTGTGTACTGACTCTAATTAGGCCATGACTGAAATAAAAGTTGTTGCTGACTTGTAATTTTGCGGTTGTGATTAAGAGCCCCAGTTGCAGACCATCTGACATTCAGCATTCAGAAGTGCAACAGGAATTTATTTCCTGCTTCCCATAGATTACAGGCTAGAATAATTCACTTGGGAAGAGTGAACTGCCCTTGATTTCTTACAGTACTTCAAACGCCAAAGCTTAGGTTAGAAAAAGTATTAACGGTTTATTATTGACAATGTTGATTAAAGAAAAAGGAACAATTCAACACAATTTTTTAGACAAAGCTTAGCAAAATGAAGAGCTAGGTCTCATTCTTACACATTTATACTTTGAGTCCTGCTTCAACTGTGAAAGGAGGAAATGTAATAAACTGACTGCCTCAAGGACGGAGGCATCTGAAAG
>WEZZ01006217.1:18993-35516 GCA_013400585.1 Chloropsis cyanopogon
TTTAAAAAATGGTCTCTCTCAGCTAGGATCTGCATTAGCAATTATATAGTGACACTGATGCAATGGTAACTATAAAACAAAAATGTGAGATTCTTGAAGGGGACAACATTTACTTACCAGTTTACTGAGAGTTATGAAATGCTGTTGCAAAGGGGACAAGAATGATCACTAATCTTGGTGTGTTTGTAACAATTCTCTTATAATAGCAGTCACTTATTGTAGGAAAATGAGAGATGGCCTTATAGGAGATTAGAAAAAATGTTAAGATCATGCTAATGAAAAGCCAAATGTAGTGTTGTAATTATTGTTATTATCTTTTTATGCTTTCCTCACCTCTGAAGTCTTGTCTGTTACTGAGCTCTAAGACCCTCAGGGCAAGGAAGCTGTTAATTCATCAGAGAAAGAGCTCTCTTTGTTGTAGATCCTGTATGATACTCACCAAATCAGCCTTCATCCCTTTAGTGTAAATAAAAACAAAGGTATCACGGTTGTGTAGTATTAGAAGAGACTTCAAACATACAGTAGTTTATCTGCATTCTTTGAGGAAATATTGAATGTACCTAGGCTGCCCATAACCCCATAACAAGTCTGTCTAATCCATTCCTAAAATATATTTCTCCTTTCAGAAGAGGCAAGGGATTCCTTGGTTACTTTCTGAAGTCTGCTTCACTACTTTTCTTACATTTAGAGATTGTTTTCAGTAGTTTCCATGGATGGAAGAAGCAACAGGAAATTTTGATTATGATTAAAGGTTGCTTTGGTTTTTTGGTCAGGTATCTACATACGACACGTGAATAAGAGAGCAAAAGCTCTAAGTTTCAGCATATAATATTATAATTTTAGAGAAAAAGAAAAACACATTTTATCTGTACCATCAAAATACTTCTGATGTCAGTGCCTAGTTTCATAAGTGGCTATCAAATACTAAGTTGTTTTCAAGTAGCTTTTCATATGTTTTCAACGTATTAAACATATGTTTCTCAGGAAAGCAGTAAAAATTACTAGTATTATCTCTCCTACCCTTTCACAAAGTTTTCATGCACTAAGTGGTCCCTTGTTTCCTGAGGCCATCTGTGTGATTTTCATAGTAAAGACAACCTCTTATTTTGCTAATATGGATAGTGTCTCCTGGTCCGTCATTTCATGGTTCCCAACATCTACTCTTGAAACTCTAACACGAGAAATATCACAATTTAAAGTTTCTTTAAGGTGTTTTTTACTTTTTTTGTATGCATATTTATTGAAGACATTCTGTGAAATAATCTATTGCAGAATAATATTTTGCTTTGTTTTTTTGCAGTTTGTTGAACATAGACATAAATGTCCTACCGTTACACTTTGAAAGATATTCCACATAAATTCAGGTTAGTAACAACAACAGTGTGTGTTGACAGAAAGCTACATCTAGCTTTCAATTACGATACAGGTTTGCATATATAGGCATAACTGGGCTGGTTTTATCTTCTGATCATCTGCTTTCGTCCTCTTAAGGATGACACAAAACGCTCCTCCCAGAATGATGTTTTTTCTGTGAGCCAAGTGTGCTTGCAGACAAACCTGAATACTTGGCAGCTGTATCCTATGGTATGCAGTTTCAGATAAAAACTAGCTTGGTATGTGCTGCATGTGTTATAATCACACTTCAATCTGAAGCCCCCATATATCCTAAATTGAAACAGCAATGAATATTTGAGACTCAGAAATAATCTTCCATTTCTGGCCATCTGTGGGGCAGATGTGCAACACTATTCTCACAGCTAAACCAAAAACAGTTTCAAACTTACCTTCCTGTTGTGCTTCTTCTAATCAACTCATTCCCAGATCTCGCTGCTGGCAGCAGTCATATTGCATGTTTGGTTTAATAGCCTTGCACCCCTGATATAATCCATCCCTTATGTGTGCACACATTCTCCCAGGCTCTCTTGGCAAAGTTCCTGAGGTGTACACAAGTGAACAGTGAGGAAGATGACAACTGTGGCACTGAAATGAAAGTGCACCTACTGAAAAGAGAAAGTGATGCAAACTGGGAAAATATGCAGTAAACTTGGGCACTGAAGCTAATGGAGCAGGAATACTGGACTCCCAATGTATTTTAGGAGCATGTGGGCAGATTAAAAAAACAAAACCCAACATGGTCCCTTCCACCACTATGATAACACACACCCCCTACTGCACCAATAATCTAGAAGTGACTACATGTTCATTGCAAGTAAAACATGAGGGCCTCTAGTACACTGCAGTGGGTGTTTGCTTAACCACTTTCTTCCCCAAAAAGCTATAATTATATATAATATATTATTACATTATATTAATTGAATTATTATATAAATACTTTAGAGAAGAAAACCCAACAGTGTGCTACCATCATACAAAATGTGAGTTTTTAAGTGAAAAATTTCTTTGTCACTTTCTACCACCTCATCAAACAAGTCATCCAGTCCTCCACAGAGCAGACTTCAGTCGGACACAGGATGCTGCTGAATGGAGACGACTCCCAGACAAACCTTCCTGAAATCCATGCATTCTACACAGTGACCAGTGACAGCACACGCTAAAAAAGAGAGGAGGGCTTGGGCAGGATAAGCAGAAGACACTCAGTGTGCTACCTTTAACAGCAGAAAGTGGGCTGGTTTTGTCTGATAACATTTGAGCCACAGCACTGCACATCACTGATCTACAAACTACCCTGCTGCTTCTTCTGTGGCTGCAAAAGGAAATGGGAACACATGGAAAAGGGGTCTCATTTATCACTTCACAGTTAAGTGAATTTCACTTGACACATATCTTCAGATCTCCTGGTGAAAGTAATTATAAAAGTGAACTATGTGGTAGTATATGATAGCAGCTGCTTGTTTTCCTGCTCAGTATCTAGTGCATCTCTAGTCTGGGAATTTTTGGTACCATTTTCATATAAATACCTTATTGCTCTGTTAATGCTGTAAAATAATTTTTAAAAAAAGTTCTTTGTTAATACCAATAAAACTTTTGAAGAGTTTTTAGTTTTTTTCATGAAGAAATAATACTTAATGAAAAAGAAAAGTCTTTATGGTAATGTTTTGCTAACCTGACTTGTAGATTTTATCTGCAATAAGCTTGTCATCCTAGTTTGAATAAATATTTTTTTCTTTCATTTTTTGTCCCTATGAAGGACAATACTAGGACCTGTAGATTCATTAAACAAGAATAGTTCCTGGTATTGTATAGATACCCCTTACAGCCCAGCTAACACTAGCATTTTGTATTCTGTTTGATACTACCCAGCACACTGTTATTTGCTAATGTTATTAATTCTATAAAAGTAAAATGGGTCAAGATTTGGAAACTGTAACCATGATTATTGCTAGCAGGATGCCAGCATTTAAAGGAGAACTGCTAATTTTGAAGATTAAAAATGGGAAAGTTATATATATATATGTAGAACATAAAGGGCCACATCCTGCCAGTAATGCTAAAGGCATGCTCCTAGTGAATTTATCCAAACTCCTTGACAGGAGCCTGTTGGAAAGAACAGAGCCTAGTCTAGCAATGAATCACCTTTCCTTATGAATTAAAATTGCTGGAGAGGATGCTCCTGCACTTGGCAATCCAAGGAGGCTCAGCCAGGATGAGCAGCTCCATTCCCTAGCTCTGCCCTTTCCATATGCAAGAACAGAAGGATGCACACTCTATTTCAAACAGTAAAATACAGCCTTTGCCAAATGCAGTAAGGCTGTTTGCAGATTGAAGCTTTGAGAATTTCAGCATTTCTTTTTTTTACCGATAAGTAAACATTGCATAACCCTTGAAAACTCCATGATCCAGATTTTGCAAGAATTTTGAAAGTCACGTAGTTAAAATCTATTTTATTCCCATCATATGAGTTTCTAGGTAATGAAAGTATATAATCTCATGCCACACTACATGAGATTCAAATTCTGTTTTCACACCTATGTAGTGCTCTTAACTTCAATAATGTTATATGAATACAGTTAAGAGCAGGGCTTGATTCAAGAGGCAAAAATTTCTCTGAATTTTAGACAACCAGACAGCGAGTCTCAATTTCTTTCTGGTGTTTAGAATTACCTCTTACATTTTTTTTATTTTTTATTTTGTTTTACTTATTAATTGAATCGATTCAGGTTTTTCTTTAATTTGCATTAGAAATCAATTTATTAGTTTGGGGTTTTTTTACTTGAACAATGGTGCCTGTATTCTTCAACCTCATTTTCAGCATGTTTTTTTACCTTCCCTGTCAGCATTTTACACTTCACTGATTAGTATGGGTAAAATTTCTTTCAATGGGATTTCTGCATCAGAAAGTTAGACAGTTAGTCAAAATTATTCATCTAAACTCTGTATCAGTGAAGAGAGACAGTAAGGGCAATTGACCTGTCTTTCCTCACTGAATACAGGAGGAGTCTAGACAAAAAAGCTTGAAATAGACAGTTATCTTAGGTAAATTAGCTAATTATCTTGGATGAGATAATTAGAAAATAATGAAAATAAATAATTGCTAGCTCCCAGGACGTTGCAGATGTTAACTAAGGAACAAAAGTGCTTTGAGAATCCAAAATATTTGGATAGTACTGTTTGGCCATTTCTGTTTCTTCTGCCTCTTATAAAAATAACTGTTTCATTCACTGTTCTTTGTGTATGACTGTGTGGTGGTTATTTTCCACTTGCTTTCTTCCCTATAGGCAAAATCCCACAACTTGAAAATTCAATGATAAAATTCAGGCTTTATCCAGAAATATGAGGTTTCTAGTCTTCCAAGAGAAACCAGTGTCAGAGATGATTGGCCTGATCATCTCTGCCTTACCTTAATATCTTCAAACTCATTTTGCTGCTTTTGTTCTTAAATAGCTCTCTTGGTTGGCTCTGTGTACATGATTATTTAACTCAGAGATAAATTAAAATTTCCTTTAGCTTTCTGTGCCCATACTTGTAGCTACTTGAACCCTCTCCTCAGTATGACCTTGAGCCTGTCACCATCCCTTGTGGCCCTGAGGTGCTCCAGAGTCTCATCACCTCTCTGCAATATAGTGTCTCATGTGCAGCCTCCAAAAATCCTAATATTCACATCTGTAGGGCTCTCTTTATATCCATTACATCCTCTTGCCTGTTCAGCTTCCTCTCCAGTGCTGCAGGAGAAAGAAACAAGCATGAAGAACCAAAGGGGAACTATTCAGAAGAGAGGGGAACAGGTTTCTGCAGAGAAAAGTGAGGTTTACTGGTCTTAAATCTTCTAACAGCTGAAGTGAGAGAGCTGGTGCTTTATGATATGACAAAACAGCATGAACCCCAATCAGCCAGAAGCAATATGTGGCTGCAGCTTGGCAAGGTACTCTATATGCCAAATGCATTTGTTCACACGGGAGGATAAAACGTTTGGATTATCTTTCAGAAGGCTTCATCTCCTACCAAAATGTGCCTCCCTCTGTAACACCTTATAGTCAATCAGCAGCCAGTCCTGTGCAGAGGTAAAATTGATACAAGGGTGAGCTCAAGCAGAGCAAGCGTGTGCTCATGGGCACAAACCCACCACACCCACACACACAGCGGCTGGCCTTGCAGAAGCCTGTAGTCTGCGGCAGTGTGCCTCGACAGTCAGCACTGCGGGCAGGGGCGGCGGACCCCCTGCTGGAGAACTCCGGGGGCCCGGGTCCTTCCCAGGCAAGCAGGCTTCCCGGCTCGGCTGGGGCTTCTTCTCTCTTCGGCTCGGCATCGGGCAGGACAGACGAGAGAGAGGCAGGCTGGCTCTCTGAGGCTTTATTCAGTTAACATAAACAGCTATGCAGAGGTTACAAAGTAAGGAAGGAGAGGCGAACCATGCAGCACGTGGCCCACAACATGGTGGAGGCACGCTGGGATCCGGCAGTCTCCTCCAGCGCCGGCCCCGGTCTCCCCAGGCTGTGCCAGTGCGGCAGCAGCCGGCGGGGACCAGCGGGACCAGGGCCGGTGGGACCAGACCGGTGGGTCCGGTCCCGCCCCGGGCTCCGATAGGCTGAACGGGGGGAAGAGCCGAGAGGACACTCGATCCCGGAGAACCAGCCAGAGAGAGAGCGCAAGCCTCGTGTAGGGGGTTTTATATAGGGTTCTGGAGGCGTGGCCAGCACCGGAAGATACAGGGGAGGGGACCACAGGTCAGACCACAATACCACAATTATACAACAAAGATACAATGCCACAGTAGTCAAGGCTTCATTTTTCAGAAGGACATAGAGTGACAGCTGCAAAATATTATTTTAGATTTTCTTAGAGCTCTCTTCATAAATCATGATTGATTGAAATAAACTCTCAACCGCAATTTGTTAATTTTATGTGATTTATTCCCAATGTGAAATGTCTGAATGTGAAAGCCTGCTAGAAAAAAAATGTTTTATACAACATCAGTGGTTTTTATCACCTTTAATATTCTAGAAAAGCAATTTTTGTGTACTCAATCCTCATGAATGCTTGTGATGAGCAGCGAGGAAACTGACTGTCACATGCCATACAGTAATGAGGACAGTAAATCAACTACTAAGAAACTGTTAGCCTGTTTGAGACTCAGAACATTTTCTAAAGTGAGAAAAAAGAGTCTCTCTAATCATTGCCACACTGGAGTTTAAAAAGAAATCACATTTGGAAACTGTATTTACTGATTATACAGAGAGCACTGTATTCAAAATAGCTGCAACAATTTGTACAATGTTTACTATCACAAGAGATTCCTGTCATAGGATGAATATTTCTCTTTAATGTAAATGCACTATAGAACACAATATTGCTTGAAAATAACATCACCGATTTAAGAGGAAAAGGACTTTATTTGCCTCAAAAGACCAAGTTCAAATTTGAATCATGTGGCCTGAGATTTGAGCAGAAATCCATTATTTGATATCCTCAGCAAATCAGGATGTGTTCATTAAACGGTTTAATAGACTTCAGAGAGAATGTAAGTGTATACTAAGAGCATCAAAAGACTGAGAGTGGGAAAGGAATGACATCACCACTGTGAGCAGCACTATCAGCACTGGGGTGGGTAATGCACTAATGTGGATTTCTGATGGGACGAGCCACAGCAAACATCCTGCAATACAATATGTAGGAACCCAGAATACAGCTTCAGAAAATATCCACAGCACTTAGAAAGTGCATAGATCATTTCTTTAATCAGATAAAAAATGCTGGGGTAACATGCTGTGTTAAGCCAACACCAAATATCCTGAAATATTGCCTTAAATGCTTGTCACTTTTTTAGGCTTTTTTGGTTTTTTTTTTCTGGAAAGAGATTGGATCTTACAAGTGACGCATTTGCAAGGAATGTCAGTTTGAATCTTTCCTATGACCCCAACACAGAGATATTCTGATTTACTAATCGACTCCTGGGAATAACTATGAAAATAACTGTTACCCTCTTGAGGAGAATAAGGAGAAAGATCATGCCCTGCACTTATTTTGAAACTACAGATCTACATCTGTCTGTACTGACACCTTCACTTAAAATTGGAAAAGGTGGCATTGCTTGTTACAGACTTGAAGAGTATCTGTTCCACTCATATCTGGCTGAGAGCTAGCCTGAGATGTGCTGCACAGTAGGTCAACAATAACAGAAGGTCAAGCAAAATGGGACTGGGGAATTTTACTGGAATTTAGGATTCCATACTAATGAGTTTGAAGAATTTGCAGGCTGAGATACTTTCTGCAAAGGAAGTCATATAGACGCAAAGCATTGCCATCAATGTAGATTTATTTTTCTATTTCCTGCTGGGTGGTTATTAAATTTCCTAATTTGTTTTTTCCCATGTTTTCAGTAAAGAGTGAACTTACCAGAATAAATGATAGAACCCCATCTTGAAAAGTCTTTTTGTGCTCTGAATTCACAAAATATTGCATTCTGCAATGCCAAATGTGTATTAGATATTTAGGATGAGATAGGGTTCCTTCAATTATTTTGTTTACGTAATTAGATGCCAGGTCATTAACAGAAGGCTCTCTTCTGAATGGTAGAAGATATGTCAACACACTTATGCACTCTAAAGATTTTAGTTTGCCTTTATTCCTGATTAACCATTTTCACAGCAGTCTGTGTGATTTTAACAATTTCACTGTAGTACATGATGATTTATGTATTATTTCAGAAAAAAAAATCTGTGAGTACCCTTCCAAAAATAATAGTGGACAGAATATTGTACTTGACCTACACCCTAAAATTTCTGTTGACCTTTTCTTTGAAAAATTCCAGTACCCTATTATTTGAAGTATAGGTTTGAAAATAGATGGGGAAAAAAAGCCTTTTGTAAGATATATCTCCTTCGTTGCTCCTGCAAAAATCCATCAAAAACATGCCAGGCCATGTTGTCTTTGAGAAAAGTCAAGCTTCTCTCTAAGAAAGAGGGCAGGTCCTTTTCCTGTGCCTTTGGAACTCTCTGGTGCTGGAGCCAAACCCTGTGAAAGAAGAAACTGCCGCATGGGAAGATATGTTCATATTGGGGACAGAGAGACAGACTGGAGACAAGGGTATTAGGAAAGAGGACTAGGGGGGAGACTGTGGGGGTGCGGGGTCCCTTGTTTCCCCGGCTAGCTCTCTTGGGGGGACCCCGCACCCGCAGGCACTGCCTCCAGCTCTTCCCCTGGTCCTTCCTAGCTTACTTTGCTCAGGAGGGCACCAGGTGGGGCTTGACCTCTTGCTGGAGCCCGCGGGCTTCCCACATAAGAAACCAGAATAGCAAGAGCGAGTTGGAGAACTTCTTTTCCAGTGGTACAGCTCCAACTGAGCTCCTGGTGGCTGGGAATGGCCCATCCCACAGGGCGCGGCCCCGCCCGGTCCAATCACAGAACAAGGAGGGAGACACGACATGCAACCTGACCAACCCCTTGCCTAATGGTGGGGATTTCCAGGGTTCCAGCCAACTAGGAGAGACCTCCAGGGTCCCCCGGGGAAGGTCCCCAGGGGCGGGGGTGTAGGGCTTGGTGGGTTCCATCTCGTCCATTGGCTGGTGGGAGGGTTTGGAAGCTGCTGGGGGAAAAACCCACTTGGGAACAGAGGGAGAGGGGGAGGGGCCGAACCGGGGGATGGGACCATTATAAATTAATACATAATAAATAAAATATAATAAATAAATGAACACACTGCCACAGGAGACAAGGTGGACTTATACGTGGAACCACAACAGAAAATTGATTGATTGTAATTAGCCACCTAGAGAAGTTGAATGTGCAAGCCAAAATCTTATTTTGAATGAAAAAAAAAAAAAACAAACCTGACAAGCACCCATGAAAAAGCTTCTGCAGTCTCAAAGTGGAGCAAGGACCAGAGAGAACATATAGCTGTACTTGCTGCACATCTTCCCTCCTCATGTTACACAACCAGGGCACACAAACCACCCTAGGCTGTGACCAGTGTTCCCTGACATCACCAAATAATCCTAAACTGAAAACACTGATCCTGATAGAAGCTTTCCTGTAAAAAATCATGTCTGAGTCAGAGATGGAGGTGCTACACAAAAGGACAGAACACAGCTCCTTCTCTGTCATGATCCCATCCTTGTCCTATTTTACTAAAATGGAAGAAAAGCTAATGGCAGTGGCAATGGTGGTGTTTTTGTTGTTTGTTTGAAGTTGTCCGTGCTTCCTAGGAATGGATTGGAGAACACAGCCTTCATTTTGCACAGGCCAACAAGCTCACCATATTTACAATAAATCCTCAGGGGTCTGAAGATGGAAAACCAGAAGCATCTCCCTCTGTGGCTTGCATGTACTGAAATTTAAGTGGAGGCTGATTTGTGCTGACATTCCTATTTACTTTCCAAGGCTGTAATGACTAATAATTAAGTAGATACTATACTAAAAGCTTCCACTTTCTCCAACAATAAAATTTAAGGATTCATTCAAATTAGAAACCTCCTCTGGCCAATTATTTTGATATGTAAGGATGTTGTAAGATAAAGATTACAGAAAAATAATTTCCATTAGTTATGCTTATCTGATTTTTCCTTCTATGACCTCTATAGCTATTGACGGACTGTAACTTTTCATTTGTAGTAAAAGACCTAGAAAGAAGATAAAGTGGATTTTACTGTCAAATTTAGGTTTCATCCTAGCAGGACACAAAATTGCAAATTAAATCCCCATGCTCAGCAACTGAAATCTAACACCTTGGAAATTATTTTTGGGCTTGTGTTCTTGGTTTTTTCCTTTTTCTCAGAAGCAACAGAGGATCATCTGGAAAATATTCCACCCTTTGATCCAATACACATCAATTTTAGACCTACCTTAACAGCTTTAAGGGTGGAATTCCTTATTTCCAGCCTTCCCTCTGTTATCAGAACAAATAGAAGGTTCTGTTTACCAGCAGTCAAATGATTTGCAGATGACAGTCAAAAAGGAATTTATAAAGTCTCTGTTCCAAGGAAAGACATGATCCCCTTAGCTTAAAAAAAATCTCCAAACTGACATTTCCAATATTTTCAAGACCGCCTAAAAATCTAAAGCTCCACCCTGAAGCTTTTCTTTTTTTTCTTCTATCCTTTTTTTCCCGAATATGTTCAAAATATGTCCTATCCCTTGATTCTATTGTAAATATGAATTCACATTTCATACACAGAGCCAGAGCCCTTTGTAATTTATGGGTAATTTAGAGTAAACCTGTTGTTAAAAGAACACCTTTTCCTCCCTTTAAACTACTCTCAAGAACAGAGCCAGCTGTGAATACCAAGCTCTTGGCCTCTGTAATATTCTTCCTTGCGTGTGTGTGTTTTTATGGTCTGCTCTTGCAAACCTTGCTTGCTTTGGGTAATCTTCCCTTACATCAGTATTTTAACAGAAGTGAATGGAACTTCTTATATAAGACGCTACTTGACGTGAGCAGTGAATGATAAAGCCAGGCTCTTTGTAGGTATTGCAGGATGTGATTTTTTACTTGCAACAATAGCATACTTCAAAAGAAAGGGCTGGAAAGGAAGTGTCCTTTGAGCACCAGCCTTTTTGAAGCCACACGCTGAAGTCTCAAGTTCTAAATCAGTGTGCACAGCCTTCATGAAGAGCACGGATCACCTTTTACCATCCTGTAACACTGCATTCATTTGTCACTCCTTAGGGACCATCATATTTGTGAATGGGGATTTCTTCTGAATTTTATTTGTCAGCATTCATTTGCAAAAGAAACTGGCCCAGGTTATTAGTTAGTATGAAGAGGTATAACTCTACATATGTCAAAAAATGATGGGTATCTGATGTTATACACACAAAATCTTAACTGCTATATTAAAAGAAGATTGCTCTGTGCAGCCTGCAAATTTCAGCATGTGGTACAGTAACAATGTCCAGATTTTCCAGCTTTTAGGTATTTTTTATGTGAAAATTCATATGACAAATGAACAGGACACAGGATCTTTTCAGTATTACTTGTATTTGAGAAGCATGAAACCCAAACAAGTGTGAACCTGTAAGGAAGTTTCTTAAGACTGATGAATATTGTTGTCCCAAAATTCTAAAAAGCCCAGAGGCTGATGCTTCTACAACCTTCACATAACTCCCCAGGAAAAAAAAAAATTAAAAAGGAATGGGGATTATTTATTTTCTTAATGTCTTGTATGTTGACCTGAGATTCAAGGACACATGACTGATCCTGATGGCCAAGAACTTCATAAACCACATGAAAAACAAAATACCACATACCTAGCAAAGGTAAAGGTCATCCTTATAAAAGGTGCCAATTCTTCACATCCCCTTCTTCTTGTCCATTAACACAAGTATCATTTTGTCACTTATATTTCAAATCAAAATAGATTGCTCTTTTTTCCCCTATGGATAAACATGTAGATTTTATACATACCTCCCAGAAATCAGGTTTTGAATGTGTGCCATAAACCTGGAGAAAAGACCTAGAGCTTGCCCTGAAAGTAGGAATACTGTTTCCAGAGGTGTTTGTTTCTAGTTTGTGTGACCAACGAGGTGCAGTGGGACATGTGGCACCCAGCCAAAGAGATATGAGACAGCTTCCACCAGAGGATGGATTGGTGTGTGAAGTAAACCTGCTTGTCTTCATGAGCCTCCAGGGAAAGAGAACTCCACACTCTGACTGTAGAACTCACCACTTCTATACACAGTGAGGTCCCCTTGGAGAGTCACACAGCCCCTTCTGTGCTGCGTAAATGAGAAGCTGAGCAGCAAAGACTCCATCCTACCATTTTATTCATATGACACTGTGAACCAGTTTGCAAGGATTAGAAAATGTCTAGAACCAGAAATAACTTCAGGTGAAGGCCTTTGATTGCCACAGTAGGTTGCAAATCATAACAGGCAAGCACAAGATATCCCATAACCTTACAAAACATTCCAGGACAGTTAAATGGAGTACTTTCCTTGCACAACTTCAGAACAGTTCATCTCTAAAGCATGACATGAAAACTCTTGCTCAATACTGTTGTTTTCATTTTAACTCAAAATGAATAAACAGACCCAAAGGAGTCTGGCTTTAGGGCAGATTGCCTGCATAGGTACTCCAGTGATACAGATAGCTCTGTAATGAAATTCAACCTGGCCAACTACTTCAGAGTACAGCACTCATTCTTGTGATACCTAAAGAAAAAAGTTTCCTCATGAATTGCCTTATGAAGATGTAGCTTGCTCTCTTCATACAGGTAAGAAGATCTCAGTGCAGCACTAACTCCCAGACCTGAGCACTGTCTTCAGAGCTGTAGCAGCAGGAGTCATTACACTGTGACAACACAACGGATCAGGTAATATCAGAAGAAACATCAATGTTGTATATTCTTGAAAAAATACACTAATCAAGAAACAGGCCTTTAGTTTTCTAGTAAAAGAAGCTTTTTCTTATGTTTTATACTACATCTCACTCAAGGAAAATTTTATATAGAAAATTATATATATAATATATAGTTCATAGCTCTATTCTATAACAGAGCCCCTAGGTTTTGATTGAAAAATTTTCCCAGACATCCATAAAGTTTATTATCCTTTGAATTTCCAACTGAATTGCCAAGACAGATAATTCAGGATACCATGGGAGTTAATAGTCAGAAAAAGAGATATTGTCTAGCAGGCATAACACTGTAAGCAGAGGACATCTTACTTGTTTATCTCTTCCTACATCACCAAACACTATTCAAAGTGGGAAGTATTCTTTTCAGGGAGGACTTTTTTAGCACAATCAACAGACACTTTAATTAAATATGCCAGTATTTTATTAATTCTCAGTTAATATTCTGAATTTTATGTGTTATAGCTAAATCATCTCTATATGGGAATCCAAATCCCTCTCATTGAAACACTTGACACCAAACACTGGTTTTTTTCAGAATTACTGAATATTATACTACTGTAATCCTAATAACTTGTGCTTTAATTGCAATAATTTCAGGTAGCTTAGTTTCATTTCAGAGCTTGCCAACAGGGGCATGAAAATCAGAGATTAAAAAACCCACAGGTATAGTATCAGGAGGCACAATGGAAGATTACTTAGAATTTGGTAGCTGCATCTGAGTCCTTCATACTCTGAATCTGCTGTGTTTTGGATTGAGTTACACATGTTACCAATCTATGCTATGAGTTATAATAAGGTGGTTTTGTAAATCAGTCCAAAGAAAACGTTGTGCAGGATATCTGGTGGCAGATACAGAACTATGCTAAAAAAAAAAAAAATCTGAATTATCACTTTTATTCCATATAATTGTATTTTAAAAATAAAATTACAAACTCCTGAAATTGGGATGGGGCTAAGAATAGTGGGAGGAGAATTTTTCTTTAACTAAAACAGAAACATGCTTGGATTACTTTAAGGTTCAATCCTGCAAGCTGCCAAGATTTCTGGTCCCAATTCAGTAAATTACTTAAGCATGAGCTTAAGTTTTAGGCACATCATCAATTCCAAAGAAATTATCTGACTCACACATCCCTAATAAATGTCTGGGCTAGAGCCAGAGATTTCAGCACTTACTAGTATTAAGACCTTTGTTTCCTAATTGAACTAATAGTGATAGGTAGAATGCATAGAGAATAAAACCTCCTGCAAAGCTCCTGCAAGCTGGGAATCACAGCTGGCTCTGCTGTAACCCACACACCTCACAGTGTGACTCGACTGTCCCTACCATGGTACAAAGCTGGCCACAATATTCCTGCCCTCCCAACATTCCCCCTGTCCAGGGTGAATCATATTCAGTATTGCTGAAATTCCTAGCTATCCAAACAAGCAATAATAGAAACATTTGAACAGAAAGAATTGTTTGAGTCATGTAGGTGGTTTTCTTGTGTGGGAAACTACCCACTTCGTATCTATGTGATTAGGAAAGTCAGCTTCATTTGCCTCTGGCTGCCTGAGGCAGGCAACAAAAAGCACATTCATACTCCTATTCCTTCCTCCTCTCAGCAACACAGAAGAAGGAAAAGATTATTAACATCTATGTCATAAGTTAAGAGAACACATTCCCTGTCTGTAAGGCATCACTGCTTACCAGCCAGAACCTTTTCCAGAATTTTACACTGCCCACCCTGAACTCACCCACCCTGCTAGATGAAGAAAGTGCTACCCAAAAACAAGCTGCCCAGCTCACAAGGAATCATGCTAGGATACCAGAAGTATTGTTGTGTTGGTGTTCAGAAATACACCAAACCCTCATCAGACATGGTATCTGCCTAAAACCGACTGGATTGACCAAAAAAAGCAACTGAGTAGAAGTGAGGAAGATAGTGCAATAAGACTACCATTCACTTTTTGTGCCCTTCTGGTTTCTTGGGTAGAAGTCTTAAAGCAGAAGAGTTTTCATGAAAGACCAGAAAAGAACAATTCACTTTGGAGAGCTTTACAAAGCAAACATGAGGAGCAGCATGGGCTGTAGTCCAAAAGGGTTTCTTCAAAAAATTTTTAAAAAACAGACAAGAGACCTGAGTACCACAGGCAGAGAAGAGACAGCAGACAGTAGCTTCTCACGGCAGGCAGCATGAAAATGATGTGGCTGGGGAAAAAACAAGCCAGGATGAGGTTTTAGTTGAGGCAGATCTGGAGTAAAACATCAGATCTGGAACCTATCAAGCAACAAGGAGGGAGAACGAGGACAGCAATCCCTCAGACATGTTGAAAGCCAGGGAGGACAGGATTTCAAAAGCAGCAGGCTGTGAACATGGCTGTGTTGAACATGGCTGATGAGCCAAAACCCTGGTCAGAGACGTGTTGGCTGAGCAGGAGGGAGAGAGGGAGAGGACTCGGCTGGGACAAAGGATCTCTACAAGTCAACATGAGCCCAGGGATGTCAGGGGTAAGGTTTTTCATGCCAGAAAATGAGACAGATTCGCATGGGAAGCATTACAATGCAAAAAAACTTACTGTGAGAACATCGATGTGCTGAATATTAGGAATAGAATTTAAACCTTTGCCAGCCCTGCTCATCTTTGACACCATGCTGACAATGGCACTTTTCAACAGGTATTTCAGGGGGAACTTCATCCAGCACCCAAGAGATTTTATTAAAGTCAATATGAAAAACTGTGACATCTTTCCAGAAGAGAGTTTAACAAAAGGTTTGCATCAGCTTTGTGAGCAGCCCTTGGGCTGCATTTTCAATCTAAGCATGCAGAACGATGTCTGTTGAAAGTGCTAGGCTGAAACTGGTGACATCACCAGTGGCAAGCAATGGGAACTACCTTCTCACTGCTCTCAGCAGCCTTAATAGAAAAATGATTAATCATAAGTGCAAAAACAGTTGTCATGCTGTCTCAGCTCTTTTACCATTAAATTATACTGCCTGTAGTACTTATAAGTTCTGGACTGACTTTTCTATTTTTAATATAAACAAAGGGTAGGTAATTATAAGTGACACCTGCATATATGCTTACAAAGTGTGGATAAAACCTTTTAACACACTGAAATATACTCGTTAGTGCACGCATTTAGATCCTGTCAGATAATAAGAAGGACGTTTACAGAGAAAGATAAAAAAGGAAATAATTTATGATATCACTGGTCACCTCCTTATTGGCATTTTAGATAAGAGATGATTAGTCCAAGGAAATCTATCTATACTGTCCTGTACGTAGACAGGCTGCCTGTATTGTACATAAACAGATCTATAGGCTATTGTGGTGTCGATGACAGAGACAGGCAGTTGTGAAAATTCCAGAGAAGCCAGCAGAAAGCTGAAAGGTAGAATCACAACAAAAATCCATTTGAAAGCAAACAGTTACCAGAGCAGGAGAGAAGGCTCACAAATGATTTTTGGTGGTCACTTCTGAACAGAATAGTCTGCAGATTAAATGACCATGAAAATAGAAATGTTCTCATAAATAATGTAAAATTTGCCTCAGAAAAGTCATCATTGAAAAATTAAGCACTGATAAAAAATATTTGGGTTGCACAGATGTTCAGACAGGTGCTCCCTTGGTATCCATAAGAAGTAAATAAAGAAATGCTCTAAAGGTCTGGCTAATTCAACACCAACCTCAGTGAAGATTGTTCAAGACTGCAGCTGAAATAGTGCATTTCAAAGTTTTTATGTTTAAAAAACAAAATATTTATCTCTCTAAACAGAAAGTACCTTCCTTCCTTC
>WEZZ01006217.1:48162-60473 GCA_013400585.1 Chloropsis cyanopogon
AGTACTTGAATACTGTGGTGCTCATGGAACACAAAAAAACACGAGAATTTTGTTCTATATCTGGAAAAAATGGCTGCCTGGGAAGTTGAATTAGTTGAATTTAACTGAGGTGGGACAAAATTTCCAAGAGCAACAGTAACTAATTTAGGTTATGCAAGTTAAAGCATCTGAACACTAGAAGTACAACAAGTCCAGTGTCAAATACCTTCTCTGACCTTGTTCCAGATTATTTTTTTCTTGCAATGCTTCTAATTTCTGGATCTGCTTCACTGTATATAAATAGTTGACCCATTAGTTATCTTTTCCTGACCCAATACAGTGTCCAATTATTTTCTTTTTTTCTCTTGACCCAGAAGAAATCTTTTCCAGGGCTGCACGCTGCTTGTTCAGGGAGGGAAGATGCATGTATCAAATCTTTCCAAACTGTGTTGATTTCACAAAGCTGACAAGGGTATTGAAAAATAAAAATAATTAATGTAGAATGCAAAAAGGAAAAGTTAAACCACAGCTCAATATGAGAATGTGAGACCGTTTTCAGAGAGGTTTTTTTGGGCAGACAAATAATGGCCTTAAAACATATCAACATCTACTGTGTATTTGTTCTAAAAGACCAGATTTCCTGAAGCTGAACTTAAAACTTATGCTATTTTAGTATACAAGGGTCAATTCCACTTGACCATTTCTACTGAGCATGAATGGTTGGGAAGCAAAGGACATTACGTACAGGGGATGGTATGCTACTCAGGCAGGGAGTTTATGAAACAACCCCCTAATCAAGTCTCTTTAAAAGCAAATTAAAGAAGGGTTGAAACAAGACCATAGCTCATTTTGCAATAACCTTTGCAGAATGTTTAGGACAAAAACTATTTATTATTAGGCTTTATTCTCATTATAACCTCCCATAAATTTCTTCAAGGACTGGAAGATGAGATAATAGCAAAATATAGTACACTAAATATCCCACCAAGTATTTACTCCATTTTTTACACCAAGTCTTTGCTCCATTCACTCCAGTTCTAATGCTGCTGCTGTTACCACAGTGTCTCAGCGCCTTCTAGTAATGCACTGAACAACATGTCCAACATCTGTCAAGTGTCTGTGCTCTCTGTTTCTCTCCTCAGGGGAAGATGTGTGTTCAGCAGAGTGTTTTCTTTTCGAATTTATTTTTAATAAAATCTAAATGGCTGTGATATTTGTTTGTTAGAGAAGTCAAAGAAATATGACTTGCACTCAGGACAGTGGGTACACAAGATGCCGTAGCCCATGGCTACCTGGGAGAAGAACTGCCATTTATGCCCAGGAGTGGGAAGAAGCAGTGGGTGGGTCCTGAGGGTGAAAAGGTGGGGAGTGTTTGAAAGGAGCTGTGGCAAGGGGTTACTCATGCAAACTGTGAATTCAGGAAGGAGAGGGTGAGACTTTATCTTTGCATCTTTTACTGCTCACATTCAAATTTTATGTTGCAAATGCAAATGCATAAAAAAAGCTTCAGTTGAATTCCCTCATACTGTCATCAGAGCCATTCATTACTCACTTTGGTGCTGCTGAACCTGAGCACCCCAGATTTGAAACAAGAGGGCTGTGACAGTGATGCCTGTGGAAGACTTGGGAGGGTATGTTTGCACATTTACTGCCTACACTCTTTTAATGTCCAGCTCAGGACAACCTTAAAAACTTCAAATATATCTCACGGATGTATTTTAAAAGGAGATTAAGAAAAAGGGGAAAAAAATTTGCCAGGACCTTGCAGCCAGTGAGAACAGGGGTGCAAAGTTCTGTGTAGTGAGAACTAAACACTATGCAATTTTATCTTCTAATTGCAATTAGAAGGTAAACTTAGGTGGCTTGCAACTCAGTGATGTGTTCCTTTTCAGTCATTAAGAGGGATTCTAAGAGATTCTTATGAAAAGCCAGGAGGGGCCGGCTCCATCCTCCTCCCAGTAATAACAAGTGAATTTACCTTTGACTGGAGTACATGTGTTAATGGCAAATGATTGTGGTAGTTTATTCGGTGGGCTCTTCTATTCTTCTGAAACAATTATTTTGCGTGACTGTTTCTCACTTAAGCTTTAAGAATAAACTCCTATACCAGCTTTCACGTAAATAGTGAATCTAGTAAATTGTCCTTCCACTGTTGTAAAAAGACTTTAACTACGGCCCTGTAGCTAAACCAACCCAATTCTCAAGGAATATGCTTAAAATAAACACTACAGATAAAACATTAAGTTGTCTTCAGGTGATATTTTACTATCCTCTCTATCACAATCATCACTTTTCTTCATTCCATTGTTAGCTTTTTAACAGCTAAAACCAGCATGATTTAGAAAGTGGAACATCTCTTGAGCTTGAAAGAAGCAGAGTTACCAAACAAAGCTTTAAAAATATCATTGTTCTCTGGCTGCAGAGACACATGTTACAGACAAATGTTGTCTATAAAGGAGGATTTATTTTTCACTGTTCTAAAACATAAATTTAGTCTCAGTGCTCAAGTCCCAAAAACTCCCACACATTTCATTGGAAAATATACCTGAGCAAAGACAGCAAGTTCTGTCCTTGGGGAGGCCAAGAGTAGATTTTTGTCTTAGATTTATACCAGCAGCATGTGGAGACAGAAGAAATGCAATAAGTCAAAGAGATTTTACTTATCAGAGACTTAGACAACCATTTGTCAGTACTTAACTGTATTGCTAGATGACTCATTCCCATTTCTAATACCTAGGAATACAGGGCATGTGTGGGAACACAATGTCTGCATTGATTTTAATCTGGTCTCTTTTTGTACTGTCTACAAATAGCTCAAAACGAACCCAATCAGATAAGCAGAGCAGAAAATGATTGCAAAAACACATATAGTAAGCTGCTCACAGAGGCCTCAGAGAGGCCAAGGAACACACAAAACAGAAAACACCAAGGTAGCAAAGAACAACTCATGAAAGGATTCAGTTTCTCTATGCCGTGGATGAATAATTTAGGTAGGGAAAGTGATCAGGCAGGGAAGAGAAAGATTTTCTTTTTAGATGCAGGACCAGCAGTTGCCCTACTCAAAACCTAGCGCTAGCAACACATCCTTTTTAAGCTCTTCAGTTTTGGATTCCAAGCTTCATGTCAAAGTGGGAATCCATTATTTACACTAGACAGGTTGGAGAGGGCAGGCTCTCCTGCTATTGCACTAACAATATTTAAAACATTCTGTGTGCTCTGGTCCTTGCTGAGCTCTCTTTCACAGATGGCTGCTGCAATCCTTGGCTCCAGAAGAGTGGGTGTGGTAGACTTCTGGGAAAGAATCTTCTTGTTATGGGAGAATTTTTCAGTTTTTGAAGTTATTTCTAATACAAAATGAAACAAAAAATTGAAAATTTGTTATTGTTTTGCAAGCTGTTTCTCTGAAAATTACTTGCATCAGGGCAATTCAGATTTTTTTTCAATAACAATCTATCTGTTTTTGGTCTTGACATTTGCTTTGTTGTTCCACCTTTTAGTAAAGATCAATGCTTCAAGAAAAAACACTCAAATAAAAGTATCAACCAAACCAATCATTCTGTTTTAAAATTTTCCAAATAGGTTCTGTCAATAAATTCAAAAGCTTCTGATATTGGAATATTCATCATAGATAAATGCCTCCAGAGTATTGTCATAGCCTTGACAAGTCAAGGATGTCCAACAAAAATTCCATTCTGGTTTAGCCCCTTAACACATATTTCTTCTGCCACCCTTTTGGGACCCAGGGTGGAAGGGAAGAAACAAAAGTGGGTTGTGGGATAACAAGCTCGCCCCTAATCCAGAAGGGATGATAGGAGGAAGAAGCAGTCATAGAAGTTTATACAAGGCAGAGATGACAATCTATCTGATGTTAAAATAGTCAAAGAGACAGAGTAGCATCTTTGACTACTCATATACAACATAAATTCCTTTTTCCACATCAGAAGAAACTATAAACCCCCTAAGGTACTGCAATTACACTGATTTTACATCAAAATAAATCAGAGAAATGTCAAAATTGCTATAACAACAGGGATCAGGATTTCATCTTGCCTTCTCTGTGTGGCCATGCATCTGCCCTTCATTTTTTCTGATAGGCATCTTTCCTTTGTGAACCCTTTCTCTGAACACAATTATGTGGAAAAATGGAGAGGCTCACAGAAGTTCCTGAGGCAGTGCCAGCTGAAGGAGGCATACTTTCCCATAGCTCAGAGAAGTCCTCAGCAGAGCGCCAGAACTACTGCATCTCCCTTTCCTGATCCTGGAGCAAGTTCTGGCTACAACAATCCAGGGCCCTCCCTGCCACATCCCAGGGCAGAGCACGTCTGCAGTTTGCCATCCTGGGACAAGTCTCATGTGATCCCGTGTAGTTCACAGCAGGAGGAGTGCAGTCTGCAGAGAAGATCCACGAAATTCGTGTTTGCAGCTGCCCCTGCATACATTTTCCAAGATCATCCCAGTAGAGAGCTATGAGTTTCCTCCAGTTTGCCTGACCAGATATGCAATATGCTCAAAACAGGGAAGAACAGTGTTGTAGTGTTACATCACAAAGACCTTCCCAAAAAGAACACAGGAAAAATAAGAAATATTAGGTCTCCAGAAGCAAGTGGGAGAGCAATTACATATTTGATACTGTGGCAAGCCCAAGTAAAATTTGACTGTATTTTCCATCTAGGAAGGGATCAGCTATTCTGAAGAGAGCGTAGGGTTTCACAGCCTGAAGGCTTTATGTCACCCTGTGTCCTGTGATGATGACTACCTCCCTGTTTACTTCAAACTGAATGGAAAGTTGCTTATGTACCTCCTACGCTTTTGCTAGCATCTTGATCCTTGTCATCCAGTAGCCTCAGGGAAGGATTATGAGAGATAAAGAATCCCAAAAAGAGAGAAAGAGGACTTCCTAACCCTATTCCTTGGAATAACCTGTTCTACAAGGGCAATTTATTTCATTGATGGCAGAAAAGTGTTGTGGAATGTCTGTGAGGAAATGGTTCCAAAATTCTAGTCCAAATTCATTGCAGACACCCCAAAGCTTTATGTAACACCAGGGAAGCTCAGGGATTTCCCAGAGCCTGCTGGGTTTACTGGCAGTCTTACATCTTCCTCTGCCAAATGTGGATCTGTCGAAGCCACAATAATGGAGAAACACCTTAATCTTTTCTGTACAGGGTAGTGATTGAACAGAAACACTAATCCCACCTTGGACCACATTATATTCTTCTCATTAATTTATCCAGGTTAGACAGGCAACAGCAAACTTTTCCTTCCTGCAAAGCACAGGGCAGGGAAGATACTGAAAGCCATCAGAATCTCATCTACTGCACAGAGGGGTTCATTTGAGTGTGTGGAAACTCCATTGTACCCAGATCTCAGGGACAGGAAGGCCTGAGGGCCAGCAGGATGTCAGAAGAAGAAATTCAATAAGAAGCCACTTAAAACCCAATAATTCAAGAGGATAATCACCTTAGAAATCAACTAAATGGAGCATATTGCTTGCCAAATAAAGGGGAAAATGGGTTATTTATTGTTTCAGCAAGGATTTTTTATTTAAGCAAACACAAAGTTTATTGTATTCAAGTAATAAAGATAAACAACAAAGAAACATCTGAGATTAAATAATCATCTTCTCTGAGAACTAAACTGCTGTTTTACTGAATCTTTTCTTTCATTTTTAAAATGAAAGTTTCGTTTTAATTAAACAATTGAATATTGAACCTCACATTTTTTTGAACAGGTTGCTAGAAGTTGGTTGGTTATTTTTTTGCCATTAGCTGTCAGCTGGAATAAGTATCCTAAGAATACCAAAGACAAAGATATAAATGGCCCTGACTTCAATCTGTACAATTTAAAATCAGGTTAGATAACGGCAAATGTGAGGCTTATATTCCCCAACTCTACACACACACTCAAGTTTACTAAAAATAAAAATTTTTATCTGATTTACATCTGGGTTTTTTTTTGGTTTTTTTTGGGTTTTTTTTTGTTTTTTTTCTGTTGAGCCAAGGGTTGATTCTCCACCCACACATGTAACAGCAGCTAACTCCCAATTAATTTTAAAAGAACTTTAGTAAAAAAAAGTATGCTGGAGAGGTAGTGAAGTTACTGGAAATTAAGTGTCTGGACTTCTCTAAAGTAAAAGGGTTTTTCCATCATGCTGGAAGGTAATTTGACTTCAGGAAAAGAATATACAATACATGACTAGTTGATAGATTCTGCTGATTCATTTTGCATGTAGAAACATGCCCACTCTTGCCATTTGAACCAAACACTAGTTTGGTTTGATTCTTAAACAGTGTGAAATGGCAGGATTTATAAATCTATAATAGTTGCCAAAACTAGATTAAGACCAACCTAGCACAAATGTAATATGACTTTCCATGGATGTAAGATCTCCAAATGACGGGAGACTTTCCTTTTAAGTGCTCAAATACAAGAAACTGAAAAATCTGGAAATGGGGTTGGGAATAGTTCTGTTATACAACACTACATGAAATCATGGAGAGACTAAACAAGACTAAACTGCCCCCCCTTACAGCCCCACGACAGAGACATCAGTGCAGGGCATGTTGCTGGTGTCCCATCTGGCTTTCACAGTGCTTGCTCCAGCAGCTGCATCCCTTTCTGCAAGCACAGAGTGTACCCATCTCCTGGGGACTTTCCTCAGCTGTACAGTAGTGAGGGGGACTTGAAGTAATTCTAAAAGGAAGCGGTAGTTAAACAGAGCAACCCTGAGGGAGAGATGTCATAAGCTGCATCAAAATTCAAAAAAGGTTTCAAGGAGATGATCCTGAAGCATTCACACTGAGCTCAGCTTCAGTGCAGAAGGAAAGCATTACCTCAGGCCTCTGTGTCACACCTAAGCAACTGAGGTGAAGTGCATCTTTAGCTTTAAGCATTTAAAAGTTAAGTGTCTACATTAAACCAGTAATGATAAAGAGCGAGGCATAGCCCAGGGATCCCTTATCTCACTGGAACCAGGGTCCCAAATGCATGGATTGCTGCTCCTCACTGGCCACGGCCTGGCTGCTTTCCTGGCACCTCACACACACAACATCACATACCTCCGTGGGGTAAAGGCATCCAATCCTAGTGCTCAGCCTTCACCTGCCTTGTCTTTGTATCAGAAAGAAATTATAGTTGTACTCCATACATTTATTTTTAAACCATGTCACTTTTAACATACCAGGGCTAAATGGAGACATCAAAACGATTTGTGGGTATGGTGTTCAGTCAAGACAGCATCCATGGTGCTGCAGCAGAACAAAGGGAAGCATGCAAGGAGACAATGCAGAGAAATGCCTCAGAAAACCTGCAGTGCAGCAGGATGAGTAAACTAGCTAATGAAACACTTGATGTCTTTGTACAGCAAGCCACAGCAAATGAGGCATGAAAGAGTAATCTGGACATGCACTTAGTGAAAGGAACAGGCTGAAAAAGAAAAAAACATTCATATAGCTTTAAGCTGTGATATTGAAAAAGCAATAATAAACAGTTGAGGGTTAAAGAAAAAAATTAAGTGTATTTGGAAACTGTGAAAAAAAACCCTGAAGTATGACTTGCTATTTCTTTATTTCACAGTACTTAAAGACAGAAGAGACCTTTGTATCATCTATTTTGACTTCCTGAATAATACAGGCTTTTATATTTCTCTCTTTTTTTAATACTTAGGTTAGCTTTTCAGGTACAGTTAAACCAATACAACGCTTAGGTGCAAGAAAACAGGTATCCCGGATTGTGTCATTGAACTACAGTGTTAGGCTAAAGGACAGAAGGATTATTTCTGTCCTTCAGGGAATAAACAGTTCCACTCCACAGGCAGAGGACAGGGAAGACAATTCAGCTCATAACTGAGGCCATGCCAAGAAGATAATAATCCACGCCACTGACTGAAAAATAAAACCAAAACCTATCAAAACAGCTGGTTTTCCCAGTTGCAAAATTTGTATTTTCCCCAAAGCTGACTAGACTTTAAGTGCACAAAGAAAGCTCATCAGTATATGTACCTCCAGAGCAAGCCTCCCGTTTTTATCCTAACCTTTGTTTGCTTTTTCCGTTTTCATTCTCAACAACTGGCCCTCCTCATCAGTTTTGGAGAAGTCAGGAGACAAGCTAAGCAAAAGTCTAAAAAAAAAAAAAAAAAAAGGAAAATTGTTCTTAAGGAAAAAGGAGAGGGAGAAAAAAAGAAAGAAAATATTCTTCTCCATTCTTACAGGCATAAAAGCCCTGAAGCATAAGATTTGATTAAAACCATATCTTTATTTAGAGCTGCAAGTGCTGTGGGCATACCTAAGGCAATGCTTAACCCTCTGTTCCCTAAATGAGGCTCAGTGATTTCCACAGGGCTGCCTGAGTGCTGCAGCAGAGAAGACTCCAGCGTGAAATATTAGTGTGGAGAAAGAGCTGCAAATCCTGTAGTTACAAAGGGAGAAAACAGTGAAAAGGCTAAGTAAAGGTTTCAAAGTAAAAGAAGGAAAAAACAGGGGAATGTGAGGTACCTAAATACACAAAAAGCTATTTGGTTTAATACTTAAGATAAAACAAGACAGGATTTTTGCCCAAAGTTGAATTCAAAGCCAGAAATGTATGTAAATCTCATTTTAACAATGTCAAACAGAAAATTCAACACTGTCCTCTATTATTATTATCCTCTATTTATTCACCCTCACCTGACATCTGGATTGAACACCTGTGTTCAGTATTCCTTTGATACATACAAAGTTCACCACAGACAAGGTCGTTTTCCTCTTACTTAATACTCTATTGTCCACATATCCCAGCACAACATCAGTCTTTCATGATAAGCCTTTAACACAGTTCTCATAGAGGTGGTTATCCATGAAGGCATATTCCTCATTACTGAGTAACGGGGAAAAAAAAGAGAAAGAAAAAGAGAGAAAGAATGTAAAAATAATCAGCATCTACCTGTGGATACAGTCTATGACCTTCAGATCTACCAGCTGTATTACCCTGACTGTCAGCCTACCAACTTCTAAGCTGGTACCTCACACCACTGTGTATCATGAGACTGTTCTCATGATTTACTACAACTTGTTTTGTCATCCTCAGACTTGCTATTAATGATTTAAATAACAGTTACAGGTCTTGTGAGATATGTATAACAAGTTTATCCATTCTGAGGTAGATAGATCTCACAATGGACTTATTTCCTGATATGCTTTCTTTTTTTTTTAAAGTGTCCTATCATTGACTTCAAGTATGTCAGGGTTTTCATTTGTCTTTCAAATGGCTTATTATTAAAGCAACCAGTTTTCTGGATTTTAAGGAGTCATCACTTCTCACTTCCTTGGAAGGAAGTCTGTAAAATATCCCACCATCTTTTTTTAGCACTGCCTACAAGAAGGTGATGATTTCACTACACCAACAATTATTTCAATTTTGAGAAAAATGGCAATTCTTAAAGCTCTAGATACATTCATAAAAGTTTGTGATATATTCTGCTCATATAAGTGAGCAGAGAACACATGAGAGAAAAAGGTGATTTGTACAAAAGCAAACATCGTGTGTTTAGGCCAGTAACATCTTTTTTATCCACAAAGTCTTATACTTATGACCTTGTGCAAAATGATGGATCTTGCATTAAGGAAAGACTGTATATTAGTATAAAGTTTGCTTCTGGTCACATTGAACCTGCAGCAAATACAATTCAGGCTGGAGTTTGCATGTGAAATTATTGTGTCTATACACTTGCAGCTGCCATATGCAGGCAAAGGCCACTTTTATGTTTATTTACAGTTTGCACCATCTTACCTCAGCATTATCTGCATTGCTCTGCCCTGGCACAGGTTCACTGCTGTTACCTGAAACATTCCAGGTTTATACAGGGGTGAACAGAGAAGAATCAGCTTTATCAGGTTGCTGAGGAAAGAATGTAGTAACAGCACTTGCTACCACATAAAGAAACTGGAAAAAGAACTGACCTGAAATATAGCAATAGATACAGGGGAAGAGGAAGAGAAGAGAAGAGAAGAGAAGAGAAGAGAAGAGAAGAGAAGAGAAGAGAAGAGAAGAGAAGAGAAGAGAAGAGAAGAGAAGAGAAGAGAAGAAGAGAAAATGTCCATTGCAGTGATTTGCAAACTAGCACAAAACAAGGATTAAGCAGTGGTTTCCTAGGGAAAATAAGCAAGGGGCATAAACTGCTTAACCTAATCCCATGACATAAAAAGGAAACAATGGCCAACTGACAGAGAACAAAAAAAGGGAAAGAGAAAACAAGGGTTTCTTTCTTTTCTTTCATGTCTGTGGTTTTTCAGATACTACACACCTTGAAGTGCAGTTTAATTGGATGAAGAGCTCTCTGTTATTATCCAACCACATAATCACATTAAAGTTTGACTTATTCACTTCAACCAGAACAAAAAGGTACCAAAGGGTCAGGGAATTATGTAAATTGGAGCATGCATTTCTTCATGAACCCTGAAAGACTAAGACAGACTTAAACTATACAAAATGCTTTTCATCTTCTTAAAACTGATTTTCCAAAAGTAAAACTCCAAAACAGATGTAATCAAACATGTGTTGTTGACTGTCCTCTCTTAAACAAATCAGCAAGTGATGTATGTCACCACAAAGCATGTTAGCTATTTTCAGCAGCTTTTCATGTGTGTTATGAACTGATCTGTGGTTTATTTTAACTATATGTAACAGCAGCTGTAGGGTAAAGAATTTGAGATGTCAACACTCAACAGAAAATGGTCTCCTGTGGCTTTTGCATACGTCACCAATGGCTACTCTGGACTGTAATTCTTCCCAATAAACATCTAATTCCCTCCTGTGTGCAGGCACAGAAAGGGGATGATGCCATGGTGAGAAGGGGAAATAAATGCTTCCCTGCAAAGTGGCAGTGAAGAAGAAGGAGGCAGGAGGACAACTGAGAAGCCAGATGCACAGCAGAACACCTAGTGTTCTACATCAAATCTACCTGGGCACCAAAGTATGATCTCTTCACATTCATAATTTAGTTTCTGTGCTTTTTTTGAAGCTGAACCTACACTTTAGTCCAGATGCTATTTAATATGAGCATAACATTAACACCTTGCTTCATCTTTACTTATGTGGTCACCAATTGCATCATTCACAGCTGCTATGTGCAGATCAATGATCCTGGCCAGGCATGCCTTTATCACCATTTTAACTTATTTCATGCAACTTAGAAAATCTCAAACCATCAGAGAAGTGTGAGAACTTTTTTGTTGTTTCAGTGTGCAGTAACTGAAACTTGATATGCAGTAGTGAAAAGTGGAACATAAATGCAGTTGAAAATTGTGATCCTTTCCCTGTATTACTAAACCACCAGACTTCCTTACTAAATTTGAAAGTTTTATTAGAGACGAAGTTGTCTTTCTGCTATTGTTTTGGTGTTAGCTGCCAGAATTATATATGAAGACCTTAACCGGCTCAGTGAGATAGAGGCATTTTATTTTAAACTTCCTGCAATTCACCACTAAGATATATTCACTGTTTAACAGGAAATTATCAAAGGGTCTGGGAATTCTCTCTATTCAGGGCAAAGTGCTGAATCTTTATGCACACTAGAGATACCAAGTAGCAGTTCCACAGGAGTAAGGAACGGACTGAAGTTGAGATGACTCACACTAAAGAGCTCTCACTGTCTCTCTCTACCTTCTCTCCTCCCCTCTCTCCAGTTTGGCAGACAAGAGGGTAGGCAAGCTGGAAGCTTTCAGTTCTGCCTGATAGTCTAACAAAATACCTAGTACAGATGCAGGGAGCCAGCATAAAAGTGTGGTGTCTGATTAGATGAGATACCAGGAGCCAAGAAAAAGATTGCGGTGCCTGCTGAGTTGAAATGGCAGTCAGGTTGAAAGGAGATGTTCCTCGCTCAGGCAGGCAGCACAGGCACTGGGGAAGAGTAGGAAGTGAAAGATGAAAAAATGTAGGGAA
Organism: Chloropsis cyanopogon; assembly: GCA_013400585.1. Lineage (NCBI taxonomy): Eukaryota > Metazoa > Chordata > Aves > Passeriformes > Irenidae > Chloropsis > Chloropsis cyanopogon. The sequence continues at coordinate 60,058 of WEZZ01006217.1, forward strand.
TGCTAATGTTTTAGAAGAAAACCTGAAGCAGATAGCAATTAAAAAGAAAAAAAAAATCAATCACATACTGTAATCTTATCACTAGGGGTATCAGTATAACTAAAAGACACTTCAGGATGTGTGGAAGTAGCAAGCTCAATTGAAGGCCAAAGAGGAATTTCAGATACTCACTGCCATCGACAAGGCTCTACACACGGTTTAAAATATGTATGTCTCTGCTTGAACCCCTTCGCGAACAAAGCTATTGTATTACCAAGCTCAACTTTCCTCTCATCTATAGAACAAAACAGAAAGAATAGTTCAGTTGGAAGGGACTACAACAAACATGTAGTCTGATTACAAGGTGCATCAGACTTTTCATTAAATATAAAATATGAGAAAGTTTTTAGTACGTATAGATAATTATACACTTGAAT
>WEZZ01006218.1:3663-43658 GCA_013400585.1 Chloropsis cyanopogon
ATGGTCCAGCCTTGCTGCTGATCCCTGCCAGAGCCCTCGGGTTCTGCTCTCCAGGGAACCTGTTCCCAGGGCTCTGCCTGCAGCCAGAGTGCCCCATGGAGAAGGTGGCACACGCTCTGGCTGGCCCCAGGCCATGGGGCCCAGAGCACGTTCTGTGCCTCTGGGCAAGGTTCCAGAGGCTGCTGCTGCTGGCAGAGGGGGCAGCTTGACACAGACAGAGGCGGCTCCCACAGCACGTGCTGTGCGTCTGGGAGAGGATCCAGAGGCTGCTGCTGGCAGATGGGGCAGGTTAACGCACTCAGTGGATGCCCTTGAGCTTTGACCACTGAGCTGCCATGGAGGTATCACTTTCAAAGGAGGGCCATGGAGAGGTGGCAAGTCTGACACGGACAATCTCCGTGGCCGTCTGACACTGCTGCGGGGCACTGAGTGCCCGCCCTCCTGGCTGCCCCTGCATGTGTGGGATCTGGTGGGGCTCGGGGACCGGATGGGTCTGGGGAACAGAGTCGGCCTGTCCCCATGGATGGGCGTGATCGTTGTCCAAGTGACCTCAGGTGCCGGCTGTGGCTGCCTGTGGGTCACCTGTGGGAAAGAGACAAAGGAACGGGATGGAGGTGACCCTGTGGGTACAGTTTTCCCCACGTGCCTGCAAGCCCAGGCCAGGCCCTAAGGCAGGTGCTGGCCACAGCAGCCAGGCTGGGCCGGGTTCCCAGCTGTGCTCACTGTCTCTGGGCCATTGCTGTGCCTGGGCCATCCCAGTCCTGGCCCCTGCACAGACCATGGCCTGCTGCCAGGCCTGGTTCTCTCCGCCCCAGGCCTTCCCCCGAGGTCCCACTGCAGGCTGTCCCTCCGTCCCTGGCCCTCACCTGTCGCCTCAGGTACAACAGTGGCTGCCCCTCATGGGGCTGGACAGTGGCATTCGCCTTCTCCTTCTTAATCATTGTGGTAGTGCTCTGACGAACACAGGCCACAATCTCCCAGGTGAGCTGCTGCCTCCAGAGAAGCTGCTGCCTCCTCAGAGAGCTGCTCTCCTGGGAGTGACCACTGCAGGCTTTGGCAGCCCCAAGGGTCATGACATGCACCTGCATCACAATGGCCTCTGGGCACAATGTCACCATGGGTCACAAAGGCCCGGTGGGCATGGCTGCCCTTTCTCCCAGAGGCCTGGCGGTTTCTGTGCAGATGCCTCTGGCCACAAAGATCTTTTTAATGCCTTTGCCCCTCAAGTTTGCCTTCACTTCTTCCTCTCTCAATGTTCTGCAGTCCTCTCTTGTCCCACCTTGTGTTCCTCTCTGAAACATTCCCAAGGAATCCCTGTGCCAAAGTGCCAAAGTGCTTTTCCCACCCAGCCCACCATGGTTCCCTGCTCTCGGCCCTGACCTCCTGTACAAAGATAATCAGGAAGGCAAAAACTCCATTTGAAGTTCATCTGCTGGCTGCTGTGAAAGACTATTAAAAGTGTATTTTAAAAAAAAGATTAATAGCAAAAGAGCTCCAAGGATAATGTCCATTCTCTATTTCATAGTATATGTGGGGGAGGATGCAGTTTTGTTCAGGAATATGCCAGGGGCATCCTGGTATTCTGTGTTAGCCATAGTGTAGCCAGCAGGACCAGGGCTGTGATTGTCCCTCTGTGCTGGGCACTGCTGTGGTCACACCTCAAGTGCTGTGTACAGAATGTGCCCCCATTAAGGTGTGATTAGTGAGTGATGCCGCTGCATGAATTGAGGCTTCTTCTTGCTCCCACTTTTGTGCTGGGGTCTCATCAGCCATGACAGAGCCAAAAGGAAATCTTGGCCGGAGTCCTTGATATAGTGACTCCAGGCTTTGAGGGATGGGCAGTCTTGGTCAGAATGATGGCATTTCAGTCTCAGAATCATAAAATGGTTTGGCTTGGAAGGGTTTGAAAAACCATCTTTTTTCAACCCCCATGGCAAGGGCATGGACACTTTCCACTATCCCAGCTTGCTCCAAGCCCTGTCCAACCTGGTCTTGGACACTTCCAGGGATGGGGCATCCACAACTTTTCTGGCCAACCTTTTTCTGTGCCTCACCACGCAATAAATCCCAATAATCCAGGACAAGGGGGAATTATTTCAAAATGCACAGTACCTTTAGGTTAGCTATTAGCAAAAAGTTCTTTATTAGGAAAAAATTCTTTACTATGAGGGTGGTGAGGCCCTGGAACAAATTGTCTAGAGAAGTTGTGGATCTGAAATTTAGATTGTGGAACCTAGTCCAGTAGAACGTGTCCTTCCCCATGGCAGGGGGTTGGAACTGGATGATTTTTAAGGTCCCTTTCAACCCAAATCATTCCATGGTTCTGTGAGTCTGTGACACTCGCTCTGTCCTTCTGACAGTCACACCTTCTCCTAAACTGGGATTGCTGTGGCTCATCCCTTTCCCGCTGCCCATCCTCTCCTTCCAGCCAGGCCCCCAGGGAGACACAGCTCATCCCTGAGCTGGTTATGTGCAAGTATAGCTCAACAGGCTCAATAATTAATGACCCTCGCAGGAACCAGGGCTGCAGTCAGACTGAGGCTTCCAGTCAGTGCAGGAGGAGCAGGGCTTGAAGTAAAAGGATTTGTAATTAATGTCCCCTACAATATGCAAATGAGATTTCCTTGTCCTTAGACCAAAGGCAGCTAAATTAGTCAAACCAAAAGGGAAGAAGAACAGGAGACAATGTTTAAATTAGAGAACAGAGGGAGGATGATGCTTTTATGCCACAGTAATTTAGATTACAAATCCACTCTCCCCTGGACCAGTGAGCATTTCTATCTGCTCAGTTGCCTAATTTGTGTTTGGCTCAAAGGAAGAAGTTATTTTGTTGAATTTTTTTTTCTTTTCTTTTACGACTCAGAAAACCTGGAATAGAAACAGCTCTGGGAAGGAACAGCCAGGAAAGCAAAGCAAGACAACACAGCAGCAATCACTGAGGCAATCACTGAAAGCAAACAGGAGCTCCTGGGATTCTCCCAAATAGAAGGTTTGGGAAAAATCTTGGGGCAAGAGCAAAAAAATGCATTTTGCAACTTGAATAAATTCTCTTTGCTCCTTACAGGAGGATGAAGATTGGGGTGAGTGATTCTCTCAGTAGGAAAGGAAATGGGTGGATGTGCATAAGAGCCACTGGAAAGGGAGGGAAAGTGTTTAGAGACACTCACAGGGATAAAAAAAGGCAGAAAATAGAAGGACCAGGATGTGATAAACACAGAGTGGGGTCCTTAAAGAATGAAACTGGTCCTCTCTGGCTTCATGGCATTATCTCAGCTCTGATTTCATCCTCCATGGCTTCAGAAGCCTCTCTGGCAGCCTCAGGTTTGATCTCTCCCCTTAGACTCAACTGCAAAACACTGGAGAACCACAGACCTGCAAATCCATATTTCATTCACCCAGTATTTTTCATCCATTGAGTTCCAGCATAACCCTGTGCTAAAACTTGCAAAAACCTTGGGCAGGTTGGTGAGGATGCTCTGGTCCATTGAGATGGGTTTTATCTGGTCAGATGTTGGCAGATTCCTCCAAATAAATGGCTGGGGGTGAGTTATTTTAAGGAAATTGAGGGAATTCGGGATTTTTATGAAGTTGGGCACCTTGTCCTAATGATACTCTCTGGACTAGGGAAGATGAATCTAAAATGGTTTAAAAACTGAATGGGCAGGTGATTTTAATTTGTTGCAGTCTCTCTCTAAAGCACAATGGGAGAACACAGAAACAGAGGATCATAGGATCATTTAGGTTGGAAAAGACCTAGAAGGTCGTCAGGTCCAACCCCTAACTCAGCACTGCCAAGGCCACCATGAAACAATGTCCCCAAGTGCCACATGCATCTACTCATCTTTTAAACCTTCAGATGACTCCACCACATCCATGGATAGTGTGTTCCAGGGCTGGACCAGCCTTTCAGTGAAGAATTTGTTCCTGATGTCCAGTCTAAACCTCTCCAGATGGAACTTGAGGCCATTTCCCCTCATCCTGTCACTTGTCACCCAGGAGAAAAGACCAACACTCACCTGCCTGCCCCCTCCTGTCAGGGAGTTGTGCAGAGCCAGACGGTCCCTCCAGAGTCTCCTTTTCTTCAGGCTGAGCTCCCCCAGCTCCCTCGTCTGCTCCTGGTGCTCCAGACCCTTCCTCAGCTCCGTTCCCTTCTCTGGATATGCTCCAGCCCCTCAATATCTTCCCTGCCATGAGGATTCCACATCCCACACTTGGGTGATGTGTCCCAGTGTCACACTTTCTCTATGAGATAACACTCCTGGTTTCTCCCTCTGATTTTGTAATACAGATCCACAAGTTTCTCTTAGGAAATTTTCTCCTTTCTTTGGCACTTTCTGGGTGATGTCCCTGTTCAGAGAGCTCTGTTTTCCTTCCAGCCAGGAGACAGGACAGACTGAGGCTGTGGAGGTCTGGGGTTGAATATAATTGCCTTTATTGAGCTAACCTGATGTTTGATCTTTCTCGAATCACTTGCCCTCTCCATAATTCTGTTTTTCTTCCCTGTCTCCCCCTGGAGTTACTGCTGGGGTTGTAACTCTTTCAAGGGAGGAAATCAGCCCTCTTTATTTTCCTATTTAATTCCATACCTCTGTTTCACCGGGGCCAATTTATTTGTTGTTTTTTTCGAGACTTTCTTTCCACACAAGTCACTGTGCCTGCCTTGCCCACTAGATGTCATGAAATGCTGTGGATGCTCTCAGAGCTGTGGGAGAAGGGGACTTTTAGCTGCTTGGTAGCAAATTGCTGGAGTTCCTCCCTGGCCATCTGCTTTTTTGGAGGTAGCCCACTCAGCTGGGAACTGTGAGCAAAAGCATCAGCTGCCGCCAGCACCGTCCTATTTTCAGCTCCAAGGAATCACGACTGTTGGCTGAACTGCCAGGAGCAGCAGCTCCTGGCATTTGCTGGGGGTTGGTGAGAACAGGAGAAAACCCAGAGGGAGAAGGGTTTGGCTTCAGCTGACCCACAGTTAGGTATGGACAGCTCTGCAGCTCTTCCAAGTCTTCTTGTCTGCTGCAGGAACTAATTTCCTCTCTTCATTTCTGAGCTGTTGGAAGGAGTAGCTGTGCTGGAAGAAGTTGTGCTTGGGATTGGTGGAGATGCCTTCTTGGAGAGGCACTTGTAAAAGAGAAATATGAAGTTTATTGGCTGGAGATGTGACTCATCCAGAGATGCAGGCTCTCCACAGCTTCATATACAAAGGTCTTCTGGGTCTAAGCGTTCCTTAATAGATTTTGGAAGCTCTCCTTATTTTTTAGAAATTTCTTCTCATTTTTCAGAGCTTTCTTTTCAATTTTCTTTCATTCTTCATGTGATTAGTTACCATTTATCTCTTCTATTTTAAAGAACTCTCTTCTGTTAGGACTGGCCTGAAGTCAGCAGGGTTCAAGTGGGGATGGGGGAGATATTTTTCATTCATTGCTTGACTGGAGAAAAAGTGATGGTTAATGGAAGTGGTTGCTCATTTCTCAATGTTTTATTTCTTTTCCTGTGAAGGAAAAAGGAGGGAGAGAATTTCAGCTGAGGGTTTCCAAGATGTAATCAATCAAGTTGCCCCTGACAGAGGAAACACTTGCTAAGTCAATTTTGTGAATATTTAGACATCATCCCACAAAATTCAGGGACAGATTGCTGAGGGACATCCTGTCACCACAACAAGACACTTATGTCCCTCTTCCTCACACACAGCACTGCTCCAGGTAACCTCGTTCCCATGGAAAAGGTTGGGATGACCCTCTTTCTTCCTCAGGCTCCACATGAAGGCGCCACGTGAGTAAGAAACCTGAGCACAGCTTTCCAAAAACTTGTGTTAACAGTTCAGCAAATGTCAGATTTTTCTGAGCCAACAGCTTGTCAGACCCAAATAAGATTTCCATGTTTCCATCATGGGAAGCAAAACTCTCAGGATGTTTTGCAAAGGTCTTTTTTTCCTGCCAACCTCTCCCTGCTGGTGTTCTGGCCTAGTAAGTTTGATCAGTCCAGACAAGTCCCAGGAAGTGCCAGGGATGTGAATCCCTGGTTTGAAGGTGGAAAGGAGGGTGAGACTTTGTCCATATGGACCAAATCCCTTTTAAAACATTTGATTTTGGGATTAAGAACATGTTCCAGCTCTTTTATTTGGTCTTCCAGATCTGGGCCTGCAGCTGTAGAGATTCAGCAGCAGAGAAAGTGAAGAGAGAAGAGCAGAAGATGGCAACAAAGATGATGAAGGGACTGGAGCATCTTTGTTACAAGGCCAGGCTGAGAGACTTGAACATGTTCAGTCTCACATAAAGTGACTGACAGGGAACCTCATCGATGTCCAGCGATATCTGCCAGGAGGGGTCAGAGGATGGACCAGGCTCTGCTCCATGGGGCCCAGCAACAGGAGAGGAAGAACAGGCAGAAAATGATGCCTAGGAAGTTGCACCTGAACATGAGGAAAAACTTCTGTCCTGTGCAGTGACCAAGCCTTGAACAGAGAAAAGAGAGGGTGTGGAGTCTCCCTCATTGGACACATTCCAGAACCATCTGGACACAATCCTGTGCCAGGTGTTCTGGGATGGCCCTGGTTAGGCAGGGAGGTGGGACCAGATGACCCCACTGGGATCACTTCCAGCCTGACCCATTCTGTGATTCTCTGAAAAGAGAAACCTGTTCTAGGGCAGAGTGGCTGCTGGCAGAAGAAAGGCTCCAAGTCCCTTGCTGGGTTCTGGGGAAGTCACAGCAAAGCCCAACTGCTTGTCAGGTGAGAAAAACCTTGAGCAAATATGTGGAAGGTCAAAGAAGGTCTGAGCTTCATGGGGAAACACTTGAAACCCCAACCTAAAAGTAGCTTTGGTGTCCTCTGCAGAGAGATCCTGCCTTGCCTTGTCCAGAGAAGCCGGGAATGCCCCATCCCTGGAAGTGTCCAAGGCCAGGTCGGATGGGGCTGGGAGCAACCTGGGATAGTGGAAGGTGTCCCTGCCCATGGCAAAGGGAACAAGATGATCTTGAAGGTCCCTTCCAACCCAAACCATTCCATGATTCTGTGCTCCCTGCAGAGTGACAAAACCACTGGGAAGACAGAGCTGGTCAGCAGGACCCCGGTGGCTGGGATTATTTGGGGTGACATCTGCCAGCAGCGTGGATGAGCCCATTTGCCCCAAAAGCAGCATCAAACTCCACAGGTCCCACCTGCCCTGCATCCATCCCTATGCTCCCTGCTGTCATTCTCATGCTTCCCGAGCCGATTTTCCCTGGTTTCGTGTGCTTTGGAGCCAGGAGAGGGCAGCAATGCTCATGGACAGACACACAGCGCTGCTGCTGTCCCCGCTGCTCTCCGAGTGTCCGGCAGTGACATCCCAGCGCCCTGGTCACGTTCGGATGGACAGCACTGTACACAGGTGCCTCTGGCACTTCAGGCTCAGGTAAATCCATGTCCAAAACTTTTTTTCTTTGTTTGTTTGGGTGGTTTTTTTGTTTGTTTGTTTGTTTGTTTTTTAATTGCAAAAGGAAACTTCTCCTCTGCAGCTTGGTTTGCACAGGCCATTATTTAAAACCCCATCCAACATCCCAAGCTGTGTCCAAGCAGCCTCTCTCCTTCTTCTCAAGCAGATGAGACTCTGGATACTCTTAAGCAAGTTGTTTTGATTTAATTGCACTTTTTGGTGAGCACTTAAAGCCCTCCATGGCTTAGAAAATTGAAAAAATGAACACCGTTTCTCCACCCAGCCTCAAGTAATAAATGAAAAACAAGAGATTTCTGAAATAAAGAGTTTCCCTTAATAAGCATTGATTAGAGTCACAAATCTCTGCCAATCAGTGGGAGCCTGCATCAAATGTGGACATGTCAAAAAGCTTCCATCTCAAGATAAGAATTTTTTTTTTTTTTTTTTTTTTTACAACAAGAAAAATCAAACACTGGAATAACCTGACCAGGGATGTGGTGGAGTCCCCAGTCCTGAAGGGTTTCCAGCCCCATCCCTGGAAGGGCCCAAAGGCCGGGCTGGAAGGGGGTTCTGAGCAACTTGGTCCAGTGGAAGGTGTCTGTCCCTTGGCAGGGGGTGGAACCAGATAATCTTGAAGGTCCCTTCTGAACCAAACCATTCTATGAATCCATGAAGATGGAATTGGACAAAGTGTTAGACAGTCTCCTCAAGGATCCCTTCTCACATGGGAAACGAGAGCTGTGGCATCTTCTGCTTACAGATCTTACTTGCTGGACATGGGATGGGGACATAGAATCCTGGAGATGTCCCCCTGGATGAGTGACCTTTAGTGAAGGAATTTTCCTCAAGGTGCCTGACCTTGGAGTGAGGCTCTGCCCTCATTCTTAGCAGGTGGTGGCTGCCCCAGTCCTCCAAAATCTCCTTCTGACTCCATGACTCATCTGCCACGATGAGCAAACGAGACCTTCCTTCCTCTTCTCCTTTCCCAAGCCAGAATGAGCCAAAGCATCGTTGGTTTTAAGGATGGAGCAAGAGAGATCCACAGGCACAAAACCTGAGCTGTGGAGCTGTGCCAATCCAAAGGCAGGCAAGGTGAGAGGGAAATGGCAAATGCCTCATTGATTTCAAAGCTGCTACACGATCCTGCCTGGGAGTCTGTGAAGCTGTTAAAAAAGAAAAAAAAAAAAAAGCCTTAAAAGGACGCGGTGTTGATGGGGAGTTGGCAGCTTCCTTTGTGCCGGCTGTTTATTCTCATACAAAGCAATCCAAATGCGGAATGTTTACCCAATGGAAACCCCTTGGCATTGTGTTTCCCTCTCGGAGCCTCGCACAGCTCGTTCCTCACCAGCTGGAGCTCTGCAAAACACCTTTCTTACTCACCCGTGCCCACCCACATGCAGATGCCACCAGGCCCGAAGGAGCTCGAGGAACAGGGGTTGACCAGGACGTCTTTCAAGCCCCTGACTTGCCCTCCTGCCCTTTTTCTCAATGACACGAGGTACATTGCTTTGGTGACAGGTTGATACTCAATTCCCAGGAGTTTGATTCCCTTCTCTGTCACTGATGCCTCCCAGGGCAAAGGGTCATTGTCATTAAGTCCACATCCCTGTCATGGGCAGCGGTGACACATGGCTTTGCATCCATCAAAAGCACCTAGACTTCAAACTTGCAGTGCCAAAATCTCCTCTGTCTCTCTAACGTGGCCCATCAGCCAGGAATGTGGGCAGAAGCAGCTGACAATTATAGACATCCTGCAACTCTTCCCTTACAAGCTCAGGAAATTCTTCAGCAGGATAAAGTTAAAAGGGATGCTGAAGTTTTCATCTGTAACGATATAGTTGTAAGAGTTCCATGTAAAATCCTCTAAAATGGGGTTTTACAGAGAACTACAGAATCATAGGATGGTTTGAGCGGGAAGGGACCTAGAATGGTCTGAGCCCTCTCTCCCTCTGCCTCTGTAAATATCACCTCTCTTCTCCTGTGAAGACCCTCATGAAGACCCTCACCACTGTCCAGGACCATGGATTGTTACCACCAAATCTCCTTAAAATATCACAGAATCCAGACTGGTTTGGGGTGGAAGAAGCCCTAAAGATCCAGTTCCAAACCCCCAGCATCTGTTGCATAAAGGGTGAAATTTATTTTGCATGGCTTTCTTTATCTCAGATATATTTTGTGAGCCACTCCTGCTCACTCTGGAAGATTTGTTGCTTACCTCAATTTCCCTTTCTCTTGGAACAAAATTTCCTCTCTTTTGAATTGAAACTGAATTTCCTCAGCCCTGTTTCTGGACCCTGCAAAATCCTGCTGTTCCCCTGTTTCCACCTTCAAAGGGAAGAGATGACCTTGCTCAGATCCTCTCTGGGGAGTTGTACTGAGATTTGGAGGAGGGGAAAACCTCATTGCTGCAGCAGCCATCAGCTCATGCATATGCCACTGTCAATTCATCTGAAGTCTGTTGGACAAATTCCAGCACTCTGCAGGGAAAGAAAAAAAAAAAAACCAAAAAGAAAGGAAAAAAAAGGAGCTGGCAGAGGTAAGGGGATATGCCAGAAATTATTGTATCTCTTTTTTTATTCTGATTCTCAGGGCTCTTTGGGGTTTTTACCTCCTTCATTAAGCTAGTGTTTGGTATATGTACTAGTTAGGCCCACCCTAAGCTAATTGTTAGCCTCTTAACTAGTTGTTAACTTAGTTGGAAGTGAGGATAGAGAGAACTCCGAGCCTTTTAATGGAATTATTAAACTTGGAAAAGACCTCTGAGATCACCAAGGCCCCTGAGCCACACACCTTTGAACACTTCCAGGCATTGGTGACTCCAGCACTTCCCTGGACAGCCCACTCCCATGCCTGACCACCCTTTCACTAAAGAAATGCGTCCTACTATCCCATCTGAGCTGTTCCTGGTGCAATTTTAGGCCGTTTCCTCTTCTATCTCTTCTTACTTCAACCCCTACGTGGCTGAACTCTCATCAGTTTTGGGGTTCAGGCTGTTCTTTGCTTCCCAGAGGAGAATCCTGGATGCCCAGGGACATGCTCCACACATTCAAGGGACACACTCGATGGGAAACAATTTCCCAGGAATTTCAGGATGCAGGGGGTCAGTCCCACAGGGTCAGGATGGCCGAGCGGTCTAAGGCGCTGCGTTCAGGTCGCAGTCTCCCCTGGAGGCGTGGGTTCGAATCCCACTCCTGACAACTTCTTTGCTGGCCAGAACCATCCCACAGGGAATTCTGCTACCTCTCTGTGTACATTCCTGGGAATCTACCTGGTCTGGTCCAGCCCCGGGATTAACACCCGTTATTGATTGTTCATGTTGGCAGCGATGAGGCTGAAGAGTGTCCCTCCCACTAATCAACACCTGGCTGAGCTGGAGTTGTATTTTTCCACAGGATCAACTGGCTCAGGTGGAATTTTGGCTCTTCTGGTGTTTTACAGACACTGGGACTGCTGGTGACAAGTGGGTCTCACCTGTCTCAAAGGGGAAAAGGGATCTAAACCATGAGATTTGGGACTGATTGAGGGCTTTAAAAGAGGTTGAAAGGGGAAGGGGATAAAACCAAGCTCCCTGTTTTGGTTTTTTTTTTTTCTCCCTGGGTGAGCCCAGGGGCATCATGCCAGTGTTGGGATTGAAATCCATCTGCTTGTGGCATGGAAGTCTCCACAGAGGGACCTGGACAGGCTAGATCAATGGGCTAAATTCAAAAAATGAATAAATGTGGCACTTTGTGACAGGATTCAGTGGTCATGGTGGCATTTGGTCAAAGACTGGATGTGATGGTCTTGGAGGTCTTTGCCAAACCTATCAATTCTGTGGTTGTCAAACTCAAAAATCCTCTTCAAACCTGAACAAGACAACAAGGAAAAAAAAAAAAAGAAAAGCAGCATCTGCAGCAGTTAAACCCAGAACAATTTTTTACTGCACCATTTTTTCCCTAATACATGTGAGGCTTCATAACATTTATGCTGCAAATTCCTTGAGATGATGTCTTTTATTGAGAGTGTTTTATTCAGCCCTGCAGTGTTTGGGTACTGCTGGTAGTAGAAATATCCTCATTCGTCAGAGCAGGAACTCTCAGCAATAACTGTTCCACTCCCCTTTCACAAGAATTTTTTGGTCATACCTTATTGCCATTGCAATCAAATCCCAGATCCTGGATTTCTTCCATAATTCATTTTCAAAACCAGTAGCAAATCCTTGAGATCCTTCTGTGCCTCCCAGGCAAACAGGGGAGTCCAGCAAACAAAGGTGCATAAAATGAGCAGGAAAACTGGTTTGTCTTGAAAGGCAAAGAAATTGGACCAAATGAATCATCCATCTTCACTTAATGAGAACAAGGCAGCAGCACTTTCTGCAGTCTCAGGTGTGCACCTTCCTTTAAATATCATTGCCAAAGGACCTTTTCTGCTATGGGGAAGGGGAAAAAAAGGAACAGAGCTGATGTCAGGGCAGTGATGAATTTCAAGTTTTAAGTTAAAAAAATAGAGTCTTCCTTTGAGACACACATCGTGGAAGGAAAGACTTGGCTGCTGCAAGAGCCCAAGTCCAACTGAGAATATAAAACCATGAAGGTTTTTATGTCATGGTCAGAGTTGGTGGCTTCACCATTGCTCTGGGCAGCCTGTTTTGATGTTTCCCCACTCCTCCAGGGAATATTTTTTCCTGATATCCAACCTGAACCTCCCCTGGTGCAACTTGAGGCCATCTTCCCTTGTCCTGTCATTAATTGTGTGGGAGAAGACGCCAAGCCTTGTCTCTAATTAGAATATCCAAGTACAACAGCTTTCTCAAAATCAGATGTTTTGGTGCAATCAGCAATGAGGTGCTTCCCCCAGAACTGCTGCTGAACAGAAAAGATTGAGGGTTTTGGGATCATCTGACTCCCACTGTGGAATGGTGCTGGCTCAGCACATCAAAATATCAAGTCAGTGTTGGTAGAATGCTGAGGATAGTGGAGAACAGCTCCAAGTAGTTCAGGAGTCAGGAAGGAGATGAGATTAAAAGGAAACAATGTGTGCAATTTGTCTAATCCCTGACTAAGGGGACCAGAACTGTCCACAGGCATTTGCAGAATGTAAAACCAAAAAAGAATGAGAAAAATTGGCTTAGAGAGGAACAAATAGTGTTATTAGGAGCAGCGGGAAGTGAAAGAAAATACAGCCTGAACTGCTTGGAATTTAATGCATTCTTCTGTATACATTCCTATTATGTAACAATTGTATTCAAAACTTCATCTTTCCAGAAATGTCTGGGGTTTTACAGAATAACTGATGATAATTCATCATCTTTTGTTGTTATTGTTGTTGTTTTAAAATAGAAACAATCACAAATAATTCTAGCTTTCAGTGATGAACTTGAAAAGAAACACCATCTGCAGACTAATTTTTAATTAACAGGATTCTATAATAAAAGACTTTTGGTTGGAATTTACTCTGATTCCTGGGTTCTTGGAAAGACAGGAAGACACCAAAACCTCCTCTGGACACACCGAGTCCAATTTAGAGACACCTCAGAAACAGGACCATGAAGGAGAAACACTGGAATTTGATGGTAGAGAAGAAAATTGGTTGAGTGGCATGGTCTGAAACACCTGGTATGGGAAAAGAGAGAGAAAAGAAAGGAGAATGAGAACCTAATTAACATTGGAGGCAAAGAAATCCATATCCAATATGAGCCCAAATACCCAGAACTGCACTACCTGGGACCAATGAACAGCCAACCAATGAATTTCTATGCGTTTTGGCTGTATAAAATATGTGAAAAAAAGCCTAGTAAAGTTCATGTGTGATGGAATGCTTTTCTCTGCACAACCTAGGCAATGTGTGGATGAAATAATTTCTATTGCAATCCCATCCTATGAGCTGATGCGATCTCAATAAGTGATCCTCCTTTTTCCCTGGAAATTGCCTGTTTTCTAAATGGACCACAACTGTTCCATGTTTGAGCAGGATGGATTTAGAGAGAGGGAGGAAGACACCCCAGATTTCAGGTGTTTGCAGTATCCAGGGAATTACAGGGAGTTCACAAGGGCTGGTCCAGCCTCGGGGCCTTATGGGAGGCTCTGTGGTGGTATCCAGAAAAATCACATCCCACACACCCTGACTAATTACTGTTCTTTGCCTAATTAGCACATACCAATCCAAGTGAAAGCAAAACATCTGCACCCACTGAAAGGAAGGCCCTGAGCTGAATCCAGAATGTGCCTCCTCTTTCCAGCAGGAAATCTCTGCTGGCTGGGGCTGTTCCTCCCTGCTTGAGCATGAAATCAAACCAGAGCTGACAATAAACACACAAAAATTGTGTTTCAGCTCCTGCAGCACCCTGAAACACAGGGAGGAGCTGAGACAGGAAAATCAAAGGGGTTCCAGTCCCAAGGTTTATTCCATGCCCTTCTTAATTGCTCATAATCTACATGGGAAAAGCAATAATTTCTCTTTTCTTTCTCAGTTGCACTCCAGTGTTAAGAATCCAACTGCATTTTCACCCTTTCAATCATTGGGCTCAACCATTATTTTGACAGGGCTTTTTTCAGTCTGAGTTTGCTATTACTGCATAGTGGATGGTTTATATTGCTAATTAGCATCTATTAAGGCTGTTATCCCATTCAAGCCTTGATGAATGGAGATGGAAAGGAATAAAGCATCAAAATAAATCAGAGCAGGAGAAACTGAGTTCTCCTGTGGGAAATCTCTCTGAGCTGAAAGTGCCTGGATGTGTGCAGTGGAATTTTATATATGTACCTTGTATCATTGATGTTATGGCTTTCAAACCTGTTATCCATGGTCTGGGTACTTTAAAACAGAAGAGTTGTAATCCTGGGTGTTCTGGGAACAGCTTCCTGTCTCCAGGATCCAATGAGAAACTGAAGATAACCAGGAGAAATACAAGAACTGGGGAAAAAATTATGAGCAACATAAAATCAGCGTTCAAAAATCTTAAATTCAGTGGTTTCCCAAACCTGAGGTGTTAATGGTCCTTGATAAAAGTTATACTGGGCAATGATATCCTGGGAAAACAGAAAATTTACAACCTGTGGAAATGTGTGAGGCAAAGGAAAAACTCTTTTGCCTCCTCGTGCTGTTGGGGAGCTGAATTTTGGAAAGAGTAAAGGTCACTGATTCTGAAATGAAGATTATTACGGAGAAAAAAGGAAGGCAAGTGTTGTCACTGCTGAAGGCAATGTGATTTCCAGGGATAACCCATCAGATGGACTCTGAGGAGCCCCAGACAGAGCCCAAGACTGACTGAGCCTTTCAGTCCTGATACAGAAATCTTCCCCCATGAAAAAAATATGAATCAGAGCTTCTTTTTAACAAGACATTTGAAAAGAAAACCAAAGGAAATATCCTGCCCCTTCAACAGCATTTCCTGAGAACCCCATTTTTGGGATGTAGGGTGGCACAGGCATCTTTCTTGTTCTGTGTGAGCTGGCAGAAACCCCATCAGGTCTTTACATAAACATTCACACAGAAGAAACCACCCCTGTCATTCCATCCCATCGTGGAAAATCAATTCCAGCCCTTATCCTGTGTTTTCCCCTTTTTTCTGTGACCTCTTCGTGGGATGCATCAAAGCCAAGTCTGCCTCCAAACCCCATGCAGTGAGATTTCCCTGCCTTTATTTGGACAAAACATTTCCATGTTTTCCCATGGAAGAAGACTCCATATGTGGTGTAAGCTGGCAAAGCTGCAAAAATCCTGGTGAGATGGACCAACAAATATGGGCTCTGGAGCTGGGATTGTGTTCCCTGTGTTGTAGATCTCCACGTAATTCCATCTGCAGGAAAAATATCAATAAAAGGGAGTTGATGGATATGACTGGAAGGAGGAATCAAAGCCCATCTGGAATTAAATCTGGTGAGGGACATAAAGGGCAGCAAGTTTTCTGCAGGAATATCAGCAGCAAAAGGAAAAATGAGGAAAATGTGGGGCTGCTGCTCAGCAAGGTGGGAATTCTGGTGGCAGAGATCATGGAAATTGCCCAAGTACCCTTCATTTAAGTCTTTGCTGGTGAAATCAGCCTTCAGAAATCCCAGTTTCCTGGACCAGGGCAAGGAGGATTTATCTTCAGAGAAGAAGAATCCAGTCAGGGAGTGCTAAGACAAAATAGACTTATGGAATGCATGGATGAAGACAGGATGGATCCATGGGATCTGATGCCATTGCACAGTCACTCTCACTTTTCTTTGAAAGGTCATGGTGACCCTGGAAGTTCTCAGGAGCAGAAGGAAGCAAATGCCACTCCTGTCCTCAAGGAGGACAGAAAGGGAACTCAGGACAAGGAGTTCTTGGGAGGCTGATGGAGCAGCTAATCTTGGAATTTGTTTTGGAACACACATTCAGTTCTTTGAATTTCAGTGAAGGAACTTAATGGTCACTGTGGGCAATGCCTGTGGAAAACTGGAACTGAGGGTGTGCTGAGATCCCTGGGTTTGCACTTTCTGTTTCTCTGAGTCTCCTCACACTGTTTGCAAACTGCTCTGAGCAGGAACAATCTGCTCCTTCAGTCCTTAGCTGCAGTGGGATTTTGCTTTGGGTCTGGATCCTACCGCAGCTAAATGTTAAACATTCCAAACCAGAATCATTTGGATAAATTGTTGACACCAAGGGCTGGAAGAACTGAATTTAAAAGGGTGAAATGACGTACTGGAGAGACCCTTTTTATGAGGATCTTGGACAGCCCCACGTAAATCTTGGACAATATTCTCAGCAAAGTGGTGATTCTTGGAGTTGTCCTGTGCAGCACCAAGAGCTGGATTCAATATTCCTTGTGGGCCCCTTCCAACTCAGAATACTCCTCCTGAAATTTGGTGAATTCTGAAATCATTGCTATCTGTACTGACAGGTCTCCAGCTGGCACATGGATGAGGACACCAGGATAGAGGTGTTTGGACCCAAATCCTTCCCTCTCATATTCCCACATTCCCCTCTCAAGGACTGCAAAGCACAGCCCAGAGATCCTGGTGGGAGACAGGCAGCCAGAGCAGGAGGTAATTTTCTGCCCCAAGGATGTTCTTCCACCCCATTCCTGAGGGTCTGATCTATCCCAAAGTATTTTTGAGCTGGATTTAGATGGATTGACCTGGCTGTCCTCTGTGTGTGTGGCTGTTGCCTTTTCTGTGTGTCTTTCTCGCAGTTTTTAAATTCATCTGAATCAAAACCCCTCTGGCAAAAGAGCAGAGATCTCAAAGGTTCTCAGGGGTTATATTTCCACAAGATTCAAAATCAGCAAGACACAAGTCTGAAGGGAAATAAACTTCATTAACTCTGATACTCATGCTGCCATTATTTTACTCTCTTTATTAACTCACAAAAAGGTGAATAAGATCATTTTCCTCTTCAAATAAGGAAAACAAATATTATTTTACATGCTGCCAGGCAAAGGATAGAAGAGAAAATCTCTGCCCACTAATGCTGTTCTATTCTGTGCACGACTAAAATCATATTTGCTTTGATAGAAAATCTTTATACTGAGATAAACACAAGTCTCTGGTCTCTTTTTGGAAGTCCTGGTAGAAACATAACTTATATTGAGGGTAATGCACAGGTTATGGATGTAATAACAGACAGTTTGAAAGTCTGGATGTTTGGAAAATCAGTGTTGATCAACCTGTGATGTGTGAAGCATGAGGTATTCTGCAAAAACATGAAAGAAACCCATCAGTGGAAAAGAGGGATGACCCAAAATTCTGCTTGACAGTGAATCAGCCAAAATTCAAACCAGGAAATGAATAGTTAAAAGTTATGCTTATTTTTAGGTGTCTAAAACCCAAAAGCCATTGCAGCAACACTATAAAAACAACAGCAAAAACGGTACTGGAAAAACAGTTATAGTTATGTTAAAAAAGGTCATGATTCCCTGGTTTGAAAGTGCAATTCTTGTGTTCCTTTTTTCGTGGCGTTTATGTTTCTTATGAAGTTTTGGGCAGAGGAGTTGGGAGAAAAGCAATTTGTTTGAGTAATTTTCTGCTGAACACTCTGACAAAGGAACTTTCCACTTCCACCTGTGCATTGGAGACAGAGATAAAACAGGGGGGACCTGGCCAGGTGGGAAAGTCAAGAATAAACAGAAATGAGGAAACTCACAGCAAATGTGTGACAAAGCCTCATGAAATGTAGAAGAGAAGAGGCTTTTCCCTAGGGATCCCAAAAATTCAGTTTTGTTGCAATCCAGAAAACACTGGAAGCTGCCAGGCTAATGATGGGAGAAATGGATCTGTTTTATAAGACAATGATCAAAGGACATCTTTGTTTTCAAATCCAATTTGGTTTTTTTTTTCTCATTTTCTCCAGTAGATCCAAAGACCTTTCTTTAAGCAAAACATTCATCAATCTGGGGTTCAGCCATCCAAACCTTTAGAGAAACAAAGACAGCCCAATGAGGATTTTTTTGTGCTCACTTTAATTCAAAATTTGGGAAAATCCACTTCAAATGTCTCTCTGACTCCAGGACCCATCACCTTGGCATTGAATGGCCTCTCCAATCCCTTCCAGACATCTTGTCACCAGTTCCATGCTCAGCTGGAATCTCATGCTCTTGAGATATTATCAGGATGAGTGATATCTGTTTATTCCTATTTAAACCAAATGTGTCAAGTCTGTTCTTTATAACTGTGAGCCAAGAGGAAAAACAGGAGCTGTTTAAGGTTTTTAATAAGTGGCAGGAGAAGAATCCAAGTTTTGTATCCCAGTAATAATTATTAGAACTAGGGAGCGGGGAAGACTGAGGAATAGATGGGAAAACCTTCAGGGATAGTGTTGATAGAGATTCTGAAAGTTCATGGAATCATAGAAGAGGTTGAGTAGAACAGGACCTGAAAGATCTCATTACAGCCCCAGGGACACCTTCCATTAAACCCATTTGCTCAAGAAAAAAAGTGTTGGGGAGTTTATTTATATAAATGTCCCCATGGATATTTGAATAACTTGGTATAGTCTTCACTCTTAATTGGTAGATTTTGTGAGCTTTACTTTTTCTTATTTTAGTTTCTTTTGTGTTGCAGTAGAGGCTCATCTGTTCCACGCTCCAGCCCCTGCGAGACACCAGGAGGTGAAATCTGCCCTTTGGTCTCACACAAAAATAATGATTCACTGGAGGAATTGCTTTGGTTCCTGCAGTATTTCAGAGGCAGACTTAGATTTCATCTATAATCCTTCCTTCCTTCCTTCCTTCCTTCCTTCCTTCCTTCCTTCCTTCCTTCCTNTCTTATTCTCTTCTTCCCACACTCTGAGATTTTTGAAAGCTCTGGCAAGTTCTAAACACTATTTTTGCTGATTTCTGGTTCTAAACACAGATTTTGCTTCTCAGCTTCTCACACATTTTAAATCTCTAAGTGGAAATCTTTAAAAAGCAGCATCTGCCTGGGCAGGGGACTTCAAGACTGAACTTCCCAAGACCAGTTGAGCTCAACAGCCTGGAGGTCACTGAGCTGTGTGTCTTTATTTTGGGAATCTGCCACTTGGAGAATCTGTTGGCTTGGAGAAGCCTCCACTGAATCCTCAGTATCCCATCTTCAAAAAAAACTCAGCAAACAAGCAAAAGTCAGAGCTTGTGTCAGGGTTGTGAGAATTGAAAAAGAGCCTTGAGAAATGCTAAGAATAGAGAATTTATTTAGGTTGGAAGGGACCTTAAAGATCCACACCCTGCTGTGGGCTGGGATCGTCTTTCAGCACCTTCTCCAACATTCAGGTTGCTCCAAACCCCGTCCACCTTGACCTTGGACACTTCCAGGGATGGGACATGCCCAACTTCTCTGGGCAATCTGTGCCTGGGCCTCACCTGCCACAATCTGTGGAAATTGGTCTCAATGAGGGCTTCTTGTTGAAGCCAAACCACTTTATTTTGACAACCAAAGACCATTTCCAAGAACAATTCCCGTGACGGATAACAGGATTTAAGAGACCCAAAGAAGGAGCTGTTTTTTGTGCTCTCATCTTTCTGTATCTCTCTAACCATGCCCACTGTCAAAACAAGCAGCAATGTTCCTATTCCAGTTTATTTTTACTCAAAGCAAACATCAAACCAAACAAAAATATCCCCCTGGTTGCTTTGTACAGAAGATCAAGAGGGATGGCACCTTCAGAGCCTTGCTCTGTCCTTCCTACAAAGCAAATAAATCTGGCATATATGGCAGGAGAGCTCTATTTTTAGTGATCCCAATTCTGTTTCCTCTTCTTTGTGTGTCATTGGCCCTGCTGGGATGCTGTCACTGAGTGACACTTTTGGCTGCCTGCTCAGCATCTTCAAACATGACCATGACAACTGTTGCACCCCAAAATATCTTGGTTTACCAACTCTACATCATTTTGATGCTTTCACAGTACCCAGTGCACACAAAAATCCACACATGAGGGTCACTTTTTGCAGAAAATGAATTTTCTATTTCTCTTAGAGCCTTGATGCTTTATGATCTTTATTTTATGCCAGTGAATCAAAGCAGAATTAAATATAGAATTAAATATATGCTAAATTAAATATAGACAGCCTATGAATGGTGCCAGCTAATAAACACCACAGTAAACAGGGAATCACAGCTGCTTGCAGGTGTCTCTCATTTTATGGGATGAGAGCAATGGGCTTTGTAATGTTACACCATTCTAAGTAATTTCAAGGAATTCCCAGAGCAGGAAATTGCCATAGTGCAAGAAATGTTGGCACAGATATCCCCCAGCAGAGTCCAAAGTGGAACAGAAGGATATGAACAGAGGAGCATCCAAACTGAGGAATTCACATTAAATTGTTCCTTGGAATAAAATCAGTGTACAAGGAATTACAGTCCCAGAATGATTTCCTTTTCACTCTTGATTAAAAAAAGAACCCCAAACCATAAAAGAGTTTATTCTTAAATCTTTGAGGATGATATAAAAGGGGATGTTGCTTCCACAGCTGGCAGATTTTAAGAAAATGAGAAACGCAAAATGATTCATTTTGGGAACTTGATGATATTTTTAATTGCCTCTACTTACCTCTAAATTTCCAGATATCACAGAATGACAGAAAAGCTTGGGTTGAAATGGACTCTAAAGATCATTCAGTTCCACCCCCCTGCCTTGGGCAGGGACATCTTCCACCATCCCCGGTTGCTCCAAGCCCCTTCGAAGCTGGCCTTGGACACCTCCAGGGTTGGGGCAGCCACAGCTTCTCTGGACACCCTGTGCCAGGGCCTCGCCACCCTCACAGGAAAGATTTTTTAATGTCTAAGGAACAGATAAAGTAACCCTGATCAAACTGAAATCGTGGTCCAAACCAGTGATCCTGATTAGCCCAGAGCATTTCAGAGTATTAAACACAGCACCTCGAAGGGAACCCTTGCAGAAAGCAAAGCTGCATTTTCAGGACATGGAAGGAGGCAATTAAAGGGTCAAAACCAACTAAATTAAGGTCTAAGTTCAATTAACTGATTTGTGAAAAGAAACGGGAAAATGTTATTAGGGGAAATGCATTAAAGGATGTTTTTGGTCAAGCAGGTGCTCTGGTCATTCCTGGGATGACAGTTTGTATTTATTGTCAATTATTCGTTCTCTTCCAATTGTTTCTTCCTTAATTTTTCTCTTTTTGGCCTGTTAAACACATTTTAAATTCATCCAGAAAACTCCTTCTCACTCTTCAGTTTCCATGCGAGGATTCATTTTCCATTGTGATTTTGAGACACTGGCCATTAATATCCCATAATAACTCTCTCCAGAAAGGGAGGCTCTTAAATTGCCATGTACATTAGTGACATTTCAACATGTCTGCTCTTCATTAACCCACAGAGATTTCTCAAATCCTAATTAGGACTGAGAAGAGGAATCCATTCTTGTGCTTTCAAGACCTCCCTTCCCCCAGAACTTCTGCTGTAATTTTTAAATACCTTTTCCTCTGCCTTTTCATCCCACACAAGTGCACCAGGGCAGCTTTCCTGAAGATCCTTTGCATTTTCAGAGCTTATGGGGCATGGAAAAAATTCAGGAATGATATAGTAACCATCTGGAAAACGGGTCTTTTCTGGAATGAGAAAAGAGAATAATGTCTTTTTTTTCGTGTGTTCTTGGCCAGCAAAGCTGGGTAAACTCCACTCTGGACACATGAGCAAGAGAGAAACTGCAGCTCCTCTCAACCACAGACTCGTGTGATAAACACCACATAGAAACTGTGAATTACAGAATTATAGAAGGGTTGGAAGGAACCATAAAAATCATCCAATTCCACTAAGTCAGGCTGCTCAGAGCCCTATCCAGAAATTATGGGATTTCTCCTGGGTGCCAGGTGAGTCAGTGAACCTCCCGTGGCTCAGGCAGGTCTTGGATTCACAGTTCAATCCCAGTTTCAGACTGATCTCTATCTCTATCTATCTCAGACAAAAAAGCTTTTTTGTCTGGTTTCAAAGGAGTGATATTTCCATGAGAAATGTCTCCTTTCAGGGGATTTGTCTTTTTTTTAATGAACAACCCAAATATCCCCTCCTTCCCCTTCACTCCAATCCCAAACCATCACTTGACATTTTTCAGTTTTTCTACCAAGTCCCTCAAAGTTTTTTATTTCATCTGGAAAAAGCGTCATCACTGAAATGTTCCATGAGAAAAATAAAACCTTCGGCTGTCTTCCTCGTGGTCTTGCTTGTCCTGTGGGCTCTGTCTCAACCAAATCCATGAGTCTTTCTTGGAGCTGGCTCTAGGGAATTTTGATGCTGTGGCCATCATGAGCCCAGTTCAGAGAACCCCAGACCCACTGAGGTTGGGAAAGATCTCCAAGATCATCGAGCCCAAGGTGACCGATCCCCACCTTGTCACCAGCCCAGAGCTCTGAGTGCCACATCCAGGGGTTCCTTGGACACCTCCAGGGATGGGGACTCCAGGACCTCCCTGGGCAGCCCCTGCCAATCCCTGACCACCCTTTCCATGCAGAAATTCTTCCTGAATTCCCCACTCCAGCTGGATGAACAGTTCCCAGGGTAGCAGCACCAGCTGGTTCAATGCAGTTCCTCACTTGTACCACCCAGGGAAGAACCAACTCTTGGGTTTTGTGCATCCTGGAGCTCCTTAAAGCCATGGAACTCTGAAATGAACTCTCTTCCATAAATTTGGTGGAACTAACAATTGATACATGGGAAAAGCATAGAATGGTTTGGGTTGGAAGGGACCTTCAAGATCATCTTGTTCCACAGGCAGGGACATCTTCCAGGTTGCTCCAAGTTTCATCCAGCCTGGCCTTGGTCCCTTCCAGGGATGTGGGATCATGAGTTGGCTGTCAGAGCACATTCCTTACAGAAACATTAATCACTGCTGTCATGCTTCTCATGACATAACTAAGATGTTTATCTGTAAGAGAAGAGGATTTGGGAAAATCTGGTGTCCTAGGGATTTGTTTTGTTTCTATTTCTGCTGCATTTTAGCATTTGTTAGGCTGTCACCACATTAAAGGTGAATTCCAGCTCAGGCTGGTTTTGCTTAGCATGGGTATTTTACCATGGAGATCTCTCTTTGTGCATATGCTGGATGATATCTAAATTTGCCTTTATGTTCTCTGCCCTGGACTTACATTTACAGCAAATGATTTCACAGATTTCCATTCCATATCCCAGGGATTTATTTATAGAGGGTGGAAAGAACATTGGTTTATTTTCTTTACTAATTTGTCACTTTTAATGCTTGTCAGCCAGATTTCACTTTTGAAAACACACAAAAGAGGGAATATGTAAATCCAGTTTATATTTCTGGAGGTTTCCTCATATCAAAAGGATTCAGAATTAAAAGGGAAAAAAAAAATAAAAGAAAAGAAAAGCTGAATTAATCTTATTTGGAAAGAACTCAATCCTTCTTTAGTATTTCTTTACATATGATTCCTGGCCTTCCATCAAAAAACCCTCCTTCCACAACACTTTACATTTTTCATCCAGAATGTCTTCAGATGTTGGAAAAACAAAGTCATTTTTTTTGATAAATCTGCTAAAAAATAAAAACTGCTCACCTTTAAAGCGTGAAAATTCTCTATTTTCAAAATCTTTCAAATCCAATTCTAAGGCTTTCCTGGTTTTAATTAAAACTTGAAGACTTCTGACAAATACAAACTCTTTGCCTGAAAACCTGGATGAAAAAAGGCCTTTTCCATCCCTGAAAAATTATTATTTCTTACAGCTTGTTTGGAGTCATAGCTAAGATCCCTTTCCCACAGTAGTGTGCAAAAGCAAACATGTTTTTTAGGGAGTTTCATCAAGTTGTTACTCCTTGTTTGTAAACTGGGAATATTGTGTGACTTCCTGCAGGGTGTATGAGAATAAAAGGCTCCTCACACTCGATATTTTATTTAGTTATTCATCCAGCCCCAAGTGAAAACCCAAAATAGAACAGGCAAAGCCTCCCTTTGCCTTCCTCCTTCCCCTATTTCATGATGATGAACACCAAGCTCTGGGCAGTGAAAAAACCCCATCCATAATTGGGACTTTTTCCCCTCAGCAAATAACAAATAGATACAGGAATGTAAATTTTCATCTCCCCACAAACACGTTTTTGAGTAACAGTGGTGGATGGAACCTTTGCACAGGAGACAATGACAACCAAATTATTCAGGTTTGTCACATGGGGAGTGACTCTTTCTCCTCCTTTTAATAATCCAGACTTTACTTTTTTAGCTTTTGCATTTTCTTAACCATCCAAACCTCTGTGGACATACTGAGAGATTTGGGACTGTTCAGTCTGGAGAAGGGAAAGTTCCAGGGAGATTTCAGAGCTCCAGGAGAGCTGGAGAGGGGCTTTGGATGAGGGATGGAGTGACAGGAAAAGGGAGAATGGTTTTGAACCGAAAAAGGGTGGGTTTAGATTAGATATTAGGTAGGAATTCTTGGCTGTGTGGGTGCTGAGGCACTGGCACAGGTTATCCAGAGAAGCTGTGGCTGCCCCAGGTTGGATGGGGCTTGGAGCAACCAGGGATTGTGGAAGGTGTCTCTGCCCATGGCAGGGTGTTGAATGAGATGATTTTTAAGGTCTCCTCTAACTTAAATCATTCCAAGACTTTGTGTTTGCGAAAGACTTCTTTTCTTCCTATAACCACCACGATTGAAAAGCCAATTTACCAATTCAGGGCAGTGAATGAACCATCTCCAGCTTCCTCAGATTGGAATTTTCTTCCTGGGGTTATCCTCCAGCCTGCAGTCAAATTAAATGAGAGCCAATTTTACTGTTATCTTCCTTGGAAAAACTTTAAAACCATCCAGCTTGCAAAATTTAAGTTTTCTAGTGACATTAGAGCTCGTGCTGAGGCTTATTTGGATGCTCCCCAAAGAGACAAACCCACAGTGCTCCTGAACACCAGGAAAATATTTACCCAGGCTTTACACAAAGAAAAGGTTTTTATGGCTGCCACAGTTAATAGCAACCTTCAAAATTATAAATGGAATTTAGATTACATTAAAGGAAAAAAACAAAACAGCATTATAAAAACCCTAATCAAATATGGTAGAAACACTGTTGCGATATTCATCTCCTGTAAACACATTAAAGTTGTGAGTGGGAAAATTGTGGCCTCTAAATTATCGAACCATGAAGATTGGAAAAGACCTCCAAGATCATCAAGTCCAGCCTTCCATCCAATACCACCACATTCACTAAACCATACCCACAAACTCCAGATCTGCTCGTTTTTTAAACACTTCCAGGGCTGGTGACTCCACTCCTCCCCTTGAGAATCTGCTCCAATGCTCAGCCACTCTTTGAGTGAATGTTCATATATTTGAAGTAAACCTTGTTTTTATTTTCATATCTCCAGGACATTTTTCAAAGGAAAATTCTTAATCTTCACATGTACCCACACATGGAAATGGAGGCAGCTCTGGGGAAGGATTCATGTCCTTGTGGAACAAGACCACAGAGCAGGAACGATACAAGAGAGAATTCCCGTGAGGATTCCTCCACGGCATTTACAGCATGATTTGACTTAGATACTCAAGTGGTTTGGATTGAAAGGAAACTTCAAGATCATCCAGTTCCAAACCCTCTGCCATGGACAGGGACAACTTCCACCATCCCAGGTCTCTCCAAGCCTGGCCATGAACGCTTCCAGGGATGGAGCAACCACAGCTTCTCTGGGAAACCTGTGCCTGGGCTTCAGCACCCTCACAGGGAGGAATTTCTTCCTAATATCCAATCTAAACCTCTTCTCCTTTAGTTTTAGTTGCCAGGATGTCTTTCTCAGACTGATGTATGACTTGACAGAGTTTTCTGCTCCTTGAGCTCCATGTTTTTTCTGTAGTCCTGCTCACATGTGGATCTCAAACCTATCCCAAACCTGGTGGGCGTTAGGGAGGCTGTTCCAAAACCTTCTTTGCCTTTCACACTCAGAAATATTTTCCTTTCCAGCTAACATTCATTTGAGATGAGTTTTTAGCTCTTTGTCCTGGTGCCAGCTTCATCCTGCAGCTAAAAAAATTCTTCCTCCTTCCTGCTGTTTGTCTGGAGGTAGAGTCTGCAGACTAGGCCCACTCCTACTCAGCTTCCAGCTCCAGCCAAGCTCTTCCAGTTTTTTCTATTAAAAGAAACCCTTCTTTAGCTCTGACAGTCCTTGCAGGTTTTCTTTTCCTGCCTGCATGGATTTCATGTTGCACCATCTTTCCTGAGTGAAGGTAAGTGGACTGGTTTGTGATATTCCCAATAAAATCCCAGCTTGTGTAAATATGGAAACTTAGCTCTCACTACAACATTCTCTGCTTTGCAGTGGTGCAGCATCACAGTTCCCTTTTACACACCTTTGATGGTCAAAACTACCTTGTAGTTAATTTGTAAACACAGCTTATTTTTCTTTATCTTTTCAGTGTGTAAATCCAAGAAATAAGGCAAGGAAGGAACCAGAGGTGCTGCTTCAGCTGCATGAATTAAATCAGTGCCTCATAGGCCAACTCTCTGCAAAGCTTGGGTTTTGTTTTGGAGCCAACCCAAAATGTGATGGGTTACCCTTGCCCTTCAGAGGTGGTCACTGCTTCCCACTCCAGTTTTTAGCCCAAGCTTTTCCTGAAATTCTCCATTCACAGAATCTCTTCTCCATCACTGCCTGAGTGTCTCACAAGGTGTTTCCCCTCATCTTCCTCGCTTCAGTTGAGGCTCATGATCCCACATCCCATCTCAGGTGTCTTGCACACCTTGGCACACTCTGGATATCCCAGGGATGGCAGTGAGATGTGAGATGTGTTCATGGCGAGATCATTTACTGAGAGCTTTGCTTGTCAATGATAAAATTATGGTCTGGAAATGGAGAGAGAAACAATAGAAAAGAATAATCCCTGCTACTCACCCAAGAGCTGCTCCTTCCTGTAGCACTGTTTGGGGATCATTCCCCTTATGGAAATATTTCCTTTCTGTGTTTGTAGGTTTGTGTTCACACACCTCTATATTTTGGACTGACAAACACTAAGCATTCCTTAAATCTCCACTTAAAAGAACTAAGAAATGCTGGTGGGAATAGCAGAATGTTTTCAGAGAGTCATGGAATGGTTTGAGTTGGAAGGGACCTTCAAGATCACCTTGTTCTGAGCCCTGCCATGAGCAGGGGGACACCTTCCACTGTCCCAGGTTGTTCCAAGCCTTGTCCAACCTGGCCTTGAACACTTCCAGGGATCCGGGGCCAGCCACAGCTTCTCTGGTCACCCAGTTCCATGGCCTCACCACCCTGACAGGGAAGAATTCCTTCCCAATATCCCATCTAACCCTGCCCACTTTCAGCTTAAAGCCACTCTCTCTTGTCCTGTCTCTCCAGCCCCTTTTCCAAAGTCCCTCTCCAGGTCTCCTGGAGCCCCTTAAGAGTGCTTCTCTTGAGTTCTCCTGGGACACACTTGATTTTCTGGGATGCAAATGCTCATTGCCAGTAATGTTGAGTTTCTCTGGATGATGTTTGTTGAGGATCTCAGGATCTTGGGGTCATCTCACCCAAGGCCTAAGCTCTCACATTATCCACCTGCACCTCCCAGCTCCCTGCTGACAGCACAATTCCAATTAATTCCTGCCGCAAAGCATCACACACCCTCCTCCTCTTGTGCATGGAGGTCACTGAGCAGTGGCCAGGAAAACACATGGAAAACGAGAAAGGGAAGAGTTGTCAGCAGACTGGTGTGGGTCAGACACCCAACAAAACCCAGGACAGTGAGGCAGAAACCTCTTCCCAAGGTTTCTTGCTTGGCACCAGGGCGCTGGGGCAATCTGTTCCCAAACTGCTGAACCCCTGTCTCTAACTCATTTGAATCCCCCCTTTTTAATTACTCATTTTACAGAGATAGTTTGGTTCCTGTGTGTATTGACTGAGTTAGGTTATAATTTTTTAGTGCCACAAGAGGGAAAAGAAACCTTTCACTCAAAACTGACTTTTTAAAAAAATTTTTTGACTTTTGCAACCAATATAAACAAAACCAGTATTCCAGTCTGAGACTAAAGTTTGTTGTTTTGAACTCCCTGCCTCTAGAGCTGAGCCTGGAAGAGATTTTTCTTCCCTCTGAAAAGTTCAATATCTGTGAAAACAAAGGTCTGTTTACATCTTTTATCAGCTGGTCACAGGAGATATCACTGTGCAGACACTGCTGTTCCTCTGTTCCTCTTCCCTTGGAAGCTCAAACACTTCACAAAACTCAATCTTATCACCACAAGACCATTTCTTCTGGGTCTCATCTAATGGGGGTGGCACTTTCACTTCTCATTAGCTCAGAATTAGGTGAATAATGAACTGCAGACACCAGAACCTCAGTACTGAGATACTTCAAGCTCCTAGGAAGTCAAGCAAGAAAGATTCTTGAATATAAATATCTAAATTCTGCTTACTTGGCATTTTAGGCAAAGACCTATTACTTTTTTTAGGCAGATACCTACTACTTTTTTACCTTGTTCCTTAACTCATCAGTGCCTGTTTCCTATCAAGATACATGAGGATAAATAAGGCCATCACTTCAAAGGAGGAAAGAGAGAAAAGGATATTCTGACCTTCCAAAAAGGCTTGGAAAGACACAGAGAGAAAAATTATCCATTCTCCAAGATTTTTCATGATCAAAAAAGCGTGTCCTAAGCTCAGGTCTTCGTGATTCTTCAGCCATAGAGAATAAACCTCCTGCTGTTAAGCACAGTCTAAAGGCTTAGACACTGAACGGAAATTCAATGTTTTTGTCTTCTTTCCAGGAAAAGTTGTGGGCAAAATACAGAGCTCGTTCCTTCTTCCCATCAGTGCCACCACGGGGAGCAAAGACCAAGTGCAATGCCAAGAAAAGGAGGAAGGCAAAGGAAAATGCAGCAAGGCCAGACCTAAGGTGGGAAAAGTCATAGAAAGTCATAGAAGTCATAAAGGTTCAGAAAATCATAAAATCATGGAATGTTTTGGGTTGGAAGGGACCTGAAAGATCATCTCATTCCGAATGTCTGCCATGGGCAGGCACACCTTCCACTGTCTCAGGTTGCTCCAAGTCCCCTAGCCTGGCCTTGGACACTTCCAGGGATGGGATGTCAAAAACTTGTCTGTGCCAGGGCCTCACCACCCTCTCAGGGAACAATTTCTTGGTAATATCCAATTTAAATCTACTTTCTTTCAGCTTAAAGCCACTCCCCCTTGTCCTACGTTCCCAGTTGAGCATCCTACCTGCCAGTAAGAAATAAACATTATTTGTTGACTAAAAAAAAACTGTGACTGGGAAAATCTTACCCCCATTCCCTCTTCCCAGGCTGGCATTGGAGATGTCTAGGAAATACCCATGATTTTATAATGGAGAGAAGAGGGGAAGTGAGATCTGACTGCATCTGCCAGCAGGGAGAGACCTGAAATGGGTCTAAATTTGCATTTAGATTTGCTTTTTTGGCAGCAATGTTTTCTACTGGGTGCCAAGAGACCCCTCTGGGCTTGAATTATTTCTCAGGGAAGAAGAATCAGCAGCAGCTATTTCATAACCAGAGATACTCTGGGGGAGGGCTGTAAAGAGTAGAAGGGGCTGTAAATACTGGGGGAAACAAGCCAGGGCTGGGGGATGATTCACAAGCTGCATCTTTTACTGGTACAAGGGGAGGAGGAGGAAAAGTTTGAATGGGTGTAAGCCAGGAAAAGCCTGTGGGAGACAGAACCTGCCCTCAGCATCGTGGCAGCCATGGGACATGGTTTGGGTGTC
Organism: Chloropsis cyanopogon; assembly: GCA_013400585.1. Classification (NCBI taxonomy): domain Eukaryota; kingdom Metazoa; phylum Chordata; class Aves; order Passeriformes; family Irenidae; genus Chloropsis; species Chloropsis cyanopogon. Next base: position 33,170 of record WEZZ01006218.1, read on the forward strand.
ATTATTTTTCTTCTGGGCAAGTCAGAAATGTAGCAGTGAGTCATTGATTGGGTTGGAAGAGAACTCTGAGATATCAGTTCCAACCTTAAGCTAAACACCACCAAGCACTGGGTGCCATGTCCAGTTTTTTCTTAAACAACCAAAGAACCTCGTATAATTACAATGGATTATTTTATTATTTTGTTACTGTAATTATATGACAGAGTTATAAATTAGGTACTACATTGGCAATGTTCAGACAATTTATTAGCAATAAATCTATTTTTTAATCATCCACAAAATCCCTGTGTCCTATTTGTGGCACGGAACCTTCTCCCAACATCTCTGTCACACAGAGTGGGGCAAAGCTGGAAGGTGTGGTGAGACCAAGGACACTTCCATCTGAGAGTGGGTAAATCTTAAATGAAATACAGATCAGACCTTTAGCAGCAAAAGGAGATCAAGGGTGGTTCTGAACCACTGAAGCAAGATCAGACAGCTTTGTGAAAAAGTCCTGTCCCTGCTTGTTTACTAGAAAATTCAAAATTAAATAGTTCTGGACCAAACTGACATGATGATACAGAAATGCACCCTCAAAAGAAAATGAGAAAGGACCCATAAAAGAGCAGAAATCCGAGACAAGAAACCTGAAATATCACATGGCCCCCTTTGCCTCTCCCTCATCACAATCAGTAGTAGGGCTGTGCCATCCAAGGCACTGCTGAGCTGCTGGCACGGCTGGTTTTGGGTAGTTCAATTCACTTGAAACACCTCAAAGAGGGTTTAAACTGTTCTATTTTACTTCATCCCTGGGTCTGACTCAGAGAAGTGTCAAATTTGGGCTGTGACATCCAAAGCCTGATGGCCTGTGGTCAAACCAGGCATGAATTACCTCATTCCTTTCACTCACTGTGTGACTCATTCCCAGTTCTTGCTGGGAACAACACTTTTGGCTCAGTCCTTTGCAAAGGGTTGTAAATCACTCAGAGATGAGAGGTTTATCTCTGTCCATGATCAAACCTGGGCTAAAGCAGTGAATTCAGAATGAGTCTGACCTCTGGGCTTCTCTCCATGCTGTGAATTCTGCTCCTGGATACTCAACTTTGCTGTCCACGCTGCTGATCAGACAGTCCCTGCCAGAATCCAATTCAATTTATATTTCAAACCATTCTCAGACCACTTGCTGTAGGATCTTTACTCAGCCAGCACAGGTGGGCACCCCACAGCAAACTTAGTCCAGTTCTCATGGTGCAGAGAAGAGAATCTAAGTTTTCCAGAGCTTTCCTGATGAGCATTTCCAGATTTTAAAACCCTGTTTCATTAAAAGACATTTTTTATTGAAGCCAAAATGCTTTTCATACACATCTTTTGGATAGGAGGGTGTTTAAGGAGATTGTTAGATTAGAATCAGAATATCCTGAGTCGGAAAGGCAATTCCAACTCCTGGCCCTGCACAGAACACCCCAAAAACACTCATGTGACTGAGGGTGTTGTCCAAACGCTGTGACCACTTCCCTGGGGAGCCCATTTCAGTTCCTGACGGCCCACTGGGTAAAGAATCAGATCATCAACAAACACCTGAATCAAAAATCCAGTTATAGAAGATAGAGGAGGTTTTTGGAGGCCCAAAATTCTCCTGATTATGATGCCAGAGGTAAGAACCAACCACCAGAGCAGGAGAGCAGAGCACAGCTGGCAGGACAGAGGGGTGTCCCATGCCAAAGGCAGCCACAAGCTTGGTGCTGGCTTTTTCATTTAATCACAACATCACAGAGCAGTTTGGGCTGGAAGAGACCTTCCAGATCTTCTCTTTTGGGTTGGAAAGGACCTTGATTATCACCGAATCCCACCCCCGTGCCGTGGGCAGGAACACCTTCCATTAGACCAGGTTGTTCCAAGCCCTTAATCTGAAGAAAGAGGGGGAAGCTCTTGCTCCTTCTCTCACAGAAAATGAATAAACAAAGCAAGCTGGAGTGCAACAAACAATTTGGTTGAGAATAAGATGACAGAGTAGAGATGAAACTCTTTGTCTTAGTCCAGAAATGCAAGATCTGCCATGCTTCCCTGGAATCCAAAGCTGATTTCCAGTTGGATAGCTGGTCTTTATCCTGTGATAAAGACACTCAAAGCAGCTGATGTAGCATATCCATGCCCTTCCCTAGAATGCCATTTCCCAGGGATGGATAACAATTTCCCGAGGCACTGAGGGCTGGGATTTAGGCCTTGCTGCGAATCCTCCCGGATTAACAAATTAAAAAAAAAAAATCGATATCACTTACATTTGTTTTCAGATCTTATCATTTAGAGGTGTAGGGAGACAGCATTTATTGATGACTCACTGAGCCCAGCAGTGCCTCAGTCAGTTCTTACCACTCCATTTCCCTGCAGCCAGCTGCCCCATCCCTGGCTGCACTCCTGATATTTTTACTGTATTACTGCTGTGATGTTTAGCATGCAACAGGCAGCGTTGCTTTTGCGAGGGGAGCAATATCAAGCCTGAAATATCGTCGCTGGCAATAAGTGAATGCCTTCTTCACGCCTGAAAAACCAGGAATGCCCTAATCCGTGAGTGAGGGTTGCTCTGACAACCCATCTCTGGGTGTAATTGTGGCTGAAGGCTGGGATCTGTCTCGGCAGCAGCTGCTGACTGGCACTGACACCTTCCCTTATAGCTCCCGAGCAGCGGCTTGGCTCATGAATATTCATGAGCAGAGTGTTGGGAGCACTGATAACAGCTTCAGAGAGATTCATTAAATAAAGTCCAGGCTGCAGATCATCCACCAGCCCCGAGTGAGTGGGGCTGATCTCCAGTGAAAGAATCACCATGGAGGGTGCGGGGTAGAGGGAGAGCTAAAGGGAAATAACTTGGCACAGGGAACAATGGAGGGAAAGAATGGATTGTTCCATGCCAGGAAAGGAATCCCAGAGCACAGCAGAGAGGAAATGGCAGTGCTGCAGTTAAACACAACAGCTGATTGTAAATAAAGAGGAGTTCAAGGCTTCAAAGGCAGGAGAAAGCAAAAAAGAGGGGGATTGGCTCAGTTCAAGGAGCAAGCTCACATGGGAAGAAAGGGTGCTGGCTTTAGGCTGGAGGTGTCAACATTTCGGTGGGTCTTGGGTCTTCCAAAAGACAAGAGCAGCTGTTGGTTGTAGTAAAGTTGTTTGTTGCATGAATACGTCAGTCTCGAAGGCAAAGAGTTCAAAGTATTAAAGTCCGTGCTAAAAGCTTTCTGGCGCTTTTTGAGCGGAACAGCAACAGCAGCTCCTGCTGCTCTTCTCCTTCTCCTTCTCATTCTCCTTCTCCTTCTCCTTCTCCTTCTCCTTCTCTGTCTTCATCTTCTTCTTCTTTGTCTTCATCTTCTTCTTCTTCGTCTTCTTTGTCTTCTTCTTCCTCCATCCTTTGCACCTCAATACAGGGGTTTTTTATCCATAAATCATCCAATCAACTAAAAGCATGATTCTAAAACATTCTTTCTAAACCAATCTAAACTTAATTCTAATGTGCAAAAGTAGTACAAATTAGTGTCAGTTCTTACCCAAAAAAACTACATATATAATATTATCTATTTAGGCAAATATACTGTTTTCTTACTTAAAATTTACTATATAAGTTTATCTATTTACGTGAATAGTTCTATCTGTTCTAGAAACACACGAAAAGTTCTGCTATGTTTTTGTCATGTCTGGAACTAAATTACTGAACTTTAAACTAGGCTTTAAGGCCCTTTCTAACTAACACAGTTTCTTAAGGCACTCAAAATATATTTCTACTTACTTTAAACTATAATTTACACTTCTACTTACTTAAAACTTAAACCTACACTTCTACTTCATATTTATGTGGCTTAAAATATCTTAATTTCTCTAAAGTCTTTAATTCAACCCCTGCATTCATTTCTCTCTCTGAGGGACTCAGAGAGGCTTGCATTCCAACATGGAGAGTTAGGTTAGATGGGATATTGGGAAGAAATTCNTTACCCAAAAAAACTACATATATAATATTATCTATTTAGGCAAATATACTGTTTTCTTACTTAAAATTTACTATATAAGTTTATCTATTTACGTGAATAGTTCTATCTGTTCTAGAAACACACGAAAAGTTCTGCTATGTTTTTGTCATGTCTGGAACTAAATTACTGAACTTTAAACTAGGCTTTAGGGCCCTTTCTAACTAACAAAGTTTCTTAAGGCACTTAAAATATATTTCTACTTACTTTAAACTATAACTCACACTTCTACGTACTTAAAAGTTAAACCTTCACTTCTACTTCATATCTATGTGGCTTAAAATATCTTAATTTCTCTAAAGGCTTTAATTCAACCCCTGCATTCATTTCTCTCTCTGAGGGACTCAGAGAGGCTTGCATTCCAACATGGAGAGTTAGGTTAGATGGGATATTGGGAAGAAATTCTTCCCTGGGAGGGTGGCGAGGCCCTGGCACAGGTTTCTGAAAAAAGCTGTGGCTGCCCCATCCCTGGAAGTGTCCGAGGCCAGGTTGGATGGGGCTTGGATCCAGTTAAATTGGATCTAATTAAAAGTGTCCCTGTCCATGGCAGGGCGTTGGAATGAGATGATCTTTCAGGTCCTTTCCAACCCAAATAATTCCAGGATTATATGATACAAGCTGGCCAGAAATGTCCATGTCTTCACCTCTGGTGGAGGAATAGTTGTGCTCACACGGTGGTACCTGGCCATAAATGTTTCTGGTACAGCCTTGGCACAAATACTGGTCCAGGGATGCTCTTCATGCTGGTGTCCTGCAGGTGAGGCCCCACAGACAGATCCACCCCACTGAGTCAGTGCAAAGACTCAGGGCAGAGCCATCAAAAAGTTCTTAATCATCTAAAACTGAGGGGGAAAAGAGACCCACTCCTAATGAACTTGGCACCCGTGAGCAGTGAGTCCTTTTTGGTATAAGGAGTAAGATCCTTATATCCACAAACATGATGTCTGCTATGGATAAGACCCTTTGGAATGAGAGTTTGGTGGTGCCCACCAAAACCCTGGAGAAGTCTTGCAAGGCCCTGAAGAACTTCCTCACAGCAGGTTCTAAACAATGCCCGTGAATGAATCTAAGGAATATAAAGGAACTAGGGAGTGACCACGGGAGGACCATGAAGATGGTGAAGGGTCTGGAGGGGGAGCCATAGGAGGAGCTGCTGAGCTCACTTGGTTTGTTCAGCTGAGGAAGAGGAGGCAGAAGTGAGACCTCACTGGGGTCTGCAGCGTCCTCGTGAAGGAAAGAGGGGCAGGCACTGATTTCTTCTGTGGTGACCAGTGCAGGACTCAAGGGAATGCCCTGAAGTTGTATCAGAGGACATTTAGCTTGGATATCAAGAAAATATTCTTCACCCAGAGGGTGGTTGGCCACTGGAACAGGTTCCCCAGGGAAGTGGTCACAGCACCAAGCCTGACAGAGCCCAAAAAGCATTTGGACAACACTCAGCCACAGGGTGAGATTCTTGGGGATGTGCTGTGCAGGGCCAGGAGATGGCCTTGATGGTCCTTGTGGGACCCTCCCAACTCAGGATATTCTGTAATTTTGAGTGCAGATCACCTTGCATCTTCTCCCAGGCTTCCCATGAAGGCTGCTTTGGAGATACACAGTGGGAATGCAAACTGGAGCAGCCACAGGCCTGAGAAAGGAGTTGAGCACCCAGAAGCAGCTCCCTTTAATGTTGTAGATATTATTACAGATTTTACAGCAGCATTTAGCTCTGGCTGGGCCCTGTTGTGCCTCTGTACACATGGAATGGGATTCCTCAAATTGAGCCATCTGTGACAGCCACCCCGAGCTCCCTTTGCACTTCCAGAAGGTAATTCCTCTCATCCTGAAGCAGCCAGTTAATGCTGAGAGATGAATCATGTTTGGAAATGCCTGGGTTTGTCCCCTGTTAAGAGGTCTAGCTGAGCAGTAGAGTCCTACAACACCTTTTTGTACATGGATTAGGGCTGAATCACAAATTCATCATTCACAGGTGCTGAGCTTGGGGATGACAGCATTTGCTGTAAGTCACTGTTTTTCTCCTTATTCCCAAGTACTTACATTCATCCAAGGCTGCTGCTTTTCTTCCCAAGACGTATTTCACACTCAAAGCAATGTCCAAACATGAAAAAAGGATTCCCTGTTCCTCTGTGTAGGCACCTGGTGCAGACTCACGAGGAGATTTTAGCTCTGTCCAAACTTGAAGACAGAAATTGTCATTTCCTAGAGTCCATCTTTTTTAGTGTTAGCACTAAAAACAGCAAATAGTGCAAGTGTGGGTGTCCTGCAGCCTCAGATACCTAAAGAGCTGTGAGATCCTGACATGCTGGTGAGTCAACAATGCAGTTGGAGGCAGGAGAATATCTTGGAGGTCAGGAATTTAGGCGTGGTGTCCTTCAAAGCAAAGACAGAGAAACAGCTCTGAGCATTGTCTTCTGAAAAGGAAAATCAGGAATAACAAGAAAAATCCCAGGCTTGGGCAGGATGGCTGGGAGAGAGAGAGCTGCAAAACGCCTGCTGGAGATTTAAACAAGGGTTTGGTGTGGGCCTTGAGTGCAGCTGACACCCGGGCAGCCCCTTGGCCTTGCCGGAGGGGTTGAGGCACCCTTTAATTGCATTCAAAGGGCTCATTTTAATGAGAAGTAGCAGCGTTAATTGCTTGGGTTGTTCCTGCCCAATAAAACCCTTTCAGAGCTGTTGGTAAATGGGTCCCTTTTCAGGCCACAGGGACACTTTAAAATGTCCCCAGACAGTCTTTAGCTGCAATGGAACAAATTAAGAACAAATCCTCTACCCCAGCCTGTGCTAAAAAAAGGCTCCAACTCTCCAACTCCTACATCCCTGCAACCCAGAGCCCAATTTCCCCACAAACAATCCCAAAAGGATCTAAAATACTGCAAGGAAATCCCAACTGGGGATATATCTTTGTCCAAGTACCCGGTGGGATGGCGTGACCCCAATGAATTATAGATGAAAAATATGTCTTTATTTTCATGTCTTTATTCTATGTCTTTATTGGCTTGGCCTCATTAACCTGGTGAGTTCTGGATCCTTCTCTCTCCGGAGTAGGAGAGGTTTCCTTGAAACTTTCCGGTGTGTAAGTTTAAAGAATACAGAATTATCCACAGGAGCTCTTAGATTTTATAAATATATCATTTCCTCTTTCCTTATCACTTTTTAAAAGCAACAATGGAACTTTGGACTCGAGCTTGGCTATAACTGGAAAGAGAAGAACTTCCTCCACAAGCAGCTGTAGGCTCCCTGTCAGAATTGTAGGATCATGGAATAGTTTGGAATGGGAGAGGCCTTCAAGATCATCCCATCCCACCCCCTGCCATAAGCAGGGACACCTTCCACTATCCCAGGGTGCTCCAAGCCCCATCCAGCCTGGCCTTGGACACTTCCAGGGATGGAGCAGCCACAGCTTCTCTGGGGAACCTGTGCAAGGGCCTCGGCACCCTTACAGGGAAGGATTTTTTTCTTAATATCTCATCCAAACCTACCTTCTATCAGTTCAAAATTATTCATCTTTGTCCTGACACTGCAGACCCTTTCCTAAATTTCTTGTTCAGCTCTCCTGGAGCCCCTTTAGGCACTGGAAGGGGCTCTGAGCTCTCCCTGGAGCCTTCTCTTCTCCAAGCTGGACATTCCCAGCTCTCCCAGCCTGGCTCCAGGTCCTGGAGACTCTCCATGGCCTCCTCTGGAGTCACTCCAGCATCTCCATGTCCTTCTGAAGGGGATCCCAGAACTGGACACAGTGCTCCAGGTGGGCTCTCAAGAGCAGAGTACAATGAAGAGTCAGCTCCCGTTTCTTGCTGCCTCTTTAAAAGATAAACTTTCAGTCTGGAAAGTCCAGAGGAACATCAGAGCCTGGTGCTAACCCACAATTGATTAACAATTTGCTTTCATCTGTGCTTCAGAGCCCGTGGAAGGAGCTGTGCTGTGCTCAGAGTCTGGGACTCACTGTTCCAACGGGGAAAAAAAAAAAAAAAAAAAAAAAAAAAAAAAAAAAAAGAAAAAAAAGCACGATTCCATCAAAGCTGTCATTCCTTTTGGCAAGCAAACCCATTAGAGATGCACGAGGTGTGCTCTGAAGTCTCTCCCCATTTAGTCCTCTATCTCCCGCCCGCTGTGGATTTCTCCAGCGCTCATTCCTAATGAATCCTGCTGTTCCATGGAAATGACCCGTGCTGGGCTGCTCTGGGATGGCTGTGCCTGCCTGGATTACCTTTGGGAAGGGGTTAATGAGGGGTGACAGGGCTGGTACAGAGGGGAGCAGCTCGGGGGAAGAGCCGCGATTCAGCTGAGCACACCCGGGATGCCCCGGGCTCACAGAGATCACACAAAGCAATTAAAAAGCAAAGTTCAGGTGGTGTCAGGCTCTGTAGGGCTTGGGCTGTGGAGCATCCAGGAGAGGCTCCTTCACATCCCGTTTAGTGAGGGAGGGATCCAGCTCGGGATTGGCATCCCACCTGCATTATCCCATTAGAAACTGGAGGCACAAACTGCTGCCAAATTGATCAGAGGGATGGAGCAGCTCTTCTGTGAGGGAAAAATGAGAGAACTGGGATTGTGCAGCCTGGAGAAGAGAAGGCTTTGGGGTGACCTAATTGTGGCCTTCCAATACCTGAACAGAGCCTGTGAGGGAGATGGAGAGATTTATTTACAGGAGCCTGGAGTGACAAGGGAGAATGGCTTTAAATTGACAGGGAATAGTTTTAGATTGGATGTAAGGAAGGTCCCTTTCCACTCCAAGGTGGTGCTGGGACATTTATGGGACAATTATCTATCATCTAATGCTAAACTGAATAAGAGGAAATGGCCTCAAGTTATGCCAGGAAGATTTAGGATGTTAGGAAAAATTTCTTCATCAAGAGGTTTGTCAGACTGGAACAGGCTGCCCAGGGAAGTGTGGGGTCACCACCCCCAGAGGGATTCGGAAGACTGGGAGATGTGGCACTTGGGGACATGGGTTAGTGGTTGGACTCCATGATCTTAGAGGTCTTTTTCCAACCTAAATGATTCTGTGAATCTATAACTTGTACAAAATCCATGAGGAGCAGAGGGATCTAGAGCAGCTCAATGGTTTGGGTGATTTTTCATTTGTTGCATGAAGTCAGATCCAAATCCAGGGCCTGGAAGCCAAGCATAAACATTATCAAACTAAAAATGCAGTACAAACTTGGGTTATTAGGATTAATAATCATGGAATGGATTCCCTTTTCTATCAGCTGGATCTTTATGAAAAAGCTGGGAGTATTCAAAAGAGAATTATTGCAGAAGCTCTGGCTGTTGGGCAGATACAGGAACTGCTGGGAGAATTTAATAACCTGTCCCTTGAAGTAGGTCACAATTTTCAGAAGTCAGGAGAAGCTGTTATGAAGTTGGAAAGTCTTTTCCAGCTTTTCACTGTCCTGGAGCTGGATAAAACCAGGTCATATATGGAGCCCATGAACTGTAAAAATCTCTTGGATGAAACTCTTCCAACTGACCCTGCTCTTAAGCAAGACCCCTGTTAGTGTAGGTGAAATAAATCCACCTCTTTATTCCTAAAATGAAAGTCAAAATCGCTTTTCCTTCTGTTTGTCTGTGCTTTGGAATTTGGGGTTTTTTTGTGTGTTGTTTTTTCATGTGGGATTTTTCAAGTTATGCCAACACCCTGACTCAGCACTACAGGGCAGGAATTTACCTTTATTGAATTATAGGGTTCAGGTGAGCTTTGGCTGTTTATTTTCATAAATATTCTTTCAAAGGCAGTGGAGAACAGCAGCTGATTCAGGTGTCAAATGCCATTTAAAATACTCACAGTATTGTATTGTCCTGCATTTACCAGTCAGGAAGGTGGTAGCAACATTTTTCTGGGAAAACCAGAGTTCAGGGATTCTTTTGTGTAACTGCCACCTGAGCTCATGCTCGTTCTTCATTTTGGAGTGAAAAATATTATGTGAAGTGCTGGTGACAATGACCAAATCACCAAATCTAAAATCAAATCCATTTTTAGAGCTGGATTTCTGGAAAATTCAGTGGTTTAAATTGGCCAAAAATGATGGAGTTTACATGGCAGAGGAAAATAATCAAACCATTTTTTAGGGAGGAAAAATCTAAAATTCAGGTCAGAAACAGAGTGAACACTGTTTAATTATTTTTTTTCTTTTGACATATGGCAAATTTAAGGTGGCTATAAGAAATTATTGTTATTGTTACTACTAATTTTTCTTTAATTTTTTTTAATTAACTTTCCTTCTCCAAGTAATCCCTATCCCTCCCTATGTACAAGATCCCAGCTGGAACTGTGTGCTGGGTACTCACACACAAATTATTAGCACAAAATGTATTTTTCTTGCCTCGAGAATATCTCCCTCCAGCCTGGAACAGCCTGTGCAAGTCCTGTCTTTATTTATCTCATTAATGCATTTACATGTTGACTGTTCTTCCTCCTCAAGAAAAAGATGCAGTGGAAAACTCCAGGGCCAGATTCCCACTCTTTTCTCTCCTTGAATACAAACTTTACCCTTAAGCAA
>WEZZ01006218.1:43675-71367 GCA_013400585.1 Chloropsis cyanopogon
CTTCCTCCTTTTTTTTTTTCTTTTTTTTTTTTTTTTTTTTTTTTTTTTTTTTTTTTTTTTGCAATTTGCAGTTTACAAAAATCAAAATAAGTGGAGATATCGGCTGTCTCCAAACCATTCGTATTCAAGGTTAAGTGCCTTTTCACTCTGTTCTGTGGATGACTTTCCTGAAAGGAGAAGGCAGAGAATAAATATAAAAAATTGCATAAAACTCAAAGTAACACTCAGAAAGCACCAGCAAGACTCAATTTTCATTTAGAATTCAGCCAAAAATAATATTCTGGATCATAACAGATGAGTTTGCGCCTCCTGGTCGCTGCTTGATTTCAGAGCTCCCATGGCCTTTCTTTTCCAGCTTGAGATTGAAATTCCATTTGTAAAACAGGATCCTTTCGATGTCATATTAACCATGCTGGACCTGGCTGCTGAACAAGGTTTTATTATCTACAAACTGCATCCTGATTTAATCCAGATCTGCAGGCAGGACCAGGTACATTTGTGCTGCAATTTTTATTTTTTTCCAGAGGGGATGAATAAGGAGATAATGTAAGAGATTCTTCCTAACTTTCTTGTCTTCCCCATTAAAATCACCTTAAAACCAATGGAAGCATGGATTTGTTTGGGTTGGAAGGGACCTTAAAGCTCTTCCAGTCCCACCCCTGCCATGGGCAAGGACACCTTCCACTATCCCAGGCTGCTCCAAGCCCTGTCCAACCTGGCCTTGAACACTTCCATGGGATGGGGCAGACACAGCTTCTCTGGGAATTCCATTCCAGGCCCGCCCCACCCTCACAGGGAAGAATTCTTCCCTATTTCCCATCTAAACCTGTGCTCTGTTGCAGACTGAGCTCTGGGTTCTGTGGGCTCACGTGCTGCCAACACTGGAGCCATCCCAGAGCAGAACCATGAAAATTACTTGAGGCCTGGAGCACCCCTCCTGTGAGAAAACCTTGAGAAAGGTGGGGCTGTTCATCCTGGAGAAGAGAAGGCTCCAGGGAGACCTCGGAGCCCCTTCCAGTGCTTAAAGGGGCTCCAAGACAGCTGGAGAAGGACTTTGGACAAAGGCATGGACCAACAGGACAAGGGAAATGGCTTTAAAGTGTCAGAGAGCAGGGTTAGATGGGATATTGGGAAGAAGTTCCTGCCACTTCTGGACAGGAACAGCTGCTCTTGATGTTCCAGGACCATCGCATGGCCCAGAGCAGAACTGAGGCCCTGTAGGATCAAGATTTGAGCAATGAAAGGAGCCTCTTTACCCTACAGAACCTATACAGACAAGACCAGGGGAGGAAATCGAGACCCAGGGAACAAAGGGATTTGTTTCCTGAGGGAACCCCTTCAGGCTCTTCCCTCAGCTCCTGCTGCAGTGGCCCATATGTGTCCTTGTCCTCAGGGAAGCTTCGCCTGTTCCCTCTGGAGCTCCATCTGCTCCCACGCTGCTCTTTCTCCTGCCCACTGGAGGAGAAGGCAGAACTGGGAGACAAAACAGCAACGCTGGGTCTGGATCTCGGCCTGCTGGTGGCCCAGGCTGTCAGATGACATCAATTATCAGCTGTTGTTGCTGCTCTGAGGCTTTTCGCTGGGGAATGTTCAACTTGAGGCCGCCCATGGGGCTCTCCCTGCCTGGTTTTGGCTTTGTCCTTTTCAGTGAGCAGCTCTGAGGGGACAAAGGCCACACTTACAGTTTTTATGACTATGGCAAGGCCCCTTTTCCTCCCCTGAAGGAGAATCCTGGTATCTTTACCCCATCCCTCTCCTGCTGCCTCTGTTCCATGTTCCCATTCCCAGTTACATCCAGATATGCTTTTCCATTAGCAGAGCTGAACTAATGCTGCCTCTTTTCCCCTTTATCATTTTGATAAGCTCCATCTGTCCCAGGGGAAGGGAGAGTTTCAGAATATAATGATGGACTGGTGGAGCCATCTCAGAAAGAAAAGCAGAAAAAGGCAACACACAAAAGAAGGAAAAAAAGAGAACTGGGAGGGCTTGGCCAAGGTGCTGATACAGATTGTGGATGGCTGATCTGTCTTTCCATGAGGTCATTAATCACCATTTTTGCCTGGCTTGGTTTTTTTTTTTTTTTTTTATTATTTCTTTTTAATACTGCAGTAAACAGGCAAGAGCTGTGAGGGAAAGTATTCAAGCTTCACATATGTGAGGCCGAGAGTGAGCTGGGAACAGGCAGCAGATGGGGAGTTTCAAAGGATCAGACAAGATAAAAGCCCCTGCAGCAAAGAAAACCTCAGAGACAGAACGGGAAGCTCCAGCCTGGGATGATATTCAGGAAGGTTTTATTAGGAGTCTGTAAAACTCCAAGCAGGAGAGTTGAGCTGGTTTGTTTTAAAGGGATGGGGGAAAGAGTTTTAGATTATCCCAGGCAACTCTTAATCCCTGTCAGAAATAAGTGTTTGTTATGCTGCAGCCACACCTGGACTGGGTTTATGTGGCAAGGAAAACATCCTCTCCTGTGGAGCCAGACTAGGAGAGCCAGGAATGTTCACTTGGAGAAGAGAAGGCTCCAGGGAGACCTCAGAACCCCTTCCAGTGCCTGAAGGGGCTCCAGGAGAGCTGGAGAGGGACTTGGGACAAGGGATGGAGTGACACGACACAGGAAATGGCTTCAAACTGTCAGAGGGCAGGGACAGATGGGATATTGGGAAGGAATTCTTCCCTATGAGGGCGGTGAGGTGCTGGCACACATTGCCCAGAGAAGCTGTGGCTGCTCCATCCCTGGAGGTGTCCAAGGCCAGGTTGGATGGGGCTTGGAGCAACCTGGGATAGTGGAAGGCTTGGCATGGGCACAGAATGAGAGAATCTTGAGAGTCCCTCTCAACCCAAACCATTCCATGATTTTGTGTCTTGGAGAAGAGCAGGTTGAGGGTGGGAAGGTCGGAAGTGCCAGCCTGGGCACCTGTGATTGGAACACAAACAGCTCTGGAAGCATCACTGTGAGCAGTTAATAATCAGCCAGAGACTTCTTAGCATCGTTTTCCCAGTTTGAAAAGCATCCCAGCAGTCCAGCACTGGGAAAAATGTGTGATTAACAGGTCAACAAAGCAGCATCTTTAATCATGCCAAACAGGCAGCTGAGAGGTGCAGGGACTGACAGGAAACCTGAGGTTCTCAGACAGAAATCCTTGTCTAGAACTGAGTCATCCTGGCAGCATTAATGATAGGGAATAAAGTCAGGGAAATAATGAGAAAATGCTTTTACTGTGTCAATTCAGGAAAAGGGCACAATGCAAATTAAGCCACTATTGCGGATAATTAGAGGTGAAAGAATGGATGTCTTTGGTTAAAACTGGAAGCTAAGGCAGACTGGAGCTGCAGAACAATGCCTTGTTTTCCCTTGAAAAATCCCAAACCAAGGAAAAGATAAACACAGACATCAGGGAGTTCAAAATTCTCTCTTCTAAGGGCAGCTTTGTGCTCACTTATTAGAGAAACTTTAAAATGCTCAGCATGTCACTCCAGATAAGTGGAAAAAATCTACGGGACAGACTGTTAACCATGATAGCTGCTTTCCCAGAAGATTCTGGAGCTGGCCCAAAGGCCAGGCACAGCAGGAGAACAGGAAAAGACAACCCAAAGGACACCAGGGCTGGGACCCTCTTGGAAACATCTCACAGAAATGGGTCCTCCAAGGTCTGAAAACCCCTTGAGGGCCAATTCCAGGTCTGAATTTCTAAATTCTCTGCAGTCATGTTGCTCCATCTCCGCCAGCTGCCCCAGCCACTCCTGTCCTACATCTCCTGAAGTCCTGAGCCAGTCCCACACCTTTGGCGCATGTGGCATTACCTCTTCTTTGGAGGGATGAAGGGACAGGGCCCGGATTCAAAGCCCGTTTCACACAGTGTGGATCTTTCTCTTGATGTGTGCAATGCTCTGGATACATTTGTGGAAACCTTTCCTACCAATGCCAAGTTGGATGGGCCTCTGAGCAACCTGGTCTAGTGGAAAGTGTCCCTTTGCAGGGGAGGTAAATGATCTTTAAGGTCTTTTCCATCCCAAATTCTTTGATAATTTTATGCTTCCTCTTTCTTAGCCCCCCAAATACCTCACGACAGAGAATTCTTCCTGGGAAAAGTAGAAAAGCCAAACTCCACCCAAATGCAGAGAATCTCATCTCCTGACCTATATATTTGCTGCATGCAGGAAAAAAAAAAAAGTGGTTCAGATCTCTCTTCACCATCCCCACTCTGCCTTTGGCTCAGAGGCTCCATCACAAGAACAGCACCGGTGTGGAAACCCCTCCTCAATCCCACGCATCTGTGAAGAGCACTGGATTTGTTTGGCTGCTGAAGCCTCTCAGGGTGTTTTCCCTCTTAAAATTCTGGCTCTGCCTTTCTGTCTCCTCATCACTTGGTACCTGGGAGCCTCATTTCTCCCGGAGTTAATGGTAGGGGAGTGCTCCTTATGCAGATGCCAAGGAAGCGTCTCCATAGCAACAGCAGCCATGGAAGCGCAGGGATCTCATTTAGCTCCCCAAGCCATTCATGTCCCTTGCACTCTCAGCACTGTCCTGCCTGAGGAACAACTTGGCTCCTGCATTTTTTCACACATCCCAGGGTACAGATAATTCCCTAAGCGCAGATCTGAGCTCACCCCCATCAGAAATCTCTCTGCATTGCCTTTAAAAAATTTATAGGTTCAAAAAACTCGGTTTTGGTGCTCAGCAAAAAGTCCCAGCAATGCCATGGACAGAGGGATATTCTCAGGAAACAGACGCAGGTTGAAGCTGGGGGATTGTCTTCAAGGGTAATCCTTGCAGTGATGGAATTGTCTCAGTGAAATTCAGATTTCAAAAGGGAAAAGCTCAATCTCTGAGGTCCCAAAAGGGTGTAAGTTATGACAACAGAGAGATTTAATTGTAGGGTATAGACAAACACCCTCCAAAATCATGGATGGTGATGTCAGATATTCCATCAGCAAAATGCAAGCCCATGGCAGCTGCTCTGTCTGGGCAAGCACCTATTGAGGAGACACAGGACAAGGCCAAGTGGAGTTGAGACTTTTATAAAGTTTAAAACAGGGAGATACTGGGTGAGAAATAAGACTGATGAGTGGGAGGACAGATTAGAAAAAAAAAAAAGAGGTGTGCAAGGAGAAACTCCTGGTGCAGAAAGTATTTTTGGTGTATTAATTACATCAACATGAAGAAAACACGTTGGATCAGAGCAGCAGACTTGTTTAGAACATGGTCCCGTGGACAATCTAATCAGTGAACAGGGAAGGAGCCAAATGAACCTCCTGTATCTGAGAGTGTCAGTCACAGAAAGAAATGCGGAGAAACTTTACACCAATTTTTACAACCCAATTTCCCATATTCTGAAACTTCCAGCACAGAAAAGGCTTCTGCAAGCAGGAAGGAGCTGTCTTGCTTTCTCCAGCCAGCGGTAAAAATGAGCTAAACTGAGAAAATGTGAGGTCTCCACCACTTACAGAGCTTTAAAAATAGTTTAGGACATGATCTGTGAGTTGCAGTGTGCCATAAATAACGTTCCTATGAAGCAGGGGGACAATATCATTCCCCAAGGGAAATGGAGTTCCTTGGAATTCCCTCTGCAATGCCATTGAATATGCCAGAACAAAAAATGTTGGAGCAAGTCCAGAGGAGGGCACGGCGATGTCCAGAGGGCCGCAGCCCCTCTGCTCTGGAGCCAGGCTGGGAGAGCTGAGGATGTTCCACCTGGAGAACAGAAGGTTCCTGGGAGATCTTAGAACCTCCTCCAGTGCTTGAAGGGGCTCCAGGAGAGCTGGAGAGGGCCTTGGGACAAGAAATGGAATGACAGGACAAGAGAGAATGGCTTTAAACAGGAATAGGGTGAGATTAGATGGGATATTGGGAAGAATTCTACCCTGTGAGGGTGGTGAGGCCCTGGCACAGGTGTCCCAGAGAAGCTGTGGCTGCCCCTGGATACCCTGAAGTGTCCAAGGCCAGGTTGGATGGGGTTTTGAGCAGCCTGGGATAGTGGAAGATGCCCCATGGCAGAAAGGTTGGAGCAAGATGTACTCCAAGGTCCCTTCCAGCTCTGTGATTCCATGAAAACCTCTGGCACTTTCAGGCAGTAGCACAGCAAATGGATGAGTGGCCACTTCCCTTCCCATGGCATGGGGTGAGCCACAGGGAAATCTTCACCTGCAGGGGACAGGCTGTGAATTGTATTTAAGGACCAACAAGCAGCAGGATTCAGAGCTGGCACCATTCCCAGCATCTCCTGCAGGGACATTTATTAAACCCCAGCCCCAGGTGTGGCAGCTCCCGTTGGTTTGCAGTTGGTTTTTGGCAGGGATTTAATGACTCTGCGAGGAGCAGGGCCAAGGTCCTCGTGGTTTGTCACCTCCACTGTCACTGCGTGGTCGTCACGGCCACATCACAGTGCTTTTTATATCCATCCAGCTTGTCAAGTCTGCCCCTTGACCCTTCCCTCTGTCCTCTCTTTGCACCTCCAGTTCTGCCTTCCACATATTCACTGCCTGGGAGCTTTTTAATTTGAAGATCTCTCTCTAATCTTTCAACCCAGTGCACAGCCAACATCCATCTCAAACTCCACCATGGCAGGCACAGAACAACTCCTGAACTTTTCTCCGGTGGTGAATTCACCCCTTCAGCTCCTCAGATGCTGAATAACACACCAATTTCTGATTTTGTCTCACTCAAGAGCTGGAAACTGAGCAACAAAAGAGAAAGGGAAACCACCCACCCACAGAGCAGCTCTGAGGGCTTTGTTTCCTGGCTTGGCTTCTGGCAAGAAAAGGAAGTGAGAGCAGGATGCTCTTCTGGGATGCTCAGGATGAGATGCTGGAGGGTTCTGAGATCAGCTGCCTAACAGGAAAATCTGGGGCTGGGTTTGCAAGAAGTCAGGGCTGAATGAAGTCAGGATCTGATACTTTTTGAATTGAAAAACTCCTTTATCATGTTCTCTCACAGATAGTTGTGCTGCAGTGGGGTCCCTCTCTACTCCCAAAATATCCCCTCTGCTTGCACCTCCCTGTTCAAATCCATCCTGTGAGGCTGCAAATCCTCATTAGATCCTGACATCCTCTGTGGAAGGGATTCATTGGATTGGATTAATTTTTCACCTCCATCAGTAATTTAATCTTTTCTACTGTGGCAGTAAATAAGTTAAACCAAAGGATTCATCGACTGTGGCTGGAAGAGGGAGAAGGAAGGAGAGGGAACAATGTCACAATCTGCAGTGCCAGGAAAATAAAACATTTTTTGTCTTTTCCAGAAGTACAGTGGCAATAAAATCTCCAGCAAATGTAAACTGTGAGGATGGGAATCTATGCAGAAAACCTCTCCATAGGCACTGTCACCTCTTCTGGTTTCCATAGAGATTTGGGTTCCTGCTTCCAGCAGAGAAAATCCTGATTGACATCTTGTACTTTCTGAGAGGTAAAGCCTCAGCAACACAGGAACAGGCTCTGAATGTTTATTAAAGTCCTTCATGGCAGGGCCTGGGCAATTCAGGGCTTCCTTATTTCATTTATTTTGAAAATTATTCGTTATTGCTTTTTATTTTGTCCCCCCAAGCTTTTCTCATGCCATGGCAAAGGTGCTGGATTGGCAGCTTTGGACTCTGTGATCACACCCAGATTTCAGCAAACAGGTAAAGCTGCAGACAAATGGCTGAGCAGGGAAGGGAAACAAAATTCCTTGATTTCTCCTGATAGTCAGAATTGCAAGGAAATCCACATTAAGCAATGACTTCATGAGCTGTGGGCAGAATCTTTCATAAAAGCAGAAAAAAGTGGATGCCTAAAGCCACATCAGTGTCAAAAGGGGCAGAAAATCTAATTTTTCTTCTGTGCTCTCAACACATTGGAAAGTTTGGGATGATTTGGGTCCAATGAGTGGAATTTTTTCTTTCTTAGATGGCAAACAGAGCTGATGTCCAGGTTTGTGACATCCATGGGATGCCGATTTTGGAAAACGGGCACTAAATATGTCCAGTTCCTGCAGAGGCAGCTCTGCTTGAGTTCGCTGGGTGAAAGGAATTCCAAATAATCTCACCAGGCAGACATCCCCCAGTTTGTTTTCCTTTCTCCCAGGCCCTATTTCACTCTGCAGATTTTAGCCAGCACAGCTCCACTCTTTTGCTAGAGGGGCAGTGATTTCTGCTGACACAGATGACAAACATCCCAGATTTCCTGTGGTGGTTCTGTGAGAAATCAGCTGTATTGATATTCCCCTGTTTTTCATCCTCTTGGTATCTTAATCTAGGAGGCAACATCAGGGATGTTGAAAGGGCTCAGCCTCTTTATCTAACCTGATGTAAGGTAAAATAAATAAAACATCCAGTGAAGATTGTGAAGAAGAATGTAGATTTTGCATGATCTTGCTTGATTCTATGTGATATGTAAAAAAAAACCATTTAGCAGCTGTTCCAAACTCCTGTAGGAAAGGTGTAGAGGAAGCAACATTTCCTGGATTTTCATGGCATTTCTCTGCCATTCCAGTTGCTGAGGTTGTACAGACATTGTGCAAAGCTGCATCAGTCTGTGCTGAAGTGAGGTTTAACTTGAATTTCATTTGGAATGACTGTGATGGAGGCAATATCCTGGTGCTCAGCAAAATCTGGGAATGTTTGAGAGGTCTCATCCTGGACAGGCACTCAAGGATTAGCGGGAAAGAGAAAGACAAGATGCCTGCTCTCTCAGTATCACAGAATCATGGAATAATTTGGGTTGGGCGGGACCTTCAAGATGATCTCATTCCATGGACAGGGACATCTCCTCTACCCCAGGTCTCTCCAAGCCCCATCCAACCATTTTGTGGTTCTCAGGAAAGCGTCCATGGTGCCACAGAGCAGAATTTGCTGGTGACAGGTTTTAACACAAAATATTACCTTAGCCTGGATGTTCTTCCAGCAGTTTCTGTGCAGATTTCCAGCCTTCCCTCAGCTCTCAGCACTGATTTTTACAGCGGAAGAACTTAGGCTGGCCTAAACACCTGGGCGTCCAAACTTAATGAGGATCAAAGGTGGCATTAATTCAGCCAAGCTTAATTCATTCCCAGACACGCCTTTCTGATCAAGCCAAAGGGAAGCGAACCACGCTGCATTCAGGTCACCTTAATTCTGAAATAGATTGGAGACACAGGTCTGAAATCCTTCCAAGTAATTTCCGACACGGCCGTGCCTCGGTTCAGTTTGGATTTGCTTTTCTGGAACTCTCTGTCTAGGGGAGTCCTCAGGGTTTGGGATCTTTGGGAAATAATTAATTGGAGTCTCCTTTTTTGATTGCAAGGAGATTTAGGAACCTTTACTGAACATGAGAAAAAAAAAAGGTGATTTCTGAGGAAACTGAGTAGGAGAAGCACAGAGAATTGATGGAGCTGCTTTCTGGGAAAGGCCACCCTGTCCTCTGCTTCCAGCACTTGCAGTTCAGCCATGTCCCTCATTTTCCACCCCAGGAAATGGAGATGCTCTGTGTGAGGTGGATGTGAGCTCTGAAAACAAGATATTGGTGGGGGTCCTGCACAGAAGAGAGGGGTCTGCAGTCATTTTCCTTCCTGTCTTCACTCTTGGATATTTAGCAAATCCCTCTCTCCAACCTCTGCCTCCTCTGGAAAACCAGGAGACACCACCTGGAATGTCCCCAGTGACTCTAGGATGGCATGGAATGCAGGCTGAACTAAAGAGTTGATGGTCTTTCCACGATTGGAGAATCATGGAATTGTTTAAGTAGGAAAAGACCTCCAAGATCATTAAATCCAACCTTTAACCCAGAACTGCTGAGGCCACCACCAAGGACACCTTACTGTGGCCTTCCAGGGCCTGAAGGGGCTCCAAGAGAGCTGGAGAGGGACTTTGGACAAGCAGCTGGAGGGACAGGATGAGGGGAATGGCTTTAAATTTCCAGAAGGTAGATTTAGAAGGGATGTTGGGAAGGAATTCTTCCCTGGGAGGGTGCTGAGGCCCCGGCACAGGTTGCCCACAGAAGCTGTGGCTGCCCCACCCCTGGAAGTGTTCCAGGAAAGGTTGGGCAGGGTTTGGAGCGCCCTGGGATAGTGGAAGGTGTCCCTGCCCATGGCAGGAGGTGGAATGAGGTGATCTTGGAGGTTCTTTCCAACTCAAACCATTCTGGGATTCTGTGATCAGCACAGACTTCCTCAAGTACTGCCCTGACATCACTGCCCAAACCTAGGATGGATTTCAAGGCTGTTATTTAAAGTAAAAACCTGAAGTTTGGCTTTTTTCCTACTGTCAAAATTGTCAGTGAATTTGGGCCCTCCACTGGATTTGTAATTTTCCAAGTGTGTAACAGAGGTTTTGTAATCCTGGTCACAAAGAAGGATTATCCCTTCACCCTGTTGGGCAAATATGTTCTGGGTGAGGAAGGGTTTCACACCATTCCAGTGACACTCAGAATATTCTAAGTCCCTGAAATTCCTACAGCAGAAGAGCACAGACAGTGGAAATCCTGCAACAAGGGAAATATCTGAGTTTATTTAGTTGAATAATCAAATCAGGAGAGGGCAAAATAGGGCAAAGTCAGGTCAGATGAGAAACTGTCCTGATATTTCAATTGATTAAAATGAAGCTGGTAAAAGACATTTCTTCTTGCACCAGCTCATCGCAAGACTGCCTCAGAGTCCCAAAACAGTAAATTCCAGTTCTTTTTTGAGCTTTCTAACCTTTTTCTTACTTTTTTCTTTCTTTCCTTTGTTTTTTTTTTTTTTTCAACTCGAAGCCAGTTTTTAAGTGGTGTTTTTCAGAAAGAAGAAGTCAAAAAGCTCATTTTGAAAATGTCAAGATTCGATTCCTTAAGAAAAACACAAAACACTTTATGCCACTAAGTGGTTCTGTAAGATTCAGGACGAAATAAGATCTGATTTTCTACATTATTTCAATTTTTTGAATGTAGTATTTTCTGAGCACACGTAGGAGGGATGGAAGAACTCATCAACTCCGTATCAGAAACATGAAGGCTTTTAGTGATCTTGGGAATCCCAGGTTTTGCAGGATATAAATTGGATCAGAAAATGGTTTGGGTTGGAAGGGACCTGAAAGATCATCTCATTCCAGCCTCTGCCATGGGCAGGGACACCTCCCACTGTCCCAGGTTGCTCCAAGCCCTGTCCAAATGGTCTGGGACACTTCCAAGGATGGAGCAGCCACAGCTTCTCTGGGAATTCCATTCCAGGGCCTCCCCACCCTCACATGGAAGAATTTCTTCCCAATGGTCCATCTAAACCTAAGTTCCTTCATCTTAAGGCCATTCCCCTCATCCTATCATGCCATGGCCTTGTAAAATTCCCACTCCAGCTCCCTTCCAGGAATATGAATTCATGAGCTGAAAGTTGATAAACATCCAAGATGAAATGACTGAATACCACGCTGACACTGCAGGCTCACTTTAATTTAACAGGATCCTAAAAAACCCTAAATATACCCTAAAAAGTAATGAAAATGGCCGTGTCTTCCGTAAAAATCACCACAAACTGTGTCAAGAGTCGAGCCAGATGTGCACAGCAACCCTCCTTTCAATTCCTGATGATTAAAAATCAGCTGTAAAACCACAAAACCTGCCTGCAACTCATCCTTGGTACAAATGAGTGCTGCAGGAACAGGTCTGGGACAACTTCCTGCTCCATGGTGGGAGCAGCACCCAGAGCTCAGCAGAGCAGTTCGGATGTGATAAGTGGAGCCATTAGAGCCCGTTGTGTCAATAATGGAAATTTCACAGCCTTCCTTAATTACGTGGAAAAAGGAGATCCAGGGGAGCAGTTGGGCTGTGCACACGCACAAGGCCTGCCTGGAAAGTCAATAAATATGATTTATGTCACTGAATGGTGCAATCGCTTTGATTAAAAAAGGAGATAAAAGACAAAAAAAGGCTAAAAACAAGGAAAAAAAAGAAACAAAGAAACTTGGTCTAGTTGAAGGTGGCCCTGCCCATGACACAGGAGTGGAACTGGATGATCTTTAAGATCCCTTCCAACCCAAATCATTCTATGATTCTATAAAACAATTTGTATGTGCAATGGGTCCATCTTGGCTCCTTCTTTAAGCTGTCCTGAATAAGCAAATTAAGGAGCCCACCAGTCCAGTCACAGGAAAGAAAGAAGAAAATAAAAATTATCAAGTAAAAATTATCAAGAATTGATGATGCTTTTCTCAGTTCAAGTGCTTGGCCTCACATGTCTTCTTCACTGTTGATGGAATCATGGAATCATCACAGCTGGAAAAGACCTTTGAGATCATCCAGTCCCACCATTAACTCAGCGCGGGCAGATCCACCACTAATCCCTGTCCCCAGGTGCCACATCCACGAGGCTTTTGAGCACTTCTAGGGATGCTGATTCCATCCAATGTGCTCCAATGCCTGACCACCCTTCCAGGGAAGAATTTTTCCTAATATCTAAACCATTCCTGGTGCAACCTGAGGCTGTTTCCTCTGTGAATACCTCTGCATTTTGGGTCTTGCCCCAGAAAACACAGGGATGGTTCCCACTCTGATTTTGAAGGGGATTTCAGTAGTTTGAGGCATTTAATCAATCACTGGGCTGCATCTGTTCCAGGTGACTCCCTTCTCCAAGAGCCAGGAGCAGTAATAAGGCATTTTTCCATTAATTAATGAGTGTAGGTCCAATGACTGTCTAGGGATTTTTATCTGGAACTGTCAGAAAACAAGGAAATAATAATGATTACAGTCAAACCTGGAAGACTCTGGGACAAAATTGGAAACTTCATGAGTTTACCTGGCACAGGCAGGCATTTTCCAGCCTCACCTTCCTTTCCCACCTCCCATCCCCATCCTGTCCATGTTCCTCCAGTGTAGTTTTGGCCATAAGTCCTCATCCCTTCTCTACATGACCTCTCTTTGCCCGTTCTCTCAGACCTCCCTCACTGAACCAACCCCTGATCTTGTGTCCTGTGGGAATGGGCCGTGTGGGGATGGATGATGACAAGGACAGATTTTTCCCTCTTTAGTGTTTTTCCTGGATTTAATTCCCACAGTGTACAGTGGAGTTCTGCCCCCCTCTGCTGGAAGAGCTCAGCACCTCCAGCTGAGCTCAGTACCCTTGAATTTCCTGAACTGGAAGGGACCCAGAAGGATCAGTGAATCCAGCTCCTGGCCCTGCACAGAACACCCCAAAAATCCCATCAGGTGCCTGAGAGCGTTGTCCAAATGCTTCTTGAACCCTGGCAGGGTTGGTGGAGCTCTTGCTGTTTTGTTCTGCAGGGATCAGGTTGTTCATGGCACTTTTGGCCACGTCCATAGACCATGAAAAGTCTGAACCTGCTCACCTGTAGCTTCTCTACACTGTCACATGTTGGGGTGACACTGGAAGCACTTTTGTCAGTGGTCTGTCCCCTCAATGCTTTTCCCCCCCATTTTTTTACTGATTCTGGTAATTAAGGGCCCAAGGGCAGAGTTCAGTTGTGGAAACAAATCGGACCTTCAAAATTTCCTTCTCGCTCTTGCCAAGACTTTGTGGTTGAAGAGCTGCGAAGAGCTGGAGACTCCAAGGTCAGCCGCTCTCCCTGAGGCATCTTTGGCCTACAGATCATCTCTGCCTCTCCAGCCTGAGCTCAAAAGGGATCTCTGGGAGGTCCATTGGACATTTATTCCCGGTTGTAAACAGAATTACTCCTTTTGTTTCTCCAGCTGACCCACCCAAGTGCACATTGCCAGTTGCATCCCACCCTGGACTGTTTTCCTTCATCAGAGAAAGACCAGGGATGGAGCAGGGAATGGGGCTAAATCCGAGTGCGAAGATTTTCTGGAAAAGGATTTGCAAAGGCAGAGTCCTTTAGCTGAACATCTTTGGGGCCAATCAATCTATTGCTAAAAATAAACATTTCAGTTTAAAACACTCTGAGCTCCTTTCCCAGCTGTGTTCCCTGACTCCAGCATGGATAACCCCCGGATGTTTTAGAGGTAATGAACCCAAGGAATTGAGAATGCATCAAATAACAAAGCCCCAGCTCCTGAATCTCTGCTGGATGTGGGTGCTTATCATTCACAAAGGCTCTTTGGTTGTCAAACAGAGCTGATTGAGGTTTAGTTTCTTTACCTTGTCCTCAGCTTGCCTCAGCTCTTCTGTGAATTTCTCAGACATGGGTGGGAATGTGATTATCCTCATTTCAAAGGTCCTTCTCTGAGCTGTACCCAACAAGAGCCCTGCAGGATCCACAGTCAAGGGCCACTTCTCCCAACCTCATGGGCTACATCTGACTCAGTTTTAGGGTCTGAACAACTCAGTGCATTTCATTTTTTATGTCAACCACATGCTTTGGCTGAGAAGAAAGATTTTCATAAGCCAGGTAACCCCAATAACCCCAAATTTTCAGAGAGAAGTAGATACTTGAGTTACCGATGAACCAAGGAAGAACGACCAGGAAATGAGGCAGGAAGTAATTGAAGCAGATATTTCAAAGTTTTATTGTATAAATCTACAAAAGGCTTTGCTACAATAGCAAATCGAGCGTAGCACTATTCTACTGACAGGCTCTAGTGGCTTGGTGTGATCTTGTAACTCCAACATGACACATGAGGAATAAACTGCCCGATCCAGTCAGATCCAGGGCAGGTGATGTCGGCTTACAAAGACCTTTTGGCTTCAACCCCTACAACCTGCAGCGATTCGACGTGTTTGCCTTTTGTACAAGGTTGTTTGAATTAATAATATCTCTAGTAAAAATAAAAACTCTAAAGTAGTTTCATCAGTAAATGCAAAATCGCCTAGGGAGGAAAAAAATGCAGTGGTTGAAATCTGCTAAAGTTCCAGAGGTACAACACATCCACGCTTCTCATTCATGTGACTCTGCCCCAGGAAAATAAACTACCAGTCCTTCCTGGAGAGGCTGGTAATAAAAACCAGGGTGCTACAAGTAAAGCTCCAATTTGCTGGGAGCAACAATTGGAATCAAATCAGTCCAGGAGATTCAATCCTGCACACTCCAAAAAGCCAGCTGAAAATGTAAAAAACTCAGGACCAAATGACCAAGTAGCACAGACAGGCTAATTCCCTAAAAAAGCAGGAAAAATAAAATGCCTATTGAGGCAGTCTAGTCCCTTGGAAGAGACTGTGGAAATTAAGCACCTCAAAATCAAATATCATTTAGACCTTAAGATGATGCCTGGGAATCTGCCTTTACATGGTTTTATGGAATTTTCCAGTCCTGGACATTTTTGCTGAGCCTTGTTGGAATGTACCTTAGGTCCCTCTGGCTTAATTCAAATGCAACAAAACACCACACAATTTAAGTAATGTGGATTTTTTTTTGCTTAACACACACACCCCCCACACTGACACACACACACACATACCCACACCCACCCAGGACAGTTGGTTCTGGAAGAGAGAGGAACCAACTGGACCTCTTCGGCTGAGAGATGAACCAAAACTGTCTTGTCCAGCTCACTCGAGCTCTTTTTGGGCTCCCTGGGTCTGGATGGAAAACAGTCACTCCAAAGCCAGCACAAGAACCCCAGTTCTTGCAGTAACTCTGGCCCATGCAGACCCAGAGAGCGCCTGCTGCCTCACAAGGCTCCTTGCTGGCAAGACAGCTGGCCCAGATGTGCAGGCTCCAACAGTTCAGACAAGCATCTGGACCGTGGGATGCTTCTCCAAACTCCGGGAGCCCTTTGAGGTTTGGAACTGATACCCGCATGAAATGAAGCTGCCCTCGACTCAGGAGAGGGGAGTTACAGCGTGGCCAGCGGGGAGGGTTCCTAGCCAAGGCAGGATCAGCCCCTTGGCAAAGTTAATCAGGAAAGTTTTCTCAGTGAGGATCATTTTCTAGTGAGGATTTCTTCAGGTGAATCCCAGCAGCCCCAGACTGCAGAGGTGCAGAATCCTCTCCACAGACAGTCAGCACAAGCCCAGCATCCCTGCTGTCCCCAAAGCCTGGACTTGGTTCTTCTGTTCTGGCCTCTCTTTCTGTTCTCAGCACTTTCTTCTGTGCTTGGAGTTCCTGGACCAGCTCAGGCTTTTCTTTGTCCTGTTGGAAGCAGCTTCCCAGTTTCATTCTGGCTCTCAGCACCTTGAAGGTTGGCATTGCACTGCATGGGAGGCTCTTTGGTGCATGATTTGCCCTCTGTCTTCCTGCAGCACTTTCTTCTCGCCTGGGAAAGCTCTTGGACACAGAGAAGGAAGCTCAGCAACAGCAGCAGGGATCGCTGGAAAAGGAAAAAAAAATGCACCAACTCTGATTAGATTTTTGAAGTGGGGAGTAAGGGGGAATTCTCAGGGGTTGGGATTAAATTTTGCTGTGCCTGCAGCCTGGAGGTGTTGGGGTCTAAGGATTTGCCCATGCTCCAGCCAAGGGAAAGCCACGATGTGCAGTCCCTGAAGCATCAATTTTTGGGGCTGGAGCTTGGGTTCTGTCACTAAGAAGCTGAACCCCCACCTCTCTGGTGGTGCCAGGCTGCTGCAGGCCCTGGCACTGAGGTTTCAAGACCAGCAGAGATGTTTGCACCTGTTCAGGATCTCAGGGCACTGGGGAGATTAAGGAAGGCCCAGAAGGTACTGTGGGATGTAATTACCTGTGCCAGTCTTTCCTTCAGGTGGTGGATCTGGCCCTTGGTGGCTGAGGGTCCTGAGGGCAGGTCTGATGTTGAGGCCTCTGTTTTGCAGCTTTTTCTGTGGCTTTCCTCCCAAATGCTGCATGCTGCAAAGTGATTCCTTCTCAGAGGAGGATCTGAGTGAGTCACTGGAAGCAAGAGGAGACAAAGCTTGTAATTCACGGCCAGCTCATCCTCAGCAGTGACTCCCACTCCCCCATCACTCAGCCCGGGGTCATTAGTGAGAAATGCTCCTTTCTTTGCACACAGAGCTGTTGACAAACTGGGAACAAGTGAGAGGAGAGCTCCCACCATTCCTGAGACCAGCTCCCAGCAAGCTTGCAGAGCAGCCCTGCAGCTCCTTTGGGCTGTGCACGGACCTGGGATGTGCTGCCTCATGTGGGGACTCAAGCCCAGAGGTTCTCCATGAAGGACAAGGCAGATCCTGGGGATGGCCTAATTAAGAAGCTCCCCATTCTTTTCCCATATTAATCAGGAAATGCAGGATACTGCCCTCTTTGGAAACTTTTCCCATTCCTGTATTTCCCTTTGGCTGGCTCTCCCTTCCCCTTTCTCCCAACCCCAATGCTTCCTATCCCATTTCAGCTGAGTTTTTATCCCAGGGCAAGTTTCCCACTGGGCATTCCATGACCAGTTTAGCTCTGAGGAGAGAATGCCAGAGAGCTGCCTTACCTTCAGCCTCTTGGAAGGAGTCACAGCAAAGGCCTCCTGAGCCACCAGTGCCACATGTCACCACTGTGGCAGTGCCCGGAGCATCCCAGGGTCACTCCTGCTGCTGCATCCCTGCTCTTTATTTGGTCTGGTGGTGGATGCAGATGATGCCCAAAATGTGTCCAGCCTCTGGAAGCTTTGGAGAGCCAAACTTCAGGAATGTCTTTCTTCTCTCAGTCCTATCATCAAACACTGGCCAAAGGTGAGTGCTGAGCATCTCCTGTCTCAACATGGAAGAAGTCACAAAGTCCAAGTCCCATCTCCATCTGTGGAATTCCTCTGTGAGCAGACAACACTTTGTCCTCAGGTGCTCCAGGACAGGGCTGCCAGGCTTTCCAAGAGCATTTGGAGTCTGTCTGTGTGAGCAGAAACTCCTTGCAGCGATGCACAGGCTAAAACTGTGCTGGGGGCACACAGATCCTCTCTTCACTTCTTTTGGCTTTTACATGGCAAAAGCTCCTGTTGTCTCCACACACCAGCATGGACTCGATTTGCTGCTCTGGGGATATTTTGCTCTGAATTTAGGGTGTGTTTGTTTGTTTCATTCAAAGAATAAGGATTTATTTCCCTTCCCTCCCCCCAGTCTCTCTCATAAGAGCTCTGGTGTCTCCTCTCTCTACCTCGAACACCCTCTCTTCTCTGAAAGGAAGGAGACTGCTCCTTCAATAAATGAGCTCAGAATTTAATTAGAAAATCTGTTTCCTGCTGAATGCACAGGATAATGTGCAGAGAAAGGATGAAATCTGCCTCTGCACTGCAGTGGCCTTGTACTAGAGTGAGCAGAAACTAAGACAAGAAGTAAACCAGTAAGAGCCTCTTGAGAGGAAACACATTAAAGCAGGTATTAGGTGCAGTGAAATGAAAACCACAGAAAATAATCCAGATTCTTAAAGCTTTCAGTTCCTGAAATAATAGGATTTTTTTTTTCTTCTTAAAACAAAAAATAATCCAAAAAATTGCTTTAATCCTTCGGAGCAAGTGAGAGCAGGAGATTTCCAAGTGAACAGAAACCCAGAGGTTAATCAAAAACAGGCAAGGGTCAAAAGAAAGCTGTCTCCTCAGGACAGGGCCACCCTCTCAGAGGAGGGAGGAGAGAAGGAAAAAGAGAGATCCAGATGGGTAGGAACCCTCCACCAACTGCTGCACTCGTATGAAGTCCTTGAGAGCTGCCAGCGCCGGGCGGCTGCTTCACAAGTTGGGAATTGTCTCTAGTTTCTTGTCAGGGAATTCTGATAAAATTGGCTGTTCCCCACAGTGGTGCCAGCAGGGTCCCCAGCACCACCGCATGGCACGGCCTGGGTGAGGGGGGCAACCCCGTCCTGGGGCTCCTCTCCCCCACCACCTCCCTCCCCCCACGAGCAAAGTCAACCCCTCTGCTCTGGGCTGTTGGACTGAGCACTCCTCAGGCCTCGTCTCAGCCAGAACTTCCCTCCAAGGAGAAGCTTCCTAAAAAAGCCCCCTTCTCCCTTCCACGGAACCCAGACCCCCCTCAGGGGAGCTCATATGACAGTGGCTGGGGGGCTGGGGGGCTCTGGTTGAGTCCCATTGCTGGGCACGGGGCTGGCGGTGGTTGAGGGGGGCGCGGTCTCCACGGAGTCTCCCGGCTGGACCTCAGGGGTCCTCTGTGGGCTGGGCTCCTCAGAGTGCTCCATGTTGCCTTGGACTTCCTTCCCCCTCTGGATCAGCTGCTCTAAGGTCTTGGGCAGGGGGTAGCTCAGGAAACGCTTCAGTTTGGGCTGGAGGGTGCCTACCACGTACTGGATAATCTCCTCCTCATCTGCATCCACATAGAGGGTCTGGTACAGGTCTCTCTTGCGCCAAAGGAACTGATCCAGGGGCTCCCCCTCTTTCTGGGGCAAATCCAGCTCCCTTTTGATAGCATCCCTAGTCAGAGTTCCCTCGCTGTACTGCAGGAACTCCTTCTTGAACTCGACCCAGTTTTTGACGGAGTCCTGCTTGTACTCCCACCACTTTTTGGCTGGGCCGTTCATGTGGTTTTGGATCTGAGACAGCCAATACTCCTCTGTTCCACCCACCTGCTTTAAGTATTCCTCCAAGTGGCTCAAGAACTCCCGGGGATCCTCAAAAACCTGGGTCTCCACCGGGGAGGCTGGAGCATCCTCAGACACAGACACCCACTGGTAGGAATCGTGGCCCTGGGGGATGCTGGGCACCTCCCCGGGAGGAGGGGTCAGGGCATACATCTGGCTCATGTCCAGGGCATAATCATAAATCTCCCCCTCACTTGGCCTTATCTCCGGGCCTCCCACCCCCACGGACACCGTCTGCTTGCCCTGCTCCCCAGGGCAGTATTTGCCTCCCATGGACTCCAGGCGGTCAGCCCACTTTTCCAGGCGGAAAAAGACCTCCTTCCAAACATTCATCTCCCTCTTGACCCACCTCTCCAGGTGGGCAATGGTCTCCTGGCATCTGGCCAGGCAGGCCTTGATGGACTTCTTCCATCTCTGGTTTTCAGTTGGGACATGGTCCTCTAAGTTGTTCTCCAACTTCCCCACGGATTTCTGCAATCCCTTCAGCTCCCGCTCCACCTGCTTGGAGACCTCTGTCAGGAGGTGCCGGTGGGTCCTCCGGACATGCTCCAGCATTTCTGCCCTGCACTTCCCTATCTGCAGGATCACATTGGGCTTGTTGGCAACTCCACGGTGCCCCTGGAAGGAGTGGACGCCCGCGCTGGTGACATTGTCCAGCTGCATGGCTCCGACCGTGCGAGTGGCAAACACGGAAAGAACTGGGTGATAAACTCTGGCACTAAAGCTGGATCCCAAAAACCCCCAGCACAACACTTCCTGAAAGACACACAGAGACTTCTAAACCCCCCTCCAAGGACTTTTGGACACAAACACAACCCAATCAGATATCACCGCAGAGCGAGCTGGTCGGTCCACGTGGATCCCAGAGAGAGTTGTAGGCAAATTTCTCCCGGTGCCAAGCTGGAAACGTCGGTCTCACGTGTTCAGGGGTGTCCCAGAGAGAACCAGGATCCTCCAGGAACACGGAGAGGAGTTGGATAAGATGCCCAATCCCGCTGGGAATCTGGAACGCCGCAAAGTCCCCGCCGGAGAAAATCACAGAGATGCACAAAGAAGCTGGAAGCTGCAGCAAAAATCCGGGTGATTTCTCCTCGGGCAAACTAGGTGAGTCGAAAACCGCTTTCACTGGAGATGCAAAGAGCTGCTTCTCCTCCCTGTCTGAACTGCCACTAGTCCAGGCTCCTCCATCTACTTATACTCCACGCAGCTCAACATGTGGGTGGTGCCCAGCCTCCTCTGGCACTCTCAGCGCAGCGTTCATTGGAGGAAAAGCGAGGCTGGTGTCTGTGGCAACCCAGATTTTGGCAGCCTCCCCTCGCTTGCCACCCCCTCGCTCACGCCCCCAGACTCGACGCGAGAAGCACTTGAAAGGTGCTGGAGACAGTTGGAGAGATGGATGAGTAATCGCACCTTCCGCCTCTCGGAGCGCAGGAAAAACACTTATTCCTTCCACAACTCTTTACTCAGCAAGGTCATCATTAACATGCGTCCCCTGGCAGAGCTCGGGGAGGGCGGGATGAGGAGGAATCTGGTGTGTCAGACGCCCACGGGCTCCCCGCACACCCCCTGTGCGCACACACACACACACAGGGTGAGCTCACTCCTCATGCAAATGCCTGGGAATGGTGGTAAATCAGCAGCGGGGGAAAAAAAAATAGAAAGGGAGAGAAGAGAAAGGAAAAGCAAAGAGGAGGGGGGAAGCAGAGGGGGAAACACTCAAAGGAGCCACTTCAGCACAAATTGGAGCGCTCTGGACTTTCTCAGGCTTTGGTAGATGGGAGTCATCCCCGTGGCTTAATTGCACCAGACCAACCACTATCTTGGGAATATTGGGTGAGGGAGGGGGACGACATCCTGGTTTTTACACCGAATTAAATCCGCCCATCAAAAGCCTGTTCTGTACTTAGCTTTGAATCAGATGCTTAATCAGTGAGCCAGCCCACCAGCGCAGATGAAGCTACATTTGTTCTTCGCTCTTGACAAGGCAGGAAAAGCCAGCCATAAAAGGAGTCTCCGGGTCTTACATAAGCCGGAGATAAAGGATTCCCTAATCCGAGAGAGTTTCCCTGCCGGAACACCCTCAGAGAGGTGCTGAGGACATCTGGGCCTTCTCCTGCCTTCCCAGTGCCAGTGGCCGGAGGCAGTGGGATGCTGATTCATCAGGATAATCTAAAAAGGGGGTTTGAGCCTGTTGGCAGCGGGGTGGTGGTGGTGGGGGGGTGCCCTGCCTGTGCTCGGGATGGTGGGCAGTGTGCCAGAGAGGCTTAGGATGGGTCCTCACTCCCAAAGCTCCTGGATCGGTGTTTCCTGGTGGGAATTCAGCAATCCCAGAGGAGCAAAAAGAGGAGGAGGAGGCAGAGGGTCTTTCAGTGAGGTCCTGGTGAGCCCAGACATTTGGTTAAAGCAGAATCACAAACTGGTGGTAGATAAG
Source organism: Chloropsis cyanopogon (assembly GCA_013400585.1). Lineage (NCBI taxonomy): Eukaryota > Metazoa > Chordata > Aves > Passeriformes > Irenidae > Chloropsis > Chloropsis cyanopogon. The sequence goes on from WEZZ01006218.1 coordinate 65,411, forward strand.
TTGAAGGGAGTGAGGGGCAGGGGTCAGGATTCCCTTTTTTCCCCTCAAATCTGTGCAGTGCAGGAGGGCCTGTGTCTGTTCCCCAGCAGGTGATGGCTCTCAGGGAGCAAGAGGGTTATTTGGGCAGCAGCAGCTGTCCTAGGAGGGCTGCACAGCTTGGTTGAAGGGAGGAAGGGACAGTGAGTGGGGAAGGGGACAAAACCCTGAGGATGTAACAGAATTCCTAATGCAGCAGCCCCTCCTAATGCCACTTCTTCTGGCTGCCCTCTGCCTTGCTTACTTCTCCAATTTCACCCAGTTTTCCTAGGCACAAGATTTTGGGGCAGCTGTGTTTGTGTCCAGAAGAAGTCAAACATCAATCACCTGAGGGGTTGGGACAGATCTGGAGCCTTTTATGCTGCGGTCTCAGCGTCCCAGAATCTGCCTCAAACCTGCTCTGCCAGCAAGAGATAACATGGACTGGGAGTGACTCTGCAACCTTTGTGTCTCTGGATTGGTGCAAAGATATTCCCTGGAGAGCTTTTCACCCAGGAACCCCAGAAATGACCCATAGGATGGGGACAATATAAAGTGGCATTAACTCTGCAAGATGACCTGCATTCAGTCCCATCAAATGCCGCAGTCTGGGATGAAATGGCTCCTAAACCTGCTCCAATAAATGAGTCCTTTCCAGGCCCTGCTGCCTCTCTTTGCTCTTCCCTTATTTTGCAGCTGGGGAGGAATCCTGGATCTGAACGGCCTCATTTGACACTTGGCTCTCGGTGTAGAATCTCAGGATTATTAAGGATGAAGGGGACTCAGGAGGTTTCTAGCTCAGCCTCCTACTCTGAGCTGAGTCAGCTGCTGGGTCAGCTGAGTTGGTTTCAGAATCTGAAAACCCCAGGGATGCCGATTGCTCGGAGGAAAAACCTTTTTCCTTCTACCCAAACTGAGTGTCCTGTTGGAATTTGGACCTGCTGCCTCTTGTCCTCTCACCAGCCACCAGAAAATCCTGGTTCTATCTCCTTGATAACCTCCCCACAGGGACAGGAACACTGCTGTTAGGTCCCCCCAAAGCCATCACTTCTCCAGTGTCTCATCCCACACCAGGCACCAGCTCTGACCATCCCAGTGGCTTGAACTCATTCCCTATGGTCACTGTTGTGTATGAAGGGACCCAAACCCGATTGCAGCAGCTAAATATGATCTAAAATGCTCTGACTGGAGGAGGATAATCACTTCCATGATCTCCTGACTGTATTTATGCTCCCACAATCCAGGATAATTTTTTTGCTACCAGGACACGCTGCTGTATCATCCTCAGCCTGCTGAGCACTCCCGGGTCCAGTTCTCCCAGTCAGCTGCTGCCAGGGACTCTTTTTTCCCCCAGAAATTCCAGAATTATCCCTTGCTGAACATCACCACGTTTCTCTTGGCTCTTCCCTCCAGCTTTTCCAGGTCTCTGGGTTAATTTCATGCAGCCTCCTTTCACAGAGCTCTCCCCCTAATCACTCTCCTCCTAATTCTGTGGAGGTGGTGGGGGAGGTGGGAGAAGCGAGGACGAATGGGGGTTTTCCTTCTGGACCTGCTGGGGAATGAGTTGCTGATTAAGACATGTGTGATAAGCATTTTCTTTGTATTTCTAATTAAAGCGAGGTGCGTGGGAGGAGGAGGCGGGGAGAGGGGAGCCGGAAGCCAAGGGAGGAGGGAGATGTGGAGTGAGGTGATGGAGAGAGGCAATTTGAGGCAGACAGGAAGATTCTGGGCACAGAGAGGCAGACAGGCATGGAAAAACAGGATCCACGGATTGGGACAGGATGGGGAGGAGGCAGAAGTCTTCTGGGTGGCCACAGGGGTGTCCAAGATAAGAGAGGGGCAAGAAAAGCAGAAAGGAAAGTGGGAAGTGAGGATGAGGGCAAGCAGTTTGCTCCAAAAGAGCTCAGCTGAAGTAAGGGAAGGAGAGAAAATAGCAAAAAGCCACATCTCATAGCTCAGCAGGGATGGTGTCAATGTGGGTTGTCTCCCTAGAGCTTCCTGGAGAGTTTTAAAGCACTGGAGGTTAGGATCAGATCCAAAACAAAAAAAGAGGCGAGAGAAAGGGAAAAGCCAACAGATCAATTAAAGGCAGCAAAAGGAGCATGTGGCAGTGAGCAGCAAGTGAGTCTTCCCCTGAGGGGAGTGGGACCAGAATAAAGGGACACTGAGTCACTGGCACCTTCCCTGGTGCTGCCACTGCTGAGCACACGATGCACCCAGAGCCTGGTGGCACTCACCCCTTGGCATCAGCTCAGGCTGTGGGCTCTCACTGCACCTCGTTTTAGAGCAAATGTGTTTGGTTTGGGGTTTTTTTGGGGGGGTTGACAGGCCCTTGCCACCTCATCTGGATGAGTGTTCTGCTCAGAGGCACCTTATGGCAAGAGATGTCACTCCCGGGAGAGCAGCCTGAGCTGTGAGCCAGATGAACCTGGTGGGTGAGTGAGAAGGGGGAGATCCCCAGGGAAACTTGGGGAAGTTTCTGGTGCAATTTTGTGCTGCACACGCTCTGCAGAGCTCTGGCGGATCCTGAAGTGCCCTCCTGTGCTGCCAGGGTCCCTCCCCAGTTGTGCACTGAGATGTGCATTGTGTTCCTCCTTGGAATCGCTGTCTGGAGGAGTCTGTCGTTCACCCAGGACTCTTTGAAGCACCTGAAATGAGAAGCATGAAGCCATGTGGGCAATTCATCCCATATTCTTGCAGGAACTAATATCTTCTAGTGGCGAACAAGGGATTTTCTGCATCATCCTATATTTTCCCCGTGCTAGAATTTTCGCTTTCCCTTCCATAATTGCTTCCTCTTTCTAGAAGAAAAAAAAGAAGAAAATGAGAGACCACATTTTCCCCTCATCTGCCTCCACATCCTTTTAATCCCTATTGATTCTCCTACAGCTCACCAGACAAAGCTGCCCAGTCATTTGTTTGGTAGCAAAACCCTGGGAAGGAAATAAAATTAAGAAGAAACCAAGGTGTTGGGCTTTTAAACTCGCAAGGAACGAGAGAGGGAAAAGAATAGCACATTTAATTTGCACCATACGTTTCTATTCATCCATCTCCAGCCCTGGAACACTTTATTGCACTGGAGCTGGCACTCACAACGCAGAGTTTTGATTTTAAAACACGGCTCACACGTCAGTGGGTCCTTTGTTCCTGGCCACCCATTGTCCCCCAGGCCCACACGTCACTTACTGGGAGGGTGTGGAAGCAATTGGGAATCTGAGGGCATCCTGCTATCAATATTACCCCATAATGATGATTGTTATTAGTGCCACTCCTCCTGGTGCAGATTCTCTCCCTATTCCTTTTCATCTGGAAAGCCCTACTTTGAGAGGAAGATAAAGTGCTTTGTTTTCCAACTAAAAATATCTCCTGCGTTTTATAATTCTCCCCTCTTCTTATTTAATGAGATGTTTGTTGTTTTGGTTTCCTTGCTGGGCAGAGGAAATGTTAATGAGTCCCTCCTTGTGCTGCTTTTTGCCTCCTCAAGCCTGCCTGAGGCTAAAGCAAGGAAGTCAAAGGAGACATCAGCATTTTTCACACTCTGGCATTGGCTGTTATGACCCTCCCGAGGTCAACACAAATAGAAAGACATCTCCAAATGAACTTCATTTTCCTCCCCTGCACAGCCCTGGCGAGCTGGAAAAACACATTTGTCACCGTGTCAAAGGGCCTGGTTCACAACTGGCTTGTGACATTTCTGCTGCCACATTTTACAGCTGAGTTTGGCCCACTTTGGGCCTCACACTTGACTCCTCACCCACCTGCCCCCCTTCAGGGTGTCCCTCTAAGCGTTCTAGTAAGAGTTTCTGATTTTAATGCTTTTTTTTTACTCCTCCTCAGCAGCAAACAGTGCAAATCACAGGTCTGCTAAAAAAAGGGAGAGCGGTGGGGTGGCTGTGAGGAGCAGATCTGGTTCCTCTGCTGGTGTGGCTTGGCTGGCAGAGTCCCACCAGGCCAGGAGAGCTCTGCTCCTCATCATCTGCCATCATCTATGGATCATTTGGGGCCCATGGAGCCAGTCCTCTCTTCCCCTGCCTCCCATTTCAGTCTGGGCTTCACACTGACACCCCCAAGGCCCTGTGAGAGGAGTGGTGGTGGTGCTGATGGTGGAGCACTGGGATGTCACAGCCACACAGGGAAAATGGGGCATGGTCCTTGCTGGTGGCATCAAATCCTACTCTTGATGAGGATTCCCGTGGTGACCAAGGGAAGCTGTGCAGCCACAGGTTTTTGGCTGTACCAGCTGCTCAGATGATGAGGAGTGAGGGGCTCAGGCTCCTTCAGACCTTTCCTGCTCCTGCTCATCCTGCTGTTCCCACGGGTGAATCCATGTTGAGCCTCTCTTTCGCTTTTCTCAGCACCTCCATGGATTTTTCTCCTGCACTAGAGCACATGGGAAGGACTTTAGGGGTGGTGGGAGCCTCATTTTCCATCAGTGAAGTCAGACTGCCTCCTGGGAAGATTTCCATCTTCAGATTCCCTGCTATGGGCTGTGGGGAGGATGGAGAAATGGGATTGTCCTGTGGCCGTACCAGAAAATCCTGGTGAACAGCCAGGACCAATTCTGTGGAGAATCCACCACAGCCCCTCTTCCACACCAAATTACAGAGTCCTTCCTCTCCTGTGAGGGGCAACACCTCTGCTTCCATGAGGGAATACAGCTGAGGAAGCTAAGGAATGCTCAGGGAAGGTTTTGCACGGGGTCCTGCAGGTGTCCTCCAAGGTATCACCCAGACATTTCTCTCCCTGCCTGAACCACTGATCAGTTACTGCCTTGCTGAATCCATGGATGGTTTTACTCTCTTAGGAACACCTAAGCCCTCACCCCCTAAACGTTTTATTTTCCCTCATTCCGGCTGAAATCCCAAAGCATTTCCAATCCTGTCCAGGATTTGGCCACAGAGGTGTCTTTGGACAACACCTCAGACAGGTTTGGAGCCATGTTCTGCCTAATTTGGCAACAGGGTTTCAACCAAAGCATCCTCAGGGCTGGGACATTCCTAAAAGTAAGGGAACACCTCAGTGCTTTATTTTTAAACTGATTTTGTGGGCATGGTTTGTACCTATCTCTGAATAGGGATGTGTGTCTGTCTCTGCATTTGGCTCCACTGGGGCATTCCAAGGGGACACGGAGCCTTTCCATGATCACAGCATGACACGAGGCTGCTGTTCCCATTCCAATCCATGGCCCCAGAGCTCTGTCATTTCTCATCTCCCTGCTCTCACAGCCGTCACCACTGTGAAGACACAAACTAAGCCTCTGATTTCCTCTTTTGAGCAGTTCTATCACCAAGTTGTGACTCAATTTACCTTTTTTTTTCCACCTTTCCGCATTACTTCTCCTTCTTCTAAGCTGTTTCCCTTATTTTTGTCCCCACCAAGCATTGCTGTTAACAAAGGATTTTCTCTAAGCATCCTTGCTAATCTCGCCTATCCACAGGGAGCCACAGCTGGAGTCAGTGCAGAAATTGTGTCCCCTTGTCCCAGGAAAACAACAGAGCAGCTGCCTCACGTGGCAAAGGGGCTCCTGCCTCGCTGAGAACAGCAGGGGTGATGCGAGGTCACTGCTGGAATAAAGGGAGCCTCATTCAGCACATCCTCATCCCAGCCCAATTCTACCAGCGTTCCCATTTCCTTTATTTAAGTACCTGTAAATGAGGGATGGATAATTAGGGCCAGCGGGGAAGCTTGAGGGAAACAGAAGAATGTGAGAAACAAGCAGCAGACTGAGCTAATTTCTTCCTTCCAAATCTAGGAGGCCCCAAACGTCACTAAAAACCTTATTAAAACAGAGGTAGGAGGAGCTGGGGAGTGAGTTGCTGTGGAAAGATTTTCAGGAGTTCCTCGCTCCAAAAATCCTCAGCACATCACTTCCCCAACACTGAACAAAACTCCTTGGTGGTCTCAGGCTGGAGGTCACAGAGTCCTAGAAAAGTTTGGGTTGG
>WEZZ01006219.1:0-17003 GCA_013400585.1 Chloropsis cyanopogon
GCTGCCCGTGCAGCCCCGGGGCCGGCCGGGATCCCCCGGGCCTTTGGGGTGACGCCGGTGGGAGGATGCTGCGATGGTCCCCCGCGGGTTTCCCGTGTTTCCCGTTGCCGTCTGTCCCCCACCGTGCCCGGTTTCCCGGGAGGTTCCCAAAACTCCATCCCTGGCAGCCAAAGCGCTGCGTGCTGTAGAAAAGGGATTTTCCCCCGGGTCGAGCAGTGGGGTCCAACACCAAGCATGGGGTTGGCGTCCTCACCCTCCGACAAAACGGCTCGGAAAGGGGCCGAGATGCCCGAAATTCCCCCGCGGTAGCTTGGCAGCAGCCGCCTGACCGAGTGTCTCCCCGTCAGGACGCGGCTGGCTCCCGGCCAGGTGGGACCCTGCCAGCGCTGGTGGATGCCCGAGGTGAGCCCTGGGAACCCGTAACCCCCACCTGCAGTGCCCTCCCTGCCGCGGCCAGCAGGCCCTGCCCCAGCAGCTCGCCTTATCTCTTATTTCCCAGCAGAAATGGCCTTGGATTCCCCTGCCTGTCCCTCGTGGTTTAGGGCTGGCTGCAGGTGCTGGAGCTGTTTGGGAGCGGGGAGGGATGGGGAGAGTCGAGGTCGGAGCTGCCTCTGGGTTTCCTTCCATGGGGGATGTATGAGGAGAGGACAGAGGCAGACATGAGGGTTGTGAGGAGGGACAGAAGCTGCTGTGGGTGACAGCTCAGCTGGGCACAGCTCAATCCTGGCTCTGAAATGTGTGTTCCCTTCCCAGGTGCTGCCGTGCCACCCCGCTCCTGGCTAACCAGCACCAGTTCTTCAGTGGCAAGCTTTATGTCCTTCTCCAGTAGCTAAAGCTGCCAGTTGAAGAACTGTTGAATGTAGCCACTCTCTTCTCGTCACTGGGACCTTGGATGCCAGCCAGAGCCCTGCCCCGAGCCACCCAGATGAGCCACTCTGCAGCGTCCTGTGGATTGGAGGGCTGAGGATGACTCTGACCAGGATGAAGAAAGTCTCCTCGGAGCCTCCAGACAGAGCCTGGGCTGGAGGAGTGTAGGCAGCAGTGCCAGGAGGGCTGTCAAAGTGTGTCCCCCCCTCAGCTGGGAGGTGACCAGAGGAGGCTGAGAGAAGCATTAAACGTTGTTTTGCTCAACTGTTGCAGTTTTAGGAAGTTTGTTGCTCGTGGGTTGCCTGGATCAGGTGGGAAGATGGGGAGGGGCCACAGCAGCAGGGCTGAGCCCCCAGCTGGTGCCACTCTGGGCTCTGTGCTGGAGCCTTGATCCTTCAGGTGCCGTGGGTTCATCCCGAGCCAAAGGCTGGGCGTAGCCCGCAGGTCTGGCCTGCTGCTGAGCTCGGGAGCTGGGTGAATCCTGCAGCATGGCAGGCAGTGGGCTGGAGCCTGGGGAGAGGGCTGGCTCCACGCCCACGCTGCCCCGCTGCGGGCTGGGTGCGGTGGGGCCGGGCCACCGGGCCGGGGTGACTCAGGGCCGAGTCACGCGCGGCTGTTCCAGAGCCTCTGTCCCGGGGAGGCCACGCAGCAGCACCAGGGCTCTTGGCAGTGCCGGGGCTCTGGGTGTTTTGGGGCTAGCAGCACCCAGAGGGGCCATGGTGAGCTTTACTGGGCTCTCCTGTGCTCCAGGCTCTGGCCTGTTGGTGAGCAGGCTGCCCTGGAAGGAGTTTGGAAGCTGTTCTCCCTGCCTTGCTCTGGGTGAGGAGGGAGCTCCACATGCCCAGCAAAGGCTCCAGGGATCCTCTGCACTCCAGGCTTTCCCACAGGACCACCAGCTCCCAGGCTGCCGTGGGGAATGGGAGCCAGGGGAGTGTCCAGGCACTGCTGCTCAGAGCCTGCCAGGAAGAGCACAGCTCATCCCAGCTCCGAGGGCGGGCAGGGAGGAACAGCCCTGTGCTGAAATGTCTGCACAATCTCAATCTGCCTGCCCAGGCTGCAGCTGCCCAAGGCAGGGCTGCTCCCAAACTTTGGCACCCAGCAAAGCACAGAAAGTGGCCTGGTGTCCATTAAGTGGTAAAAGTAGAATTAGTCTGTTGTCCTGGGGTCTTTCCTTCTTACACAAAGCTGCTGTGCTCGGTGATGGTTACAAGAAGCCGAGCTTCTCTGGGGTGGTTGTCACGCGGAGGGAGTGGGGCTGCTGAACACCCTTGGATCAGTTCCTCCAGCTTGAGGCAGAGCCTGCTTCTTCCACCACAGCTGCCCTGCTGCAAGTCCATGCAAAACAGCTGGCACCTGCTCAGTGCCCAACACGTCCTGGAGTGCATGGAGGGGCACAAAGTCATGGTGGGGGGGTGGAGGGTGCCTGAGGGCAGGGAGGAGCAGCTCCTGGGCCGTGCTCCCCCTCTTCTGCAGCACAGATTGATCTGTGTGAGAGCTGTGTGCTCCGTGTGCCTCACAAATCTACAGCTCCCTGTCGTGAAGGAACAACCTGTGCTGCTGACACCCAGCTCTTTCCTGGGTAAAAAGAAGCACCAAAACCGTGGGGTCAGGAAAGCAAAATGTTCCATTTCAGGTCAAATTCACCTGGGGGGTGCCAGAGGACCAGTTTGGGTGTTGAACACAGAACCAGCACTGCAGGATCTCACCTGCTGAGCAGGGGGCTCAGGCTCTGGCTGCACTTCATGTCAAACCAGAGGGGATTTGGGCTGGCCCTGAGTGTCCCTGTGGGAACTTGCCCAGCTCCTGGGCCTTACCCTTCCTCCTGCACAGCCCCATGTGACTGGTGAGTAAGTGCAAGGTTTCCTGTAGAAAGCACAGCCTCGCTCACTCGCTGTTGCCTTGCAAAAATCTAATAACTCTTCCCTCTAGCATCTGGCCACCTCCCCCAAGCATCCAGCATGCAGGGACACAGCAGGAAAGGCTGGATCTGGGATTTCTCTGCCAGAGGCTGGCTGCTTGCTGCGGCAGCTAATGTGACATTCCAGACAGCAGTGACACTGCCAGCAGGTGCTGCTGGCTCAGAGGTCGGGTGCCATCCCTCTGTCCTTAGGGGCAGGGTATTCTGTGCAAGTTCCTGCACACAGCCCACCTCGTTCCCTGCTGGGAGAGCAGCTTGTCTCGGTCACAGCTCCCCTCGCTGGGAAAATGTGTTTTTGCAAAGGAGAAGGTCAGCGTGACCGGTGTGCTAAATGAGAGCTCCCTGCCAACAGGGAAGGAGCAGCAGGAGCTGCTGTGTCTCTGGCTGGTGCATCTGTGCCTGTGTGGTGGCTCTGGCAGCTCAGACCCTCAGCTGAGCCCCAGGCCGTGGGCATCCTCCCCTCATCCAGCACAGCAGAACACCAGCTCTGCTGAGCTCTGCCCAGCACAAGTGGGCAGCCAAGGGCTGCCTGCAAACACAAAATGCAGGTGCTGGGTTCAGCTTTGCTGATGGTTTTATTGCTCCAGGGTGGGAGGGTGTGGAGCTGTTAACAGCCCCTCACAAGGGGCGCACACCAAACTCAGCTTTGTGCCAGCGAGGGGATGTTGCCAATGTCAAAGGCCCTGAAAACGAGAGGTAAGTTGGGGATTTGCAGTGACTCCTTTCGGTTCTGTGTCTCTCAGTGGGCTCTGCTGACGTGGGGAACAGCACAGAGCCACCCACCAGCTCGGTCAGGATGTCACTTACTCTGCTTCTTCTTTGGTGATTTGTTTCCCCAAGTACAAAACTTCTGCAATCAGGGACACCATGGGGTCACAGTTCAGGCTGGCAGCTGCAGTCACACGGCCATCCCTGGAATGGAAAGAGGAAGAATGTGGATCTTGTCAGGGCACTCAGCTCAGCACAGCAGCACCCCCGTGGCACAGTGGCCAGGGAGCAGCTGCATTTCAGAGGGCTCAGGGCAGGGTGGCTGGTGCTGCAGGATGCACAGGCACTCGTGGCAGGTTGCCTGGCACTGCTGGGAGCTGGGCACTGAGCCTGGCAGCAGTGGGGCAGAGGGAGAGATGTGTCCCGGGCTCTCTGCCCAGCTGGTGTCATCATTTGAGTTCATTCTCTTCTCCTTCCTTCCCTGCTATGGTTTCCTCTGGTTCAGCACCCAGCAGCCAGGGGATGCGGAGCCTCTGTGGGATCTCTGCAGGCTGTAAGGGAGGGCTGTGCCCTGCTTCCAGGGCATGGGCTGGCCATGGATTCACTCACCTGATGTAAAAGATCAGGAATTTCTGTTGCTCCAGGCTGCCCTTCACAACAGTCTCCGTGTATCCCTTCCCACAGCCTGTGAGACAGAGCCTGCTCAGGGAGCCCTGGCACAGCAGATTGCACCCATCCCACCCCAGAGCCAGGGTGGGATGGGACAGAGGGGACGTGCCTGGGGCTGGGACAGGGCTGGGGGGGGCAGACATGAAGGTCCTGGACAAGCAGGACTGACTTGGAGCCTCTCCTTGGTTTGGAGAGGGAAGTTCTTCCTCTGTGACCTCTCAGCCACTGGAGATCAGCAAAGAACAAGAGCTCGGGGTGACCTCAGGCCCAGGGCTCAAACTCACCACAGCAGCCAGTCCGGAGCTTGAGCTGCCCCAGGTGAGCTCTGCAGCCACGCTGTGCTCACCAGCCCAGCCCCAGCTGGGGGAAGAGGTTCTCTGTTCCCCTCCCTGCCCTCTCCTACCTGCATAGCGGATGCTCTTCCCAAGCAAGGTGGTCCAGAAGTACGGAACAGTGTGCAGCTCCTTCCCTCCCTTCAGCATGTTCAAAGCAGCGCAGTGCCCTGGGATCAACCAACACCAAGAAGATTTTTTTCCTGCAGGTCCTTAAAAACTGTTTCCCGTGTCTCCTGTGCCATTCCCATCTCTGAGGGAGCTGGAGGGGACGTGGCTGTGTCCTCACCATGGGCCTCAGCCACCTGCTGGTGCTGGATGCTGGACCTGGCCCCATCCAGCAGCGCCACAGGGAAGGTGGCCACGTCCCCCGCAGCGAAGACATTGGGGATGTTGGTCTGCATGTGCTAATGAGCAAAAGGTAATTAGTGCAGTGATGAGAGGGAAGGGACGGGCTGCGAGCTGGGACACTCACCAGATTGACCAGGATGGCACCTTTGTCATCTCTGGCAATGGAGGAGCCCTCCAGGAACGCTGAGTTGGGGGTTGAGCCTGTGGGGAGAGGGGCAGGGAGGAAATGCAGCGAAGCTCTGCAGGGACAGGGAGGAAATTTGGCCTCACAGTTCCTGTTCCTGCTCGGAGCAGAGCACTGGGAGCAGTGACCTGAGCTTGGGCTGGTGCTGAGCCAGTGCAGGGGCAACAAAAGCAGGGCCCAGGACACAGCACACGCTCTGGTAACAGCAGGGACCTGTGGAGCTCAGCAAGGGCCAAAGGCACAGCGAGAGTGAGCAGCTCCTTCCTCCTGCCAAGTCCTCCTGCTGACTTCTCCAGGTGTTTGGGGCCAAGAGGAAGGGCTGGATGATAACAGAGTGTGAAACAAACTGCAGGGAATGCTGTCCTGGAAATGAACTGGGATGCCCTGGGCTTGCTGGATGTTCTCCCCATTCCCAAAGCTGCCTCCCCCTCCGAGCTGGGGTCTCTCACCTATTCCCACCACCACCACATCTGCAGGGAGATTCTCTCCGTTGGCAAGAACAGCCTCTGTGACCTAGGAGAGAAGGAAAGGTCATCAACAAGGAGTTAAAACCTCTGTCCTAATTCCCACAGCCTCCCTGCTGCTTTGCTTTTTGCTGTCTTTTTTCTTCCCCAGGTTTGGATCACCTTGTCCACCTAATGTGTGTTGCTGGGAACATAAAAGAAAATCACTCTGTGTCCCTGGGATAGGAGCACTTACTGGTGCCCTTTGAGCCCAGAGCTGGGCTCAGTGAAAAGGAAGGGAGGGCCTAGACATGGGAGAGGAAAGCCTGATTTAAGCACTGGGTTATATCTCAATTTGGGCTGCTTTCCCCTAAAATTAGCAGTTCAGGGATCACAAAGGCATGACTGACCTTTCCATCCTTTCCTTTCAGCTCACAGACTTCTGTTTTCATGTGGAACTTCACCCCTTTATTTTGCAGCATCTGAAAAGGACTGGTTTGAGTATTCATTAGGAAATTCCAGGCTATAAAAACAGCTGTACCCAGCCAAAACCCAGGCAGGCAGCTCTGCTGCTGCTGCTCCAGGCTGCAGGGAGGTTCCATTTGTGTCCCTGCCTGGTGCAGGCAGCCTGGAAACCTGGCTTTTCTCTGCTCTCCTGGTCAGGACTGGTGTGTGAGGTGAGTTTGGGATGGAGAATTGATGTGTGTGTGTGGGGGGAAGATTGGGACAGAGGCTGGGCATGCAGAGCTGTGACTCAGCACAGGGGTGAGGTTCCTTGGGCTGCTGTGGATCCCTGGGCTGCTTGGATACCACGTGTTCCCCGGGCCAGAAACCAGCCCCAGGTTCTCCTGACCTTCATGGCAACACCTCCAACCTGAGGGCCCAGGGCGTGCTGGAAGGGGAACTCCTCTCTCTCCACCACTGAGACGGTTCCAGCCTTGTCTGAGAGGAAGGCAGCCACCTCCATTCCTGCAGGGAAGAGGCATGCCCGAGGTGAGCCAGCTGCAAGCACCGACCTGCACCCCTGGAACCTTCTCCCCTTGCAGGAGAGCAGATCTGGTGTGCTGCCAGTGCTGAACTGCTTTGCTGTGCATTTCTGGGCTGAGGTATTCAGCTTCCCCCATCCTTTATTCTCCTGGATATTAGGAGATGCAAAGAACAGCTCCTGGTTATGTGTAAATAAATAAATACCTCCCTTTCTGTGCTTAGCCCCTTGTTTTCCCAGTGCTTCTGGGGAATCCAGCTCCTCTGGAGGACAGTGACCTTTTCAGAAGGCACATTTCCCTCTGCCCATGTGCAGCAATTGTTTACAGCTCTCAAAGTTTCTGGCTATCAGAGGAAAGAATGAGTGTGTGCTGTGTAACACACACCCCCAGCAGCTCCAGGGAGGATCCCAGCCGGGTAGAAAAGGAACATCCCTTCCCTGAGGGCTCCCAGTTAGCATGCACACGAAGCAGAAGGGGGTTTGGAGGCTCTCACTGATGGTTTGCCACCCACTCCAGCCTGGTACCTACGAATGAAGCTCCCACAATCACCAGATTCTTCCCAGTTGCCAGCTCCAAGATCTTGCTGGACTCTTCTGGGGTTTGGAGTGTGCAGATGTTCTGCAGGTCTGCACCTGGGACTTTGAGGAAACCAGAGCTGAAAGAGAGAGAATCCAGATGCATTTTGTGATATAAATCAAACAGAAAGAATGAGAAGGGAGCACAAACCCACGGCTGTGTCTTTCCATTCTGCCCTTTCATCCCATTTCCTACCTCCACCTCTACATCCCAGTGCTGTCCTGCCTAAAATCCTGAGTGTGGCAAAACTTGCTGCACTCACTGGCTGCCTGTTGCAATGAGCAGCTGGTGGTACTTCTGGGAGGAGCCATCCATGAAACGAACCTTCTGCTTCTGGAAATCCACTGACACTGCCTGCAGGAGAGAGGGGGCAGGGGTCAGATCCTCTGACCCACCCTCTGTCCTCTCTCTTTGTTTCTGGGTGAGGTGAGGGATGCTGGGGCTCTCTCTCCCTCTTCCCACAGGTCCATCCATGGATGCACAGGTCAGTGTTGCTCCCTCCCCGTGGCAGGAACAGGGTCACCCCCTGAGGACTGAGCTCAGCTGCTCTGGTACCTCTTTCTCTGGCCAGAACTCGATGTCCCGAGCCTCAAGGAATTCAGGTTTCCTCAGGTAGATATCCTCAGCTTTCAAATCCATTTCCTGGAAACACAACAAAAGTATGAAATGAAGCATTTCTTAGAGGCAGCAATTCCCCTGAAGTGTTTCTTGTGGAGTCACTTTGTAAAAGAGGTGAATTTTCCATCAGTGAATCACAGCTCCCCACACTGCCCCATCCCCATCATCTTGTGCCCACCTCAGAAAAACCATCAAACTTCAGTGGGAAAAACCCAATAAATGGAGATAAAACCACCAGCTTATGTTGATTCTGATCAAAGCCTTTGTGAGGAAAAAGATGTTTTCCTGGAAATAACACCCCTATTCCTTTTGGATGGCTCAGCACTCCTGCTTTGCTCACTCCACAGCCCCTGAGGGTGGCCCTGTCACAGCCCTGCCCTTGTCCCACACAAACCTTGGTCAGCTTGGGCTTGTCATAGGGAACGTGTTTCTCCTTGGTGGCCATGATGATCCTGCCAGTGAACCCCTCCTGGCGAAGAGTCTCTGCACACACCAGGGCAGCCACACCTGCAAGAGATGCTCAGCTCAGCCCTCTGACCCTCCCTGGGAGGAGGAGGAGGAGGAGGAGGAGGAGGTCAGTCCTCCCTGGAGAGGAGAGTGGCAGCTCCCAGCCTGTGTGGAGGGGGCAGAGCTCAGCTCCCCTCACTGACCTCCCCCCAGCAGCAGCATCGTGTTCCTGTTGAGGAGGCACCTCCTGCTCGTGTCCTTCACCCTCAGGCTGCTTTCCAGGTCCTGCAAAAAAAAAAAAAAATGCAAAGTGCTGGAGTCAGACGCAGCCCAAGGCAGTGCCTGTGCTCAGTGACAGCAGGTAAGGTCAGTACCTTCTTTTTGGCTGTAATAAACACCTTTCCATCTTCCACTGTTACCTGAAGGAGGGAAAGGGGAGGGTTTTTAAGTGCTGCATCCATGAGGCTGTGGTGGGAGCTCTCCTGGGAGATCCTGGTCCAGTGTGCCATCTGCCTCTGCTCTTGGATGTCACATGATGCTGAGGGGCTCATGAGCTCCTCTCCTCATCCTAAGAGCACTGAGGAAGAGCTGCAAATCCTCTTTTTCTTTCCAAAAGCATTTGTGCTGACTCTGAGGAACACTGGGATCTGTGGCATCACCTTTGATTGAAAGGAGCTTCAGGGCAGGGAGTTCCAAAACCCCAAGAATCATCCCTTGTGCTGCAGCTCTGAGTGACAGAGCTGTGCTCAGGGCAGGGGGCTTGTGAGAGAGAATGAATGCGAGACCACCCAGCTGGGAGGACAAGAAATCACCTTAAAGCAGGAGATGCAGTCCAGAGCAGGGTACTCCTCAATGTCCCCAGTCCTGATGTCAAAGCAGGCCCCGTGCCAGGGGCAGCGCAGCCTCTCCCCTCTCAAGACCCCTGCAAGAGACCCCCAAGCTGGGCAGTGAGACCCAACCCCCCCCAAGGTGAGGTTTTTTCCCCCTGCCCCAAGCTGGGGTCACCTTTGCTCAGTGGGGCACCGTAGTGGGGACATTTGCTGCCCAGAGCACGGAATTCCTTCCTGTTCCTCACCAGGAGCACGGGGTAGCCGGCCACCATCACCTCCAGGAGCCTGGGGGAGAGGTGCAGAGGTGGCCACAGAAGCACCTAAACCCCCACCATCACCCCAGGCACTCACTGTCCATCCCCAACGTCGTCCTCCCTGCAGACCTCCTCAGTGATGGTGTCACTGCCGTCCATGGGAGCTGTCAGGCACTCAAAGGGGCCCAGATTTCTGATGAAGCAGCAAAATGAGCTTCAGCTGGTGGAAAACACCCCTTTTTTAACCGTGTCCAAACCCCACACCCATTCCTCTGCCCTTTTCTCCTCTGAATTAACCCACTTCTCATTTCTGTGTCTCATTAAACTCGACTGCAGAGCAGGGTGAGCGAGCAGATGTGATAATGGCTCTTGTAAACAAACACAATTATTTGTGGGGAGGTGCTGCTGCCATGGCCCACATCTCCCTCAAATTGGGTCTAAAGAGATGCTTCAGCCTCTCCAAAGCCTCTCCAACATTTGTGCAGAGATGTTATTCATGGTAATTGCCGTGAAAGCACTAATCCCCGCCCAAAATGCCTCCTGGGTCCTCGGTCCTTGATGCTCTCCCTGCCTTAGCTGTCATTGAGAGGCTGATTAGGAATCTCCCTCTCTGTTTTGGAGGGGAAAAAAAGCAAGAAATGGAGCAGGAGAAGGTCATTCAAGGCAGGTTTCAGGGCAGGGTGGTGACTTGCTCCTGCAAATCCCCCCTGCACCGCTTCCCTGATCCCGGGTTCTTTAGGAAAAGCATCAGTGGGTACTCACCTGGTCCTGCCAGGGGGGTTCCAGCACCTGTCCCCCAGGTCAGAGAGCCACCACTGCTTCTGTCTGTGACTTTCTCCTGCGAGGTGACACCCTGGTGTCTCAGCAGAGCTGCTCTGCCTGCTGCCAGCCCACGGCTGGCGATGCTGTCCCCGAGTTGCACAACGTTCCCATCCAGCAGGAGATGCAGCTGCTGGAAGCTGCCAGGGAGTTTTATCTGATTTCTGCAACTGGCCTGGGCCTAATTAAGGGTATTTTGTTGGGGTTTAGCGTTGCAAAAGGGTTGAGGGCACTTAAGAATTATGGCACAGGTGTGGTGTAAAGATGGGGAGTGTCGTGGGCAGTGTGGCCAGAAACTCAAGGGGATTCAGTGATATCCCATGGTCCCTTCCCACTGCCCCTTTTCCTGGTGGAGAAGCACTCCAGCTCAGCACAAGGTGTTTTTGCAGCACTTTGGAACCATACTGCTACTTTTTATATGTTTTAAAAACACTGAAAGTTCTTTAATTTGATCTTTTGGTAGGATTTTTCTCTGTTGATGTTGAGGGACGTGAAGTTTCCAGCAGCTCTGCGTGTGCCTTCCATGCCAGCTCTGCTCCTGGTTCAGTCACTGATGTCCAGGCACACGATCCCATCACCCCCTGGCCCGTGAAGGATGGCATGGAGCAGGGTGCTGCTTGCTGGGCTATTTTTACAACAAAGTGGGAGTAGCAAAAAATCCGGGAGTAACACCTACGCTGTTTGTGTCTGCTCTTGTTCTTATCTCTATTTCACAGTCAGTATGTTTCACAACTTAAAATATGCCTCAAAAATTAAGGGGGGGAAGGTGACCAACAGCGTGCTTCCATTATCTCCCTTGCAGAGCAGGAGATCCACAGGGATCAGCTCCCTGCCAGCAGCACGTTCCCAAATCCAGCAGCAGGGGGGATGAAAATCCTCGGGTGGGTGTGACCCAGAGAAGAAGGCACGTGCAGGATGCTGGATAAGTGCAGGATGGATTATTTGGGAAGCAGTTCAATTCATGGGACCCTCTGAGCCATGAGCAGCCCTTCCTTCAGAGCAGGGTACCAGTGATGCCTGAAACCTGGGTTTAGAATTGAAAGCTAAACACGGTTAGAAGGGGGAAAAGGGATTTTACTTTGGTTTATTGAGATTTTCAGGTAGGAGTACTTTTGTAGTAATGTTTTTCCTGGGTCGTGTACGGAAATGACTTTTAGTTTTTTGATTTTCTTTGTATTATAATTATAGATCTTGCTATTAGCATATTTATTACAGGTTTTTCTAATGGGAGGCTGAGAGAAGTTTTCTTTGTAAGGAATGTTTCCCCCCTCCCCCCCACTCCGCCCTGGGGTAGGATTTTTTTTAGTTTATAGAATATATTTTGGAGAGGACTTAGGGCCTTGGGCCTTGATGCTTAAACTTATGAAATGTTGGGATGTTTAGTTTCTGGGCTTAAGTTAGTTATTAAACTAGAAATTTAAAAGAATGTGGCCTAAAAGTTCTTAGGATACTTAAGGTTATATAAAGGTATATATGAAAATGGAGGATATGAAGAAAATATATGAAAAGTAAAAATCCATCAGGCATCACTGGGACACCGGGCAATCCCGGCCCACGGGCTCTGCACACCCACGACGGGCACGGGAATGAGGGATTTTCTCACAGCACCAATCAGCAGCTGCTGGGCTCTGCCCTCCTGGCCAGGAGCCTGAATGTGAAGCAATTTGGCTGCCAAACGTCTGTATTTAAACTCTCTGTAATTATTCCCCAGCAGCGCGTTCCCACGTGGAGGAGCAGCGGGAGCGTTCTCTGACTCAGCAGAAACCGCTGGAAAACGTTTGCTCACGGCTGGAAATCGGCAGGGAACGGGCAAAGGGGCAGGCCCAGAGGTGTGCAGCCCTGGGATGAGGCAGGTGGAGCTCGCTCCTGGGCAGGGACATCGGCACTGCAGGGCTGAGCAGCAGATTTGGCTGCTGGGTGCTGCTGGATGCAGCCGAGCGCCCAGGAAAGGCTTTTGTAAAGCGCGAAGGAAAGGGCAAAACAAAATGCCTGGCAGAGGCAAAGAGGACAGAATGGATAATTAAAAAGGTGATAGACAAAGGATACAAAGTGGAAAAGGGCTTTGGATGTCAGGGAGAAGCTGGGGGTTGGCTGCAGGGGTGTTAGTGTGTGGCAGGAATGCACAATATGCCCCGGAGGGACTGGGATGGGATTGGAGGCAGAATTTCAGGAAGATGCTCTGTAAACATCTTTTGGCCCTTTTTAGGTAAACCAGAGGTGGTTACTCAGAGGGTTTTAGACCTTTGCTTGTAGCACAAGCCAGGATTAAACATAGGAAGGAAGAGAGGAAAAGGAAGTGGTGCCCTCAACCGCCAGCAGAGCCCAGGTGGGTGTCAGACATCCCGGAGCAGATCTGCCACCCACATTGGTGCTGACTCACACGAGCTGCTGAGCTGACCTTGGGTTTTATTAGACACCTTCACTTCTGCTGCGTCTCCCCAGTGCTGCTGGCCCTCCAGAAAACTCAAGTTTAGAAGCAAGGATTCCTGCCTTCAAGTTCTCACCACCATCAGCTGGAGTAGCACATTTTTTCATGCCATGGCTGTGTGGATTCATCTTTTTCCCACCTTTTTCCCACCTCTCGCA
The DNA here is from genome assembly GCA_013400585.1 of Chloropsis cyanopogon. NCBI lineage: Eukaryota > Metazoa > Chordata > Aves > Passeriformes > Irenidae > Chloropsis > Chloropsis cyanopogon. The sequence goes on from WEZZ01006219.1 coordinate 12,589, forward strand.
GCTCAGGGCCCTTCCCTGCTGCACCAGACCCACTGATTTTAACAAGCAGCACCCACGGAGTCAGAGTGCTCAGCTGCAGGAAGAGGAAGCGAGGTGAAACCTGCAGCAGAGCTGAAGTGATTAATGGGGCACTGCTCTCAGAACAGCTTGGTTTGTGATATTAATAACGAGAGAATTCAGGAGGGAACCCAACCTGCTCTGAGCTGTGGAGCCAGCAGCAGCAGGAGCTGCAGGGGGGAAGCTCCTGTGCTGGTGTTTGTAAAACAGGAGGGATTGAGTGGGCTCAGAGGGTGAGATGCTGAACTGGGTGTGGGGGTTGGGATGTGCTTCCACCTTGGAGGACTCATTCTTAACCTGTCTGAAATGCAAAAAAAAATCCCATGTAGCCGTAAATGCATCATGATGTAATCATAAAGCACATGCATATTCATCAGAAATTACTTAAGCTGCAGACTGGTGAATTAAACAGGGGAAAAAATGTTTATCCCACCAGGGAAGAAGACAAGGAAAAGGAAATATTTAGTGAGAGTGAATTTGCTTACAGGGTAAGAATAATTATATGTGATGTTTCGCATTTTCTTCCTAGGCACTCATGTCTGGTGAGGGTGAGAGATGGGATACAGGCCTGGCAGACACCTGGCACCACTTCACAGTGAACACTAGGAAAGGAAAGAAGGAACCTGAAACCTTACTAAGAACAGCACAAAAACAGTTCAGAAAGTCAAAACATTTGGGGCACAGCAGCTGCTGAAAGCAGAGGAGACCTGCCCACGCTGCTGCGCTTGAGGGGGATTTGCCAGGCAGTGGAATTTTGTTTTTCCCATGGCATACCTGTGCAGCTGGAGTGAGGAGAGAACACATCCTTCCTGCCACTGGTTCATGGCAGCTGGTCCAGCACAGCCCTGGGGGAACAGCTGAGCCTGCAGCATCCTCAGGGACACTCTGCTGTCAGCACAGGTTTCTCCAACGAGCCCCTTGTGACAAGTTCTGATGGAAAAAAAAAAATAATCCTTCCAGTCCTGGGAAGAAGGAAGAAGGTCAGAAGAAGAGCATCCAGATCAACCTGCCCTGGGGTCATTTATCAAAGCAGGCTCTGCCTGGGTGGTTTGGGAACATTCCCACATGCCAGGCTGCAGAAGGCAGCTGCTGTGCCCAGTCTGCAGCTGGTGCCTGGCACCAGAACACGCTGGTTCTGTGGAGCTCCGAGGAGATATTGGATTCCAGGAATGATCTCAGGAAGGACGAGCAGCCTGGGCAGCAGAACACCTGCGGTGCTGGTCAACACTCTGTGGGGTGGGAGGAAAACCCTTCCCTCAGGAGGGAGAGCTTGCACACCTGGGCAGGGTAAATGGGCAGGCTGTGGTGCAAGCACAGGTGATTTCCTCTGCCAGATCAGTTCAGTGAGGTCAGTGGGGAAGTGCTGACATTTGGCATTTTGGCACTTCTTGCCCTAAACTCTGGAGCTGCTCACCACGCTCACAGAGACTGAAATCCCTTTCTCCCGTGTCCACAGCAAGTTCTACCTGGAGAACATCCAGCTTCCACGTCAGGAAGGTGTTCCTGGCTGGAAGGCATGGATGCTGAAGTTTGAATTGATTTCAGCTCTCTCCACAGCTGCCTCTGCAATGCATGGGCATCCTTTGCCATGCAGAATTGCATTTTGCACAGTAGATCCTTTCATAAGTGTGGAGTTCCAGACTTCCTGAAGGGAGATGTGGATATATAAATCACCTGATTTCCTGTGGCCTAAGCAGATAGAGTGGTGACACAGTTTAGAGAGGGATGGAGACAACAGCTAATTAAAGTTTGGAAGCCAAACTGCTTGATTTGTTTTGAGCTCTTGGACTCCTCAAATTACTTCAGGTGTGAGCCAGGTCTGGCATTAGGTGAGCAGATGGGTTTTATGACTCCCTGGATGCAGAGAGGCAGATTAAGGGAGGGAAGCTTTGCAAAAACAGGAGCATGACTTGTGCCTGGCTCCCACATCTGTTGGCTCCGGGGAGTCCTCTGTGGCATTTGGGAGCAGAGTGGGCTCCTCCTCAAGTGAGGGATGGTGGAAGTGCAAAAACACACCCAAAACCCCACCCAGGAGTAGTTGGGGAGCATCTGAGGGGGTCAGAGTTCAGCTGGCAGGATTCCTGTGGTGGACTATTACTAAACTGCCAGTTTTTAATTGTGGAAAATGGGTTGTAGCTCTCAGATGTACTGCAGAGAAACTCCAGCCTGGGACAGGGAGACAAAAACGATTGTCTAGCTATTGAATAAAATTCTGTACCCTCGATTTACACCCCGATTGCCGCTGGAAAGCCCCCACTATGGGGTTAGCCGTGGTGTCGGTGGCATTATGGGATGGACCTGGGCACGTCCTTGCTGGTATCTGCAAGAATTCCCCTGCCCTGCTGGGAGCAGACACCGGCACCAGGCTGAGCTGCCTCCCCGCAGAAAACGAGGTCGTTCGGGGACAGTCGGAAAACTTCTGGAAATCTGGGTGAAAAAGGCAGCATCTCCAAATAAGGTGGGAATGAGGAATCCCTTCGGATCGGGCTCCCAGCTCTGCAGCGGGCGTGCAGGGACCTCTTGTGGCAGCTGCGCCCGAGAGCTCCCGTCCCTGTTCTTCTGTTCGGGTTCTTTTGGGACAAGCCTGGCCCCCGAGCCTGTGGCGTGTGGTTGAATATTTGGCCTGATCTGGTGTCAGGGGACTTGTTTGTAACCGGGCTTGGAAGCCTCCAGTTCCAAAACCGCCCCCGGTTAATGCCATTGCTGCGCGGGAAGGAAGACAAGGCTGGAATCGGGGTGGAAGAAACTACGGCTCAATGGGAAGTCCTGGTAAAATAAAATAAAATCTGGGCTAGAATGACTCAAAAAGTAGTTTATATGTAACTGTTGGTAGTGTTCTAGCAGTGGGATCAAAGTCCTTGAACCAGAGGGTGAATTAATCGGGGTTTAAATTCCTCCCGTGCAGAAGTGGTAGGTAAAAGCTCTCCAGCCTCCAGAAACATTTTAACTATTCCTGTCCCCGAGCCCGGCTGAGTGTTCATCTTTAGGATAAACACCCCACAAATGGAGAAGCTCCTGGGGAAACAGGGCTGGACCTGCTGGCTTTCCACGGTCTGGGATTTTCCCAGCAGGAAGGTGGAGGGATGAGCAGTCACCAGGGAAAGGGGCAGTCAAGATTTTTTGAGGCTAAATCACCACCGATGACTTCTCATTTGGAAACCGGCTCTGTGCAATTTTATACTCAATTAATTGTTAAATGATTTTTCTCCTCAGTGCCCTGAGCAGCCCAGCACGTCTCCAAGGCATGTCTCTCTTCCCTCAGCACATCTTATGCTGAACAAAAATGTCTTTGCATTTGGTCTTCTCAGTAACAGATTAGCCTGTGTGATCCTTCCACTCCTAATACATGAGATTATTTTAAATCCCCTGAGCACTCAGGGCTGCCTATTACTTCAGGCAGTGTCTCCCTGCCACATAACTGTTATGAAAGTACATTGTCTTGCCTGGCTTTTAAGCAAATTTGTGCAGCATGAATAGATGCTTTTCTACCAGTTGGGACTATCATAGAAACACAGAATCGTTTAGGTTGGAGAAGAACCTCACCCATCTCCCAATTTGATTTAATCACTCAGCGTCCCTTCCATCAGTGTGTGTTTGATGTTTTTGTGTCCATCACCCCAAAGCCAGGACAGCAACGAAGAGCTCAGGCTCCACACGCTTCTGTTTCAGCGAAGAGGAAGTCGAAGATTTCATCCAAAATTAATACCTCAAAGCAGAGGTGGAGTTTGACATTAACCGGTGTGTACACGGTGACTCAGCCCGGCGGCAGAAGGGGAAGCGAGGGCTGTGCAGCCGCTTCTGCTGGAGACATCAAAAAGCAACAAGGGAGCGATCAAATTACGGGAAGCTGGAAAAGCAGCGGAGTTGTAGGGTAGAACTAAAATTGTGGCTACGGGATTGTGAATTTCCACAACCTCCAGCCAGCAGAGCCGGGGTATCCCAGACATCGAGGAGCTCCTCTCGGGACCAGACATGAGACAGGGGGATGAGGGATAACAGCGCTGTGGGCAGAGCGGTTTTAGGTCTTTTTCCGTGCTTGATGTGCGATCAGCCCCGGCGGTGTGCTCGGGAGTGTCCTGACCCGGGGTGAGCGGCGGCTTGGAGAGCTCCTGCCCGAGGAAACGGAGACGGGCATCACCTGCGGGGGATGCTTTGGGGTGAAGGACCACCGGCCTGAGCACCTCACGGGAGAGCCGTTCGGCCAGGCGGTGCCACCGGGGCGGAGGAGAAACCTCCGGGGAACGAGGGAATTGCCCCCAGTACCCGCACAGCGCCGGCACCCGCGTTCCCCGCTCCGTGCCCCGCGTTCCCCGCTCCGTGCCCCGCTCCCGGCCGGCTCCGGGCTGGCGCCGCTGCTG
>WEZZ01006219.1:24324-44906 GCA_013400585.1 Chloropsis cyanopogon
GGGGGAGCGAGCGGCGGCGGCCTCGTGGTGATCCCGTAGCTCACCCTGAGCCCCTCTCCACCTTCTCCGCAGTTGCGTCGCCATGGCCGCCGTGTTCCCGTACCGCGGCGGCTGCGCCCCGGTGCCCAACCCGCTGGCGCCGCTGCCCGACTACATGTCCGAGGAGAAGCTGCAGGAGAAAGGTGGGTACGGCCCCGGCACCCCGGATGCTCCGCGGGCGGGGGGCCAGGCGTGACCCGGCGCCCGTGTGTCCCCGCAGCCCGCAAGTGGCAGCAGCTGCAGGCCAAGCGCTATGCGGAGAAGAGGAAATTCGGCTTCGTGGACGCGCAGAAGGAGGACATGCCCCCCGAGCACGTCCGCAAGATCATCCGCGACCACGGCGACATGACCAATAGGAAGTTCCGGCACGACAAGCGCGTCTACCTGGGGTAAGGGGTGCCCGGTGTGCGGCGGGGGAGCTCCGGGGATCCGCGCTGCCGTAATTGTTGGAGGGAGAGATCCTTCTCCCGAGGGATCTGCGAGTCCTCTGTAGCTCGGTGGGGATGCCCCGAGGGATCCGTGCAGAGGAGGATCGGCAAAGGGAGTTGTTAGAGTTCAGAAACGCATTATCAGGGATGGATTGTATGCGGGGGTTTTTATTAAAGAGCTCCGGGAGTCGGGGTGTCAGACCCAAATCTGACTCAGAATGCGCATATTTATACTACAGCATTCTATAACTATACATTATTTTCTATACAATTATTATTTTTAGCTATGAATATATAGATTGTTCCGTTGTATACTTATATCTTCATCTAATGCACCAATTCCCATGATTCCTATCAGGTACCCCCAGCAACCCCCCAGCACCAGTTCTCCTGGTTTTATCACATATTTAATCAGTAAACAGCTATCACATTGTTTAACAATCACACTGTGCAGGTGCAGATTGGCTTGGCTCCCGAGAACAGAGCACAGCATTCCTCTTGAATTAAACATAATTGGCCTACCATGCACAACGTTTTCTTCTACCCCCTCCCGAATACTAGCTTTCACTTTACAGGATTTTTAGAAGCATTTTATGCCTTTACTAACAGAGTTGTTGCCTTGAATTTATGAGAAGAAACATTAGCCTGGATAAAGCATCATTGAAGGGAAAACCCCTTCTCCTAAGGGCTTTCAGTGTCAGTGTAGCTCAGTCTGTTGCTGTGAGGTATCAGTGCAGAAGAGCATCAGCAAAGGGAATTGTTGCTTTGAATTTATGAACAAAAACATTTCCCTGCATAACACAGTGGCTTAGAAGAAGCTGGGGAGAGTATGAAATGTTTTTTGCAGGATGGAAAAGCATCCTGAGTGCTTCTTTGCTGCCTGGGTGTGGAGAGCTGTCTAGTGCACATCATGGTCTGCTGCAATACTTATCACTGCTCATAAAAACTCCAGAAACTCTCTTAAAACCTTCAGTTTTTGTTTGCAACGTTCCTGAAAGCCAAATGACTAGAAAACCTTTTGACAGCACAAAGGTAGAGTGGGAAATTCATGGATTTGCTTTTTGATGTGGTCAGATGAGCAGCTGGCAGGAGGGAAAAGCGGGAGCTTGTTGGGCTCGTGGCAGGTGGTTGGCTGTCCTCGAGATCCTCCCCAGCGTGGTTTTCCTTGGTGTGTGGTTGCAGGGCTCTGAAGTACATGCCCCATGCAGTGCTGAAGCTCCTGGAGAACATGCCCATGCCCTGGGAGCAGATCCGGGATGTCCCTGTCCTGTACCACATCACCGGCGCTATCTCCTTTGTCAACGAGATCCCCTGGGTCATCGAGCCTGTCTACATTGCCCAGTGGGGGTAGGTGCCTTCTGCTTCATCCAGCTGGGCCAAACCTTTTGGCATCCACCATGAAATCCGCCTGATTTTCACCTTTTCCTGCTTTCCTGCAGCTCCATGTGGATTATGATGAGGAGGGAGAAGAGGGACAGGCGTCACTTCAAGAGGATGAGGTTCCCCCCGTTTGATGATGAAGAACCCCCTCTGGATTATGCTGATAACATCCTGGATGTGGAGCCCCTGGAAGCCATTCAGCTGGAGCTGGATCCAGAGGAGGATGCCCCTGTGCTGGACTGGTTCTATGACCACCAGCCTCTGAAGGACAACAGGAAGTACGTGGTAGCACAATTCCCTGGGAGAGGGGAAAAACAAACAGCGCAGAGCAGCGTGTAACCTTTGTGTGATGTTGGTGGGGAGAGAAAAACCTTCCCTCAAGGGTGGGAGGGAAAATCTGAGTGTTGAAGAGCTGCATCTTTTGCCTGTAGGTTGCTCAGAGAAGCTGTGGCTGCCCCATCCCTGGAAGTGATCAAAGCCAGCTTGGATGGGGCTCTGAGCAACCTGGGATAGGGGAAGGTGGAAGGCTTGGAGCAAGATGAGCTTTAAGGTTCCTTCCAAGCCAAACCATTCTGGGGTTCTGTGGTTCAGCATCCAGCAAGGCCCCTCTGTCCAGGAGGCCTGTTACCCATTTACCTGATAAAACTGATGTTTCTGCCCATGCTGTAAGGCTGACAGCCTACATTGCCTAGCTGGGATTTCAAACTGGTATTTGCCAAAGGTGCACAGATGTTCTGTGTCAGTTGGGACACAGAGGAGGGGAGGAACTGGAGCAGCCAGCATTTTCTGGGCAGGAGGTGGTCTTTAACAGTGCTGCAGCCTTTTTTTCATGCTAGAGACATGCACGTGTTACCTGTCCTTGATGAATGATGTGTGGCAAAAGGTGTTTGGTTATTTTGGTGCTTTGGTTGTGCTGTGTCTGGCGTGTCCATGGCAAAAGGTGTTTGGTTATTTTGGTGCTTTGGTTGTGCTGTGTTTGGAGTGCCCATGGCAAAAGGTGTTTGGTTTTTGTGGAGCTTTGGTTGTGCTGTGTCTGGAGTGTCCATGGCAAAAGGTGTTTGGTTTTTTTGGAGCTTTGGTTGTGCTGTGGCTGTGCCTGGAGTGCCCATGCCCACACCTTCCCCAGGTATGTCAACGGCTCCACGTACCAGCGCTGGCAGTTCACCCTGCCCATGATGTCCACCCTGTACCGCCTGGCCAACCAGCTGCTCACTGACCTGGTGGATGACAACTACTTCTACCTGTTTGACCTGAAAGCATTCTTCACCTCCAAGGCACTGAACATGGCCATTCCTGGAGGTCCCAAGTTTGAGCCCCTCGTCAGAGACATCAATCTTCAGTAAGTGTTGGGTTTAGGAGAGAGATAAGTGGTTATCTAGGAAAGGGGTGATGGGATATTTGTCTTGTCTTTCTCACCATGAATGCCTGCATAACATTTCTTGTCTCATTTTAAGGGATGAAGACTGGAATGAATTTAATGACATCAACAAAATCATCATCAGGCAGCCCATCAGGACAGAGTACAAAATTGCTTTCCCGTACCTGTACAACAACCTGCCCCACCATGTCCACCTCACCTGGTAAGAGCAGCAGCCACCAGAGCCAGGAGAGGAGGGAAAGGCTGCCAGAGGCTCTAATGCATATTTTTTGTTGCAGGTATCATACTCCAAATGTTGTTTTCATTAAAACAGAAGATCCTGATCTCCCAGCTTTTTACTTCGATCCTCTGATCAACCCNCAGATCCGGGACGTCCCTGTCCTGTACCACATCACCGGCGCCATCTCCTTTGTCAACGAGATCCCCTGGGTCATCGAGCCTGTCTACATTGCCCAGTGGGGGTAGGTGCCTTCTGCTTCATCCAGCTGGGCCAAACCTTTTGGCATCCACCATGAAATCCGCCTGATTTTCACCTTTTCCTGCTTTCCTGCAGCTCCATGTGGATTATGATGAGGAGGGAGAAGAGGGACAGGCGTCACTTCAAGAGGATGAGGTTCCCCCCGTTTGATGATGAAGAACCCCCTCTGGATTATGCTGATAACATCCTGGATGTGGAGCCCCTGGAAGCCATTCAGCTGGAGCTGGATCCAGAGGAGGATGCCCCTGTGCTGGACTGGTTCTATGACCACCAGCCTCTGAAGGACAACAGGAAGTACGTGGTAGCACAATTCCCTGGGAGAGGGGAAAAACAAACAGCGCAGAGCAGCGTGTAACCTTTGTGTGATGTTGGTGGGGAGAGAAAAACCTTCCCTCAAGGGTGGGAGGGAAAATCTGAGTGTTGAAGAGCTGCATCTTTTGCCTGTAGGTTGCTCAGAGAAGCTGTGGCTGCCCCATCCCTGGAAGTGATCAAAGCCAGCTTGGATGGGGCTCTGAGCAACCTGGGATGGGGGAAGGTGGAAGGCTTGGAGCAAGATGAGCTTTAAGGTTCCTTCCAAGCCAAACCATTCTGGGGTTCTGTGGTTCAGCATCCAGCAAGGCCCCTCTGTCCAGGAGGCCTGTTACCCATTTACCTGATAAAACTGATGTTTCTGCCCATGCTGTAAGGCTGACAGCCTACATTGCCTAGCTGGGATTTCAAACTGGTATTTGCCAAAGGTGCACAGATGTTCTGTGTCAGTTGGGACACAGAGGAGGGGAGGAACTGGAGCAGCCAGCATTTTCTGGGCAGGAGGTGGTCTTTAACAGTGCTGCAGCCTTTTTTTCATGCTAGAGACATGCACGTGTTACCTGTCCTTGATGAATGATGTGTGGCAAAAGGTGTTTGGTTATTTTGGTGCTTTGGTTGTGCTGTGTCTGGAGTGCCCATGGCAAAAGGTGTTTGGTTTTTGTGGAGCTTTGGTTGTGCTGTGTCTGGAGTGTCCATGGCAAAAGGTGTTTGGTTTTTTTGGAGCTTTGGTTGTGCTGTGGCTGTGCCTGGAGTGCCCATGCCCACACCTTCCCCAGGTATGTCAACGGCTCCACGTACCAGCGCTGGCAGTTCACCCTGCCCATGATGTCCACCCTGTACCGCCTGGCCAACCAGCTGCTCACTGACCTGGTGGATGACAACTACTTCTACCTGTTTGACCTGAAAGCATTCTTCACCTCCAAGGCACTGAACATGGCCATTCCTGGAGGTCCCAAGTTTGAGCCCCTCGTCAGAGACATCAATCTTCAGTAAGTGTTGGGTTTAGGAGAGAGATAAGTGGTTATCTAGGAAAGGGGTGATGGGATATTTGTCTTGTCTTTCTCACCCTGAATGCCTGCATAACATTTCTTGTCTCATTTTAAGGGATGAAGACTGGAATGAATTTAATGACATCAACAAAATCATCATCAGGCAGCCCATCAGGACAGAGTACAAAATCGCTTTCCCGTACCTGTACAACAACCTGCCCCACCACGTCCACCTCACCTGGTAAGAGCAGCAGCCACCAGAGCCAGGAGAGGAGGGAAAGGCTGCCAGAGGCTCTAATGCATATTTTTTGTTGCAGGTATCATACTCCAAATGTTGTTTTCATTAAAACAGAAGATCCTGATCTCCCAGCTTTTTACTTCGATCCTCTGATCAACCCTATTTCACACAGACATTCTGTCAAGGTGAGTCACTGGGTTAAGTGTGATAAACCCTATTTAGAATCTTGTTTCAGTGCACAAGCATAGATATTTCAGGAGAAGGCACCAGCCCTGTGATAAAATACAGCCACAGTTGTCATTTTAGTCTTCTTCTGCTTCTGGAGTTACACGGAGTTGTCTCCTTTGGTTATCCTCTGTAGGATGAAGCCCAATGCCTAATTAATAGTGTTAGGGTCTTCTGACAGATAATTTATCTTTCTGGTTGCCCTTGGTGTATTCATGGAGCTGACACCTCCCTGAAGTTACCTCCATAACACCTAACTCAGGGTCTGGTAGCCACAGTTTGCCTTGTTGAGTGCTTTTTGCTTCTCTCATGCTCAGTGCAGCCACACTTCTTCCATGAGAGCAAAGAGGTATTTTTTTAACTTGCTTAACTCAGAAACTGAGCTGAAACAACCAGAAAACACCTTGTGTGGTGCTTCTGTATTTCAGAGCCAGGAACCACTGCCTGATGACGATGAAGAGTTTGAGTTGCCAGAGTTTGTGGAGCCTTTCCTGAAGGATACCCCTCTCTACACTGATAACACAGCCAATGGCATTGCCTTGCTGTGGGCACCACGACCCTTCAACCTGAGGTCTGGCAGGACCCGGAGAGCTCTTGACATCCCACTGGTCAAGAACTGGTGAGTTCAGTCCTGGGGGAAGGGCTGATGTAGTGATCATGACATTATTACCTTGTTACAATGAAAATGAAATAAACACATTGTGGTGACTGGGTTCTAGAAATTGTAGGAGAGTTTCTGGAGACTTTCCTCTAAGGAATGTGAGTTAGCTGAAGTTTTGGAGTGTGATTTATCCACAGGTACCGTGAGCACTGCCCAGCAGGACAGCCAGTCAAGGTGAGAGTGTCCTACCAGAAGCTGCTGAAATACTATGTCCTGAATGCACTCAAACACAGACCTCCCAAGGCCCAGAAGAAGAGGTGAGTGGGCTCTGTTCAGTGGGGAGCTGCTGATCTGTGTAGAGGATTGAGCTGATTGTGGTCTCTGCTCTCTCCAGGTACCTGTTCCGCTCCTTCAAGGCCACCAAGTTTTTCCAGTCGACCAAGCTGGACTGGGTGGAAGTTGGCCTGCAAGTGTGTCGCCAGGGCTACAACATGCTGAACTTGCTGATCCACAGAAAGAACCTGAACTACCTTCACTTGGATTACAACTTCAACCTGAAGCCTGTGAAGACCCTCACCACAAAGGTATCAGTCCACGTGCTGTTGTACACAAGAGCTGAGTTTATGTGAAGGTTGTTGTGTAGCCAGTGAGGAAGGAGAGGCCACAGTGCCTCAGCTGCTCGGTTGTTAACCAAACTGCAGTTGTTTCACTTCTCTGTGACATTGTTACATGAATTCTGAATATTTTGTCTTCTCCAGGAAAGAAAAAAGTCCCGTTTTGGGAACGCTTTCCATCTGTGCCGAGAGGTCCTGCGGCTGACAAAGCTGGTGGTGGACAGCCACGTCCAGTACAGACTGGGAAATGTGGATGCATTTCAGGTAGGCTTTGTGGTTTTAAATGTGGCAAGAGGAAGTTGAGGAGAATTGGAATATTTTATATAGGAAATAGCTTCTGTGGGATGCACAAAGTGGCTGAATGTTGCAGTGTTAGGGAGAAGAGGGGAAACAATGAAAATATGCAGCATTGTTTGAAATTCTGCTTTTATATTTGTTTATAAGAATTGATCATTGTCTGAGCCAGCATTAGGAGCTTTGTATGGCCTGATACACTCTGTCCAATAAGCCTGGCTGCTGGAGGTGATGTCTGAGGTGTTGATTGTTGTCCCTGACTGTGTTCCATGTCTCAGCTGGCAGATGGCCTGCAGTACATCTTTGCCCACGTGGGTCAGCTCACGGGGATGTACCGGTACAAATACAAACTGATGAGGCAGATTCGAATGTGCAAGGACCTGAAACATCTCATCTACTACAGGTTTAACACAGTAAGTTCCACCTTTCCACATGACACTGACCCCATGTAAACTGAGGAACAAGGGAGGGATTCTGGAGTGTCAATAAGTGACCTGCTCTTACCATGTCTCTGTTCTTCCAGGGGCCTGTGGGCAAAGGTCCTGGCTGTGGTTTCTGGGCTCCAGGCTGGAGAGTGTGGCTGTTCTTCATGAGGGGCATCACCCCACTGCTGGAACGCTGGCTGGGGAATCTGCTGGCCAGGCAGTTTGAAGGTCAGCACCCTGTAAATCCTGCACATGGGAGGAGTGTGTGGTAAAGATTAATACTGTTTGCTTGCCAGCCAGTTTTCTGTTCATACTGGTGGTCGTTATCCAAGCTCCATTGACCAGTTTAGAGCTCTTTCAAGATCTGTGCCCCTAGAACAGATTCTAAATGGAAGTGAGATTTCCTGCTCCATAGCCATTTAATTATCTGCTCCAGACTCCTGGCAGTGTAATTTCTCCAAACATCCCGCACCTCCACACACTCCTGAATCAGGAAGGAGGAGAATCACTGCCCAGTGGTGTCAGAATTCCTGAAGGACTTTGCTTTTCCCAGGCCGTCACTCCAAGGGTGTGGCAAAGACTGTCACGAAGCAGCGCGTGGAGTCTCACTTCGACCTGGAGCTCAGGGCAGCTGTGATGCACGACATCCTGGACATGATGCCAGAAGGGATCAAGCAGAACAAAGCCAGGACCATCCTGCAGCACCTGAGCGAGGCCTGGCGGTGCTGGAAGGCCAATATTCCCTGGAAGGTAAATACCACGCTTGGCTTTCAGGTTCAGTTTTAACATCACCCAAGTGGAGCTGCTCTTGGAAGGCTCCCACTCCTGCTTCCCTCAAATTCCTGTCCCTCCCCAGGTGCCAGGGCTGCCAACTCCTATTGAGAACATGATCCTGAGGTACGTGAAGGCCAAAGCTGACTGGTGGACAAACACAGCTCACTACAACCGGGAGCGGATCCGCCGCGGAGCCACTGTCGACAAAACCGTCTGTAAGAAGAACCTGGGCAGGCTGACCAGGCTCTACCTGAAAGCTGAGCAGGAACGGCAGCATAACTACCTGAAGGTACTTCTGTCCTCCTTGAAATTGCCCAAATTAATGCTGTTTTCATAGGGAAGCTTTCACTGATTAATTCTGGTGGTGTGGTTCTGCAGGATGGGCCTTACATCACTGCAGAAGAGGCTGTTGCTGTGTACACAACCACAGTGCACTGGCTGGAGAGCAGGAGGTTCTCCCCCATTCCCTTCCCCCCACTGTCCTACAAACATGACACCAAGTTGCTGATCTTAGCCCTGGAGAGGCTGAAGGAAGCTTACAGGTAAGCAGTGGGAAATTATCTTGATCTTCAGGGGCACTGGGAAAGGCTTCTGTTTTGTTATCCATTATTCCTGTGATGAAGTATGGTATAAAATTCACCCTGGTGGACTGGTAAAGCTATTGTTTTTAATACTGCCAATTTATCTGGGAGTTCTTATTGACTTTGTCACTTGGGTAAAGCCACTGCCATGCTTGTGAGTTTGGGGATATGGATTGTGAAAAATTACAGCTTGAACATTATCATTCATCAGTTTAATGCAGTGGCCATTAGGCTGTTCATGTGCAGGTGCTGAGCTGTTCTCCCTTGTTCTCAGTGTGAAATCACGCCTGAATCAGTCACAGAGAGAGGAGCTGGGCTTGATTGAGCAGGCTTATGATAATCCCCACGAAGCTCTGTCCAGAATCAAGCGACATCTGTTGACTCAGAGAGCCTTCAAGGAGGTGAGTGAAAGCCTGGTGAAATCCCAGCCATGTTATGCTGCATTCAGAAGCTGAATGGCACAAAAACTTTGTTTTCTCTCAACTACCAGCCTGAGTTTTTCCCTCTTGTTTTTTTTTTTTTAGGTGGGAATTGAGTTCATGGATCTCTACAGCCACTTGGTCCCTGTTTATGATGTTGAGCCCCTGGAGAAGATCACAGATGCTTATCTGGATCAGTACTTGTGGTATGAGGCCGATAAACGAAGGCTCTTCCCTCCTTGGATCAAACCTGCTGACACTGAACCACCCCCACTGCTGGTGTACAAGTGGTGCCAAGGTCAGTGGGCTCTTGGATTCCATGCAAAAATGATTTTTCCTGTGGGGGAACTTGTGTCCTATGAGTCCCCTTAGGAGCTGAATTTTGGTTTTGCGATTTGCAGTCAATAATTCCAATCAGAGATGTATTTTGTCAGTGTATATACTGGAGGAGGACAACTTGCACAGCATTTTTGGTTGATTACATGGTTTTCCTCCCACTTCTGGATAGACTGGAAGATCCAGAGTCTGAAAAATGAGGCATTGCAGGATTTATGTTGAGTTCCTGTGCCTAGTGGCTGCTTCTGTGCTCTGATGTGTCAGATAACACAACATTGTTTGTTCCCTCAGGCATTAATAACCTGCAGGATGTTTGGGAAACGAGTGAAGGGGAATGCAACGTGATGCTGGAATCTCGGTTCGAGAAGATGTATGAGAAGATTGACCTGACCTTGCTCAACAGGCTGCTGCGTCTCATCGTGGATCACAACATTGCTGACTACATGACAGCCAAGAACAACGTGGTGATCAACTATAAGGTGATGGCTCTTGTCAGGAAAGGGGGGTTGTGGTAAAAGGGAGCCACGAGGGAGGAGGTTTTGGACCCTGTGGCAAAGAAGGAACACAAGAATTTCCAAAGAAAAGCGATGAGGGAGTAAAAAAAAACCCTTCTGGGTTGTGCTGAAGAGCAGCTGCTGAGGTGAAAGGGTTCTGACGTGTTGGGATGTGTTTGCTCACAATTCCCCTTCATCTCCTCAGGACATGAATCACACAAACTCCTACGGGATCATTCGTGGGCTGCAGTTTGCTTCCTTCATTGTCCAGTACTATGGGCTTGTGATGGACCTGCTGGTGCTGGGCCTGCACCGGGCCAGTGAGATGGCTGGGCCTCCCCAGATGCCAAATGACTTCCTCAGCTTCCAGGACATTGCCACGGAGGTGGCCCATCCCATTCGCCTCTTCTGCAGATACATTGACAGGATTCACATCTTCTTCAGGTGAGATCTCTGGGGCCCTGCTTTCCTCAGGTCAGCACAAAGGCAAGGGAAGTTTAGTGTGCTCCTGCTCCTGGCTTTTCTTCCCTTTGCTGTTGAAGATCAGGAATGTTTAAATTGACAGATTTCCCTGGATAACTGGATGTCCAAATGCTTCCTCTTGCTTTCTCAGTTTGCTTTTCTGCAGCTTCACTGGACCAATAGAAACACAACAGTGTTAAGGAACACAAATGACCAATAGAAATATGCTCAGTTGTTAGGGATTTGGTAAATTAGAGCCTGGTAAAAAAAGCCTTTCCTGTCTCTTCATGAAAAGATAACCTAAACCCTGAGTTGCTCTGTGCTAATGCAATTCCCCCATTCATTGGGAGGACACAAAAATAGGATAGTTACCTTCAAACAGGCTGACAAACAGCTTTTCCTAATTAAATCCTTATTTTTCTGGCCAGGCTTGTGTTGATAAGTCAACCATGTCATTCCAGATCCTCTTCTGTGCATTTCCAGGTTTACAGCTGACGAGGCAAGAGACCTGATCCAGAGGTACCTGACAGAGCACCCAGACCCCAACAACGAGAACATCGTGGGCTACAACAACAAGAAGTGCTGGCCCCGGGACGCTCGGATGCGCCTCATGAAGCACGATGTGAACCTGTAAGTGCTGGGAAAGGGGTGGTAGGAAAAAGGGGAAAATCAGTGATCAATAACTGTTGGAGACTGATAGGTGCTCAGGATGAGAAGCGAAGGGTCTGTGCTGAAATCCTGAAAAATTAGGGAAGCTCTGAGACCTTGCCCAGTTGTTCTTTGGGCGAATTATGATGTGTCACCATGCACATGGTGTTTTCCAGTGGCCGTGCTGTGTTCTGGGACATCAAGAACCGTCTGCCCCGCTCGGTGACCACGGTGCAGTGGGAGAACAGCTTCGTGTCCGTGTACAGCAAGGACAACCCCAACCTGCTGTTCAACATGTGCGGCTTCGAGTGCCGCATCCTGCCCAAGTGCCGCACCAGCTACGAGGAGTTCACCCACAAGGACGGGGTCTGGAACCTGCAGAACGAGGTGGGCTGGGACAGCAATCCTTGCCTGGGGTTGCCATGGATTGGAGAGGGGCTCCCAGGAGGGGACTGATGGCTCTGTGCTCTCCAGGTCACCAAGGAGCGCACGGCTCAGTGCTTCCTGCGTGTGGATGATGAGTCCATGCAGAGGTTTCACAACAGAGTGAGGCAGATCCTCATGGCCTCTGGCTCTACAACCTTCACTAAGGTAAGGGGGGAGGGAGATCCAGGACAGCTTTCTGCAGATGCTTGGGAATGAGCCAGGAGCTGATCCTTTCCTTTCCTTTCTAGATTGTCAATAAATGGAACACAGCTCTGATTGGCTTGATGACTTATTTCCGGGAAGCTGTTGTAAATACTCAGGAGCTGCTTGATTTGCTGGTGAAATGTGAGAATAAAATCCAGACTCGGATCAAGATTGGCCTGAATTCCAAAATGCCCAGCCGTTTTCCTCCTGTGGTGTTCTACACCCCTAAGGAGCTGGGGGGGCTGGGCATGCTCTCCATGGGCCACGTTCTCATCCCTCAGTCTGACCTGAGGTGAGTTGTGCCGTTTTAACTCCTGCATTACTTGAGTGTTCTCTTAGATGCTCTTTCCCGTGAAAATATTCCAAGAGTGCTGAACCATGCCATGGTACAGAGCTGTGTTGCTTTTACAGTAGCTCATGGCAGTGATCAGGGAAGTCCCAGTTCCTCCTACCTCATTCTTGTCTCTTTGCTGCAGGTGGTCCAAGCAGACAGATGTTGGCATCACTCACTTCCGCTCAGGAATGAGCCATGAGGAGGACCAGCTCATCCCAAATCTGTATCGTTACATCCAGCCGTGGGAGAGTGAATTCATTGACTCTCAGAGG
Organism: Chloropsis cyanopogon; assembly: GCA_013400585.1. Classification (NCBI taxonomy): domain Eukaryota; kingdom Metazoa; phylum Chordata; class Aves; order Passeriformes; family Irenidae; genus Chloropsis; species Chloropsis cyanopogon. The sequence goes on from WEZZ01006219.1 coordinate 36,673, forward strand.
GTGTGGGCAGAGTATGCCCTGAAACGACAGGAGGCTATAGCCCAGAACAGGTGTGTGTCTGTGTGTGGGAGGACAGGCAGCAGGGGGAAGTTCTGTGCTGTCTGGGGATTTTGGAGACCTTGCTGGCCCTGTGGTACCTGCGATGCTGTTCCCTTACCTCTGGCATTTTAGTGTGCCCTGCCAGAGCCTGAGCTCTGTGTCATATCTGTGAACTCATCAGCTGAACTACTCATTAATGCATTGCTGTAAATTGAGAGGTAACAAAGTGTGTGGATTTGTTTTCTTCAGGCGTCTGACACTGGAGGATCTGGAGGACTCGTGGGACAGGGGAATTCCTCGGATTAACACCCTTTTCCAGAAGGACCGGCACACTCTGGCTTATGACAAAGGGTGGAGAGTCAGGACTGACTTCAAACAGTATCAGGTACTGACAGGGAATTTCTCTTCACCTGAAGTTCAGATACCTGTTCCACACAAAGTCCTTTTACCTTGCATTATTGCTGGTGCACTTCTGTCTCTCTGCTGCAGAAAAAATTTACAGCCTTGTGTTGGGACTGGTAGAGGCTGTTTAGAACCAAATGCTCCAGAATTTGTAGCTTATCCCCTTTTGAATAATTTAGATAGATTGCAGTGTATTGGAGAAAACCACATTAAACACAACTACATATTAGAGAATCAGTTCTGGAGAGAGAAAAATAATTATCCCAAAAAAAACATTCCAAAATATTGAGTTTTAGTAATAGTGGAATCATTTGTTATTTAAAGCCTTTAATGACAGCTCTGTAGAAGGGCCAGTCCCTGAAAGATAAAAATATCACCCAGTGTGAATTTCAGAGTAGTACTGACAGAACTCGTGTTGTGGATGAGCTGTGTCCTCCAGCACTGAGGACATGAGGCTTTTACCTGTTCACTGACCATCACCATGGTGTTGGTTCCTGCAGTTAGTGCAGCCAGGTGAGTGACCTGCTCGCTGTTGTCTGCAGGTGCTGAAGCAGAACCCGTTCTGGTGGACACACCAGCGCCACGATGGAAAACTCTGGAACCTCAACAACTACCGCACGGACATGATCCAGGCTCTGGGCGGGGTGGAAGGGATCCTGGAGCACACACTCTTCAAGGGCACCTACTTCCCCACCTGGGAGGGTCTCTTCTGGTAAGAGGAGCTTTGAGGTGGGCTCTGGGCTCAGGCTGTGCTGGTTCTGTTGAGTTTCTGCTGGTTTTCAGTGGTTGCTTGAGAACATTGTGTAGTTCAGTTTGAGGGCACCAGGGAGGGGGCTACAGCTGAACTTCTTGCAAATCCATGGAAATTTCTTGGCATTAAACAACCCTCCCAGCTCGTGGCTGCTCCCTGTCTCTGTTACAAGTGACACATGGCAGCAGAGATGAGGGACATCTCTTTCAGTTGGATCTAATGCAGTTGATGGTCTGCCCTTCCTAGGGAGAAGGCCAGTGGCTTTGAGGAGTCCATGAAGTGGAAGAAGCTGACAAATGCCCAGAGGTCGGGTTTGAACCAAATTCCAAACAGAAGATTCACTCTCTGGTGGTCTCCTACCATCAACAGAGCCAATGTAAGTACCTGGTGTTCGTTCCTCTAGGAGCAAACACTTTCCCACTGAAATGAGAGCAGTTACTTGATCCAGTTAATTCTCAGAACATCTCTTAGAGAGGTACTAAACCTCCGTAACAGGAGACGCTCCATTTTTTAAAATTTCCTCAGTTGTGCTGTTGTGTGTTCTCACAGCTGCTTTTCCTTTGCAGGTGTATGTTGGGTTCCAGGTGCAGCTGGATTTGACAGGGATCTTCATGCACGGCAAAATCCCCACACTGAAGATTTCCCTCATCCAGATTTTCCGAGCTCACTTGTGGCAGAAGATCCATGAGAGCATTGTCATGGATTTATGTCAGGTGAGCAGTGTTGGCTTGGTTTGTTTCTGTGCCCTTCTGGAGCAGGACCAGTTTTCCTCCAGCAGTTTGGCAGAGAAAGGGAAGAAATGGAAAATGGGATTTTCCTGACTGCCTCAGTGTTGAGGATAGATTCCTTATCTGGGTTGCTTCAGCACATCTCATCTTTGACTGCCTTTTCCCCAGGTGTTTGATCAAGAGCTGGATGCTCTGGAGATTGAGACCGTGCAGAAAGAGACAATCCATCCCAGGAAGTCCTACAAGATGAATTCCTCATGTGCAGATATCCTTCTCTTTGCTTCCTACAAGTGGAATGTGTCACGTCCATCCTTGCTGGCAGATTCCAAGTGAGTTTCCCTGCAGAGCTGAGCCTGTCATCCAGAGCCTCTGTGTCTCTTGGGAATCTGGGGGACGCTGGAGATTGTCCAGCAAAGCACAGGGCTTGTTTGGGTAGGTGGTTGCAGCACCTCCTGGCATTGCCTTTGCTCCTGTTCTCTGCTCTGGGTGAACTTTTCCCTGAGCTGTTGAAGGTTCTTCTGGAAACCCCACAAAGCTGAGCTGGCCCAGGGCCAGAATCTGGAGTGAATTCTCACTGAATCCTCCCCAGCCAGTCCCTGAGGGAGATGACCCTCGTGACCACACAGCAGTGGACTCCCTGCTGCTTTGTTTAAACCTTTCAACAGCCTCTGCATGCACTGCTATGTGAGGAGAACAGCAGAGTCTTTTTCCAGGGAGGAATGTGGATATGAGCTGGCTGCAGTGTCCATGCTGGGTGACAATTACTGCAGGAGAGTTTTGTGCAAGATGAACTTGTTGTGGGCTGCTTTCTCCTCAGGGATGTGATGGACAGCACCACCACCCAGAAGTACTGGATTGACATCCAGCTGCGCTGGGGCGACTACGACTCCCACGACATCGAGCGCTACGCCAGGGCCAAGTTCCTGGACTACACCACAGACAACATGAGCATCTACCCCTCTCCCACTGGGGTGCTCATTGCCATTGATCTGGCCTACAACTTGCACAGGTGAGAGCTGCACCTTCTGTGGTTTCATTTCTAGAGTTGGAATCTAGTTTGTGGGTGTTGTGTCAGTGCATCTCCAGACTGGGCTATATTCCAGGCAGGAGCTGGAGATGGGCAGTGAGTGGGATAAGGCATCTCAGTTTTCCCAGTTTTGCTCAATAGTAGTGGTTTAGTCCCCTCAGTTCATTAATAATTTGTTTCTTAGGATATTTCTGTCAGACTGTTACTGGAGCTAAAGGACAGGCCTTGTTTCAAAGCCCCTATGAGTGGGGACAGCTATTTCTCACTGGAAACCAGGGACAAAGTCAGAAATCAGTTCTCCAGTGTGTTTGTTAGAGAAGGTGCAGCTTTTCTGGGACTGCAGCATGTGTATGCTGTGGCTTCCCACTGAGGGGGTGTAGGTAAAAGCCACAGATGACCAACTCCCAGGGGCATCACAGAAGTCACTCTGCAGTACAAAGCTGTGTTTTCAGCGGGTAGAAAGGGGCCTGGCTGCTGTGTGGAAAGACTTGAGTGGGGCTGTTGCCTCTTCAGATCTAATGCTAACAACTTCTGTTTGTTTCCTCCTTCAGTGCTTATGGGAACTGGTTCCCTGGGAGCAAGCCTCTGATCCAGCAGGCCATGGCCAAAATCATGAAAGCAAACCCTGCCCTGTATGTGTTGAGGGAACGAATCCGCAAGGGGCTGCAGCTCTACTCCTCAGAGCCCACGGAGCCCTACCTGTCCTCCCAGAACTATGGGGAGCTCTTCTCCAACCAGATCATCTGGTTTGTGGATGACACCAACGTCTACAGAGTCACCATCCACAAGGTAAGGCCAGAGGAGTGTCTCAGGGAAAGGACTGAACGGGGTGGAGGTTTCCATGCATGATGGAAATCTGGGAGTTAACACATGGACCCAGATTTTTGCAGTGTGCACAGAGCAGCTCTTACATTTCCCACACAGCTCCTGCTCAAAGCACACAGAGAGTTGGTTCTTGTGTAAAGGTGTGGGTGGGCTCCATTTTTCTCCCTGCACTTCTCACTCTCACTTGTTTCCACAGACTTTTGAAGGGAATTTGACCACAAAACCCATCAATGGAGCCATTTTCATCTTCAATCCCAGAACTGGACAGCTCTTCCTGAAGATCATCCACACATCTGTGTGGGCAGGACAGAAACGTCTGGGACAGGTAGGGCCTGGCTGTGCCTTGGGTGGGAACTGAGGGTGGGCTCTGACAGCTTGGGACACTCTCTTGAGCAGAAAATATCACAAAGATCTTCATCTTCCTACCTCTTAATGAGTTTGGAGCTCCAAAGTCCAAGTGGACAGACAGGCAGGAGCATGGGATAGAAAAGTGGAAGAGCACAGGCATTGCTGCTCCAAGGATTTTGAGGCCCTGAGGTAAAGACCCCACATGATCAAGCAGAACTTGAGGAACAGTGCTGTGCTCCTTGTTACACACATCACTCTGCACTTGGCTGTACATCCAGTGCAGTGAGAAAACTTAAATGGCAAATCCAGGGAGGTGGAGTAGCCAGATGTTTTTTTCTGAGCCTCTCAGGAGTAGCTGAGCTCCAGGAATGGGAACTGCCCTCTGTGATCAGTAAGGAGGAAATGCTGGGCCTTATCACTGATCTGGAACAAACCATAAAGTCCAGTTGTATTTTTAGAATTTGGTTTGCGTCCCTTTGGTTCCCACAGACACGGAGACGCTGCTGGAGAGCAGGGGGATATTTCTCTAACCCTGCTGTCTTTCTGTAGCTGGCCAAGTGGAAGACTGCTGAAGAAGTGGCTGCCTTGATCCGATCCCTTCCCGTGGAGGAGCAGCCAAAGCAGATCATAGTGACACGGAAGGGCATGCTGGACCCACTTGAGGTAAGGGTGCAGCTCCTTCAGGAAATGTAAAACCTGTGGGAGATAACAGGACAGTGTCCTGTGATGTTCTGCAGTAGTTGTGAGCTAATTCCCCTTGATAAACTCCAGGTGCACTTGCTGGATTTCCCCAATATTGTGATCAAAGGCTCGGAGTTGCAGCTGCCCTTCCAGGCCTGTCTGAAAGTGGAGAAGTTTGGTGATCTCATCCTGAAGGCCACTGAACCCCAGATGGTTCTCTTCAATCTCTATGATGACTGGCTGAAAACCATCTCTTCCTACACAGTAAGCACAGATGTGTCCCCTGCATTTTGCTTTGCTGCTGATAAATGAGGCAGAACCCAAGGCCTCAGATATCCCTGATGATTTGTTTGGGAGTACTTGGCTCTGAATCTGCCTGGGTTTTCCTTTAGATGGGTTTCCCTGGCAGTTCCCATGTGCTCAAACAGAGGAACGCTGTACCAGGGCCTTGTACATTTAATTTTCTTCTTTCTAACTCCATCTTCTCTTCATCTCCAAGGCGTTCTCCCGTCTGATCCTGATTCTCCGGGCGCTACACGTGAACAACGATCGAGCCAAAGTTATCCTGAAGCCAGACAAGACAACCATCACTGAGCCTCACCACATCTGGCCAACCCTGACAGATGAGGAGTGGATCAAGGTGGAGGTGCAGCTGAAGGATCTCATCCTTGCTGACTATGGCAAGAAGAACAAGTAAGCCATAATCCTGTCAGCCTTTCCTTCCTGCCCTAAAGGGCCTTTGTCAATGCACTCTCAGCCTTGTAGGGAATCTGGTTAATTTTAGTAACTTCCTGGTAAGGCAGATAAAAATGTCTGCACCAAATCTTTGATCTGAGCATCATGTGATCATGGTCCCTCTTTGCTTAAAAAGTTGTGGTTTAATTTTTCCGTAGTGTCCACAGCGGATGTTCTGAGCTTGTGCCTGAAGGTGAGAAGGCTCCAGAATGTATTCTGAAATGCCTGACTTGGGTGAATTTTCTCTTCCAGTGTGAACGTTGCATCCCTGACCCAGTCAGAGATCCGAGACATCATCCTGGGCATGGAGATCTCTGCCCCATCCCAGCAGAGGCAGCAGATTGCAGAAATTGAGAAGCAAACCAAGGAGCAGTCGCAGCTGACGGCCACGCAGACCCGCACGGTGAACAAACACGGAGATGAAATCATCACCTCCACCACCAGCAACTACGAAACCCAGACCTTCTCCTCCAAGACTGAGTGGAGGGTCAGGTAGGAAGGCAGGCAGGGGTGGTGGAAAGGGCTGGAATGCTCAGGGAGGATTTGTGCCCTCTCTGATCATGGTCTCCTCCTCACAGAGCAATTTCTGCTGCCAACCTCCACCTGCGGACAAACCACATCTATGTCTCATCAGATGACATAAAGGAGACAGGTTACACCTACATTCTTCCCAAAAATGTGCTGAAGAAGTTCATCTGCATCTCAGACCTGCGGGCCCAGGTGAGTGTGCAGGGAGTTTGTTCCAGCTGTGCCCCACTCAAACACACTGGGGGGAACTCCTGCTGAAGGGCTGGGAACCTGCTGGGGTTTGTCCACGTGAATCCCTCTGATGCTCTCCTCAGCAATTAAGGAGTTCTCTCACAGCTACACAGAGATCTTTTCTGGCTTTCTAAGGCAGGTGTGTGTGTTTTAGATTGCAGGTTACCTGTACGGAGTGAGCCCTCCAGACAACCCCCAGGTGAAGGAGATCCGGTGCATTGTGATGGTGCCCCAGTGGGGGACACACCAGACCGTGCACCTCCCTGGGCAGCTGCCACAGCACGAGTATCTCAAGGTGGGTTGAGGATCAGCTTCCAGGGTGGGTGGAAGGTCAGTGACAAGGACCTGAGGTGGTGGAGCAGCTTCCCTTGGTCTTTTGTAGTTGTAGGACTGAAAGGGCTCAGTCTGAAGCTAAACTTGATTGAGATCAAGTGAGGAGGAAGCCTGATCTCTCTATCCTTTTTGCCAGACTTGAAGTGGTCTCATTTTAAATGGTTTTAATTTTTCTCTAAACACCACTCTCTTTTTGTCAGGAAATGGAACCTCTGGGGTGGATTCACACCCAACCAAACGAGTCCCCTCAGCTCTCACCACAGGATGTCACCACCCACGCCAAGGTCATGGCTGACAACCCCTCCTGGGATGGGGAGAAGACCATCATCATCACCTGCAGGTGAGAGCAGGGAGGCTTCTGGTGCCCCTCTGAGGAGGGGGAACTCAAAATAAAATTGGCAGAAAGGGAGTGTTGGTGCATTCCTGCTTTCCCTCCTCTGCCCCAGGTGAGTCTGACTTGCCTCATGTCTTCTCCTTTCCAGTTTCACCCCTGGCTCCTGCACGTTGACAGCCTACAAGCTGACCCCGAGCGGGTACGAGTGGGGCCGGCAGAACACGGACAAAGGGAACAATCCCAAGGGTTACCTCCCCTCCCACTACGAGAGGGTGCAGATGCTCCTGTCCGACCGCTTCCTCGGCTTCTTCATGGTCCCAGCACAGGGCTCCTGGAACTACAACTTCATGGGTGAGCTGGCCTGGGCAGGGGAGGGGAAAGGAGGCAGTGTGAGGAGCCTGGGAAGGAGGGAATAGCTCCTTACCCACCCCAAAGCTTCCTCAGAGCAGCTGGCAGAGATACCAGCAGAGCACCCTGAGCTTTTGTTAGTACCAGCACTAGGACGTCAGTTCAATGATTTTTTTTTTTTGGTGGCTAGAGAGGAAAAATAGATACCATGTCTTTCTGGAGTGTAGTGCATGGTGTATCACCACTGAATAATTAATCCCTGTCAGGCAGAAGAGATAATGGAAAATGGAACAGAGAAGCTGTTCCCAGCAGGGAGGTGCTGGTATCATGAACACCACGGGCAGCTGGAGAAGGGGTCAGGAGCTGACAGTGACAGAACACTAGACTAGCATAAAAGGACTGTAAATCTCTTGAGGGGAGGAACCCAAAGAGGGATGATTTTGTGGGTTTAGAACTCTGTCTCCTGACATGAAGATGGTCGTGGAAGGTTTGGAGGGCTTTGTTAGGTTCCTGAAGATGAAGGAGGCAGAAGGGGTGCTCAGGTGGGTGACACTCCCTCTCTTCAGGTGTCCGCCACGACCCCAACATGAAGTACGAGCTGCAGCTCGCCAACCCCAAGGAGTTTTACCACGAGGTCCATCGCCCCTCTCACTTCCTCAACTTCGCGCTGCTGCAGGAGGGGGAGGTTTACTCTGCCGACCGCGAGGATCTCTACGCCTAATCCTGCCCGCGCCCCTCTTAGTACTGTTGATATTCAACAGCGTGTTCGTGTGCCCCGCTCGCCCCCCTCACTCCGCGCGTTGTTGTTCTCCCCACTTTTCCGCTCAATAAATTTTGTACGAACGGGAGCGCTGAGGGAGCGCTGAGGTCCCGCCTCGGGGGCGGCCCCGGACGGGGCGGGCCGGGCCGGGGCTGGCGGAGCGT
>WEZZ01006219.1:44929-58739 GCA_013400585.1 Chloropsis cyanopogon
CGGGCCGCAGGAGGCGGAGGTGAGCGGGGAGCTGGGCCCTGCGCCGGCGGCACCGAGCCACGCGTGTCCCGCTGAAGTGGCCGTGGGCACGGCGCCGAGCCGGCTGCTGGCTTGTCCCGGGGGATGGGGCTGACCCGACGCGGGTGTCCCACGTTTTGTGGGACGGCTCTGAGCCGGCCGTTCCCGTTGCCTGTGGGGGCGGCTCCGATGCCGCTGTTCCCTTTTCCCAAGGGATGGCTCTGAGCCCGCTGCCCGGCATCCCCTGGGACGGCTGTGATGTGGCTGTCCCTGCTGTCCCCTGGCACGGCTCTGATCTCGCTGTCCCTGTCCTCTGGTATGGATCTGACCGGTTGTCCCGCTTTCCGGGGTGGTGGCACTGACCCCACTGTCCCCATCCCCTGGGAAGCCTCTGACCTGGCTGGCCTGGCTGTCACTGCCCCCGGGGGTGGCTCTGACCCGGTGTCCCCGTCCCCCAGGACCCGGAGCAGAGGCTGTGGGAGGCCGAGCGCCGGGAGCGAGCCCTGCACGGCCGCCTGGCCTGCCTGGAGGAGCAGAACCGGCAGCTCCTGGGGCAGCTTGCAGAGAGCCAGTCCCAGGAAGGTGGGTGTCCCCGTGGGTTTGGGGTCCCCTGATGCCACACGGTGTCCCTGTGGAGTGGCAGGCTGGGTGCAGGGCTGAACCTGTTCTTCTGGAACCTGGAATGTTGCTCTCCTTCCCCTCACCTTAGAGACCTGTCCTAGCAGGGAGCATAGGCATTACTGCGTTCTGCAAAGCACAGGGATCCCAAACCTCCAGAGCACCTCGAAAGCCCCCAGGAGGGTGGTGGAGGCTGGCACAGGGTGTGGGCTGCTGAGGCAACACAAGGATGTGCCAGGAATGGTCTAAAACTCTCAGTTCCCTTCCTTCCACTGATCCCACTGTGAGATTACCAGGAACAAGTCAGATTTTGGAGAAGCACTGAGGAACTTCATAGCCTTGTGGGCTTGGGGGAGTCCCTGGGGACTCTCACTCCTGTCCACCCCTGTCTGGTCTCAGACAGCACGGCACGGAAGGAGCGGGAGGTGATGCTGCGGCTGAAGGAGGTGGTGGACAGGCAGAGGGATGAGCTCCGTGCCCAGGCCCATGAGATCGTCTGCAAGAGCCGGGACACGGAGGCGGTGAGGGCGTGGGTGTGGTGTGCCAAGGGCCTGGGGACCTGCTTTCATGTCACATCCCCCCGGGGCTGTCACAGCTGCTGGGGCAGGTGGCACTGATGTCCCTGGGTGAGCACTGCCTCACCTTTGGCTGCCCTGGGCCCCCCAGCTGCAGGAACAGCTCCATCGCTTCATGGCCATGAACGAGGAGCTGCGGCACAAGGTGGCCGTGGTGCAGGCCCAGCTCAAGAGTGCTCTGGAGCAGAAGTCAGACCTGGAGGCTGCAGTGCTGCAAAGCCAGAGGGAAACGAGCAGGAGGAGCAGGACAGCCCTGGAGAGGCAGCAGCCAGAGCCTGGTGTGGTGAGTCTGAGCTGACCCCACATTCCCAGCCGTGTGTGGAGCTTTTGGCACACCCAGGCACGGCTACTCAAGGAAAGCCCACAGCTGAAAACTGAACAGTGTGCTGTCTGCAAGGCCACTAACACCTTCTCTGTAAAAGCTGTTCTGGGTGGAGCAAGATGAGGTGACAGGAGTTAAAACTAGATGGGACACAGGATGAGGGGGGTTTTCCACATGTGGTGTGGGCAGTGGTTGCTGGCTGAGATGGGGACGTTACTGGGACTTTTCCATTTTTGCCTGCATGTGCACCCAGCCTTTGAGTGGGGGTTTTGAGGTCTCTGCTTGCCTGCTGAGTCTCTTTCCATACCCTCCAGGAGGGAGCCCTGTCACCCTCAGAGGAGCCACAGCACCAGGATGGGGACAGGAGCCCTGCTCACTGCTGCTTCTCCAAGGAAGAGCTGCAGCAGATCCTGCAAGAGAGGAATGAGCTCAAGACCAACCTGTTCTTGGTGCAGGAGGAGCTGGCCTATTACCAGAGGTGAGTCCTGTCCCTGCAGCCACCCCTGGCCCATCAGAGGTTGCTCCCACCACAGTCAGGGCAGAATCTTCCCCAGGCTCTTGGTTAACCAGCTGGCTGCTTTTTACCAGGGAGCTGCTGAACGAGGAGAGAATTCCCAGCTTCTTCCTAGATGCTATGAAGTCAAATATCAAAAAGCAGAGGAAAAAAATCAGAGCCAAAATGCTGGGGACGACGGAGGAGTCGGCGAGCAGGTGAGTCAGGCTGGGTGCTGGGATCCTCCCGTGCAGGGTGGGTGCTGGCTGGCCTGCTCCAGTGTTTCCATGTGTGTGATGCCCTGGACTGGAACTTCCCCAAGCCCAGAGCTGCCTCCTCCCTCCAGAGATCAAAGGTTTGATGTCTGCAGTTGATATGTTGTTCTGGCATAGCTGCTCCACAAGGGCTGGGCTTTGTGCTGCAACCCCTGTGTCCCTGTCACCAGTCAGGCATGGCCTGGCCAAATGCCACTTGTCCCTGCGTGCATGTGACACAAGGGAGGCGAGGTGGTGGCACTGGGAGCACTGGTCAAACTCCAGAGTGGCTCCAGCACTTGCTGCTGTGGCTCAGTGCAGGTTTACCCCCATTTCTTTGTGGCTCAGTGCAGGTTTACCCCCATTTCTTTGTGCTGCAGTGATGAAGAGGAGGGCTCCTGGCTCCCAGGTCATGGCACAGACTGTGTGGATGCTCAGCCTCCAGAATCCAAAATTAGGAGCTTGTAAGTCTGCTCCTGTGCTGGTAGGGATGGGAGGCTCTGCCAGTGGAGAGGTTTGGGGCTTGGCTGGGGCCTGTTGAGCTTGGATATGATGGGAGCAGGCTGGTGCAGGGCTGGCAGGGATGCTGCCAGGACAGTGGTTGCTGTTTTAGGGGATCTGCCTTGTCCTGGGTGCCACACGCTCCCAGGGCCCACAGCCAGGCTGTGTCCTGCTGCCACCCCCACAGAGGGAGGTCGGGATTCCACATCCTCCCCGGGGAGGTTCTTCTCCCCCACAGCCCTCATCTGCTCTCTCTGCAGTTTTGGGCTGTGGTATCAGGGCAGCAGCAAAGACCCCCCCACATCCAGCTGCTCTGGAACCTGGGAAATCATCGACTCGCTGGACACGCAGCTGGAGCCAGAGGGAGAGAGCAAGGCAGGCTCCAGCTGCCCTGACAGAGCCATGGAGCCACTCTGACCACGGGAATGGGAGCAGGATCTGTCCTCGCAGCAGAACTTCTGGATCCTCTTCTTCCAGTGGATTCAAGAGCAGCACAGCAGCCCTGGCACTTCCCTGTGCTGCAGTGGTGGCAAAGCCACAGCATGGGCAGATTCCTGCAAACCCACTGGGACACTTGGATGTGGGCTGCCAGCCTGGCACGGGACAGCTCAGCACCTCTGGGCATCTCTGCCCGCCAGCCACCCTTTCACTGTGCCCACAGCCTGACTACAGAGGGGCCCTCACAGCTGTGCCCCCTCCCCACTGCTCCCTGCTTGCAGCTCAGCGTGGTGGGGGTCTGCACCCTCTTCCTGCTCCACACCCCAAAAAGGATCTTCCCATCCCCTGGTGGCTCTTAGCAAACCCCTCTGCTCACAGCCCACGATTCCACTGCCCCATCCTGCTCTGGGGGGGTGTTTTACCTCATCCCTTTCTGTCTGTACCTCCCCAGTCCCTGCAATGTGAAGGTCCAGCTGGGGTGTCCTGGGAACCCCACATGGTTGGGAGGGGCTGAGCACACTGCACTGGGTGTCCAGGTGCTCCTGTGGCTGGGAGCCATCAGGATTGGCACCACCAGGGCCACTCCTGCACTTCTCAGGCATGGGGTGAATCAGTTTTGTACTGAGACCTCTTCCTGCCACCTCTGGGACCTGGCAGACTGGAACAATCCTTGTGTTCGTGGGGGCAAGTCAGTCCCCTCAGATCAGGTACTTTCTACCTTTAATTTGGAAATAAATCAGTCTCCTGTTTTTCCTCTGAGGTTCTGGCTGCAGCCTCTGCTCTCTGTTTGGGAAGGGCTGAGTGATGCTCCCAGGTTTCCCTTACCCTTCTCCTGGTGGCTGTGCCCCCTGACCCCCTTCTGGTGGGTCAGCTGTGATGGAGAGGGGCCTCCATGGGGGTGATCCCACAGTGCTGGGCACGGAGGAGTTAATCCCTGCGTGGCCAAGGGGAGCACTGTGCTTCTAACCCGGAGCTGAGCTGGCCTTGGGTAGGAAAAAGGTGTTTCCTGTGCATCTGCTGACACAAAGCTCCTGGGGACGTGGCGAGGTGGGACAGTGGCCAGCAGCCCTTCAAAGGCCAACATAGCTCAGGCTGTGTTACCTGTGGGGGACATGGGGACCCCTCCTCTGAGCCCCTGCCAGGGGCTGGCAGTGCCATGGGGTGGCTCATGGGGCCTGAGGCAGGGGGTGGCACTGGACGCCTTGTTTGGGCTTGGGGGACATTGGCTAAAGCAGATTTGGGGGCGATGGAGGATGGCACAGGGGAAGAAGGGTGACACAGGTGAGGTTTCAGGCAGGTACCAGCCCCTGTGTGGCTGTGTTGAGCCCCTGGATGCCCCTCTTCTGGAGCAGGGCGGCAGCCAGGGCCAGAAATAGCCCGGGCAGCAGCATTCCCTGCTCCCCTCCCGCCGCACCCCTGACGTCTGGATCGGGGCGCCTCCTCCCGCGTTTCCTCAGGAAGAAACCCAAGGCTGGAGGGAGGAAGAGGCCGCACCGTGGGTGGGACGGGACAGACGGGACAGAGGGACACCAGCGTGGGGCTGGGGAGCCACCAGGACCGGGGCCCTGGTGCCCTGCTGGAATGGAGAGCGCCCGGCCCATCCTCTGCCTCCAGCTGTGGCTGTGGGTGCAGAGCTCTGCCCAGGAGCTCGACCCTGAGGGCAGGAACGTCTGCAGGTAGGTGCCATGGGGGTCCCCACTTGTGCCACTCCCTCTCCTGGGGCCTCTCAGCAGCCCCAGAGGGTTGTTGTCCATCCCTCCCTCCATGGACAGGGATGTGCAGCCTGGCACAGGGTGGGTGCAGACTGGGGTGGTGCTGGGGAGCATGGCTGGGGCATGTCTGGGCATTTGGGGCATCAGATCCCTTCTCCTGGTTTTATTTCTCATTCACCCTCGAAGTGCAGGGCAACGGGGCAATATGGAACCCTTGGCAAAACTCATAGTGGCAAAATATCTCTGTAACAAACCCCAAGAGCTTTGGGAGCTGATATCCCCTGAATTTGTTGCCTCTCCCATTGTCTCCCATCAACGGTGATGCCTTTTGTGACCTTCGGTGCCTCATTTCTGCACTGCTGGCAAAGCCTTGAGCCTCTCCCAGGGTACGGGACAGCCGGCACGGGACAGCCGGCATGGGCTCCGTGGGGACATTCCCAGCACTTCGGGCAGGACAGCCCAGCCGCCCACCCGGGCTGCAGCCTCCTAAATTTCCTTCTATTTTTCTGGTTTCCTTCCGGAGCGTTGCCCTGGGGGCCGCGCCGCCTTCTCAGCACTGGGGCAAGGATCGCCTCGCCTTGGCCGAGGCCGTGAAGCCGCCCTGGCCCCTCGGCCCTGGCTGACACCCCCCGGTCTCCCCCGCAGGTTCCCGGCCGGCCCGGCGTGCTGTCCCGGCTGGCGGCAGGAGGGGAGGGCGTGCACGGTCGGTGAGTGATGGATGGGGATGAATCCCAAAGCGTGGTCCCCACGCTCATCCCGGCGGATCCTCTGGGAGCTGGGGAAGCCCTGCAGCTCTCCATGAGCGGTGCCAGCGGGATCCCGCCCCGTGGGGAGCCCCCAGCCGCTGATGGTGCTGCAGCTGAGCCGGAGGGATGGAGCGGGAAGCGGGATGGTGTTTTCCCTGGGAATGCTGTCCCTGCGGGAGGTGGGTGGGTGGCAGGTGGGGTGTGAGCCCAGCCTGGGGGTGAGCAGAGAGTGCTGAGTGCCTTTCCTGCCACCACAGCCGTGTGCGAGGGGGAGGACGCCTGCAGCGAGGGCGAGGTGTGCGTGAAGCCCGGGCTGTGCCGCTGCAAACCCGGCTTCTTCGGAGCAGACTGCAGCTCCCGTGAGTGCCTCCCCCGTGCTCAGCCCCTGCCATCCCCCTTTAGAGCCGGCTGGATGCTCGGGGGGCTGCCGAGCTCCTCCCCATCCTTGCCCGTGTCCTTTCCCCTCGCAGGCTGCCCCGAGCAGTACTGGGGCCACGACTGCAAGCGGAGCTGCCCGTGCCACCCCAACGGGCGCTGCGACCCCGTCAGCGGCCACTGCACCTGCGACCCCAGCCACTGGGGAGGGCTCTGCCAGTTCCCCTGCCAGTGCGGCCCCCACGGCCGCTGCGACCCCCTGAGCGGCGCCTGCCTCTGCGAGCCGGGCTGGTGGGCGCCGAGCTGCAGGAAGCAATGCCAGTGCAACCCCTCCACATCCCACTGCGACCCCCTGAGCGGGCTGTGCCGCTGCCTGCCGGGCTGGTGGGGCAGGAGGTGCAGCTTCAAGTGCTCCTGCAACGTCTCGCCCTGCGCGCAGGAGACGGGCAAGTGCGAGTGCCTGCCTGGCTTCTGGGGGCCGGCGTGCCAGCGGCGCTGCGACTGCGGGCACGGCTCCTGCAGCCCCGTCAGCGGCCACTGCTCCTGCGAGCCCGGCTACCAGGGCAGGAGCTGCCGGGAGCCCTGTCCGGCAGGGAAATACGGATCGCAGTGCGTGCACAGGTGAGTGGGGGAGCGGGGGGGATCCAGCGGGCTGCAGGCAGATCCTGGGGGAAGGCACCGCGCCTGTGTCTGTCCCTTTGGCTGGGCAGGAGACTCGTCCTGGGTTTGAGGATCCCAGGTTGGATGCAGCATCAGCGTTGCCCCAAAAGAAACACCTCGCTAATGCAGCAGAAGGTGTCACCCTAAAATCTGGTCGTCCTTAATCTCTCTCCCCATGGTGATAAAGCAGCACCTCCCAACTCGGAATATTCTGTGATTCTGCTATGATTCTCATCTTGCTACCACAAAGCATTAGGCACCACTGTGTATTTCCCCTTGGTCCAAAATCATGCTCAATGATTTTATGGGATGAAACTTGCTTTTTGTGGGGTGAAACCTGCTTTTTGTGGGGTGAAACCTGCTTTTTGTGGGGTGAAACCTGCTCTTTAGGGGTACAAGGCTGGGTGTCGTGACCTCAGTGCCTCTCTGCCCACCCAGCTGTGGGAGCTGTAAGCGCAGCCAGCCCTGCTCACCCGTGGATGGTTTCTGCCTGGCCTGCCAGCCCGGCTGGAACGGGACTCTCTGCAAGGATCCCTGTGCTCCTGGATTCCATGGGGATGGCTGCCTCCAGCCATGTCCCCGCTGCCAGCATGGGGAGCCCTGTGACCCCCAGACCGGGTCCTGCCTGCGCTGTGATCCCGGCTGGACGGGACCCAGGTAGGCCCGGGGTGAGGCCACTGGCCCCTGGGATGTCCCTGCTCTGGGGTGCAGTTGCTGATGCTTTGCTCTGTTTTGGCAGCTGCAACAGCTCCTGCCCCGTGGGCACCTTTGGTGATGGCTGCCAGTTCCTCTGCCCCGAGTGTGTTTCGGGGAGCTGTGACCCCGTGACAGGAGTTTGCATCTGCCAGGCAGGCTACTGGGGAGACAGGTAACACCAGGAAAATGCTGGGATAACGCTGGGAGTGGGGCTGGGCTGGAGCCTCACTCTCTCCAGGGGCATTTCCCTCCTTTCCTCTCTCTTCCAGCTGCAACGACACCTGTCCCGAGGGGCATTTTGGAGTGAATTGTTCCTCACCCTGCCAGTGCTCCTGGGGGACCTGCGATCCTGTGCAGGGTGACTGTGTGCTGAGTAAGATCAACCCCACATTTACTCCTTGGCACTGGGCAAGGGACGGTCACATCCTCACCGGGGAAGGTGCTGGGATGCATCCTGGTGCCTCCTGGCCCCACTGGGAGTTGTCAGCTCCTGCTCTCTCCATGCAGGGCTGTTCTATAGGCGTCACAGCCACAGGACAGGCCAGACTCAGCCCATCTCCTCACACAGGTTTGAAGGACCACGGAGCCCTTGCAGCCGCCATCCTTGTCCCTCTCCTGCTGCTGCTGCTCTGTGTTGCCTGCTGCTGCTGTGGTGCCAGCTCAGCAGATGCCAGAGACAGGTATTTTCTCACATTTTCAACCTTTGACACAAACCCCCATCTCCTGTGTCCCTTGATGTCCACCTCTGCTCTGCAGGGCAGCCGTGCCAGACGATGATGTGGTGGCCAGGATGAAGCACCACGTGCAGGGGGTGCTGGCCAACCTCAGTGCTCTCCTGCCCTGCTTTAACCTGGGTGCCTCAAAACTTCCCAAAGTCACAGGTGAGCAAAGCAGAGCTGCTGACAGCACTCCCAGAAGTGCTGCACTCTCTGCACTCTCTGTCTGGGGGGAAGCCTGAAACCCCTCTTCCCCGAGCACCCTGGGGTGCTCAAGTTCAGCTGGGTGTCTTCTCCTCCCCAGTTTCCCACCACGACACGGAAATCCCCTACAACCCCAGCTTCATCGAGCCGCCATCGTCTGCATGGGTTTCAGACAGCTCCTTCTCCTCCTTTGACACCGACAACGAGGGACCCGAGTACTCCGTCCCTCCCAGAGAAGGTGACGCCCATGGCTGCTCCTCCTCCTCTTCCTCCTCCTCTCTGATCACCCCTGGGCTGCCGGGGCCAGTTCTGGCCGTCCCAGGGAGCTGTGCTTGGCACAGACAGTGTTTATTTCCTTGTCCTTGTTTTCCTGTCTGCAGGGCTGTGTTTGGCCGTGTGCGATGGGATGTGCCCAGTGGGGCAACCCCATTTCACAACCTCCTTCCTGGGAAACGATCCCAGGGACAATCCTGTTGCATCAGCTCCTATCCCAGTGCTCCCAGTTATGTCCCCGGGCAGGGTGGCAGCTGCGGCAGCCGTAACACGTGTCCCCTTGTCCCACAGGCATCCCGCTGCTGGGCGGGGCTGAGCTGCAGGACGGGGCATCCCCCGCTGGCCAGGCTCTCCCGGACCCGTCCGCCTTCGACTCCGAGGATGTGTCTCAGCCTTTCGCCATCCCCCGCACCTCCAGCATCGCCAAGGCCAAGCGGCCCTCTGTGTCCTTCGCCGAGGGGACAAAATTCGGGGCGGCCGAGACCCCCAGCCCCAGCCGGAAGCCCAAGGCCCCGTGGGGCCCATCCAGGCTGACCCCACCGCCGGGGGATGCGGCGGCCGAGCCCCCCAGCCAGCGCCCGGCCAGCGATTGCTACGAGAACCCCGAGCCCCTCAGCAAGGGGGAC
Source organism: Chloropsis cyanopogon (assembly GCA_013400585.1). Lineage (NCBI taxonomy): Eukaryota > Metazoa > Chordata > Aves > Passeriformes > Irenidae > Chloropsis > Chloropsis cyanopogon. The sequence continues at coordinate 54,157 of WEZZ01006219.1, forward strand.
GAAAGCCACCGGCCATCGCCTCGGGCCACCCCGGGGGGACGCCGCAGGGTGGTGTCCAGCACCAGGCATGTGGCCCAGAGAGTGGAGGCGCTGGAAGCGGCTGCGAAATCCGGCAGCTGGGAGGCGAAGGGGAGGGAATCCAATGTCACCACCATCTACATGATGGTGGGAACGGCCGGGCAGGACCCCAGGGCGGAGGGGACTGGAGAGGGACCGGTCCAGGCTGTGCTGAAGCGTCTGGGCAGCTTGCAGAGGGGCAAGTGGGCTGCGAAGGAGGAGCCCAAGGTGAGGAGGAGCATGGAGACCATCCAGAAACCTCCTCGCCGGGCCCTGGCGCAGCGCAGGGACTCGGAGAACAGCTGCAAGCAGAGGGAGAGTGTGTCAGGGGCTCCTGCCGAGTCCCCCGGCAAGCAGCAGCATCCCGCTGCGAAGAGACTGTCCCTCCTCCTTGCATCTCTCTCCTCAAAAAACACCGGTGCCCAGGACGGGGCCGGCGAAACCGTAGGTGCCACAGAGAAGGGCAAAAGCCCGGTGTTAGTCGGCAGCCTCGAAAGGAAGGCACAGGCTGCCGCGGAGGAAGAGCCGAAATACGAGAACGTGGCCAGCAGCGCTCCTGATTCGCCCTCCGGCCCCGGCAAAGAGCTGGCGGCCACCTGAGCCACCAGCGCCCGGGCTGGGGCCGCGGGAGCCACCGGGCTCCTCCAGCCCCAGCCTGGGGGAGCCGAGGGCCCGAGCTGTGACCTGGAGAAGCATCAGCCTTCCCGGTGACCCCCTCCCTCCCGTCCGTGCCGTGCGGCTGCTCTGGAGCCTCGCTGGGGCCGCAGCGGGGACAGCCCGTGGGGTTGTGGTGCTTGAGGGTTGTTTTTTCCTCCTCCCTGCCCTACCAGCCCCATTTGTGTCCGCACAGCCCCGGAGGACAGCGATGCTCTGGATGCTGTGGTGGCACTCAAGTCCTTGTCGCCACTAGGGACATACCCAGTGCAGGGCTGCTGAGTGCTCAGCTGGGAAATGCGTGCACAAAATCCAGCCTCACCCCATCGGTTTTCACCTTTCCCTGTCCCCCTTCCAGTGATGCAGCTCAGAGCCTCTTGCTGTAAAGGTGATCTCGCTGAAGGGAATTATTCCGTGGAGCTGGGCTGAGGAGAGATGATGGGCTGTCACAAGCAGCTTCAGAGAAAATCAATTTTAGCTGCTTATCTCAAAGGGTATCTGGGTCTGCGGGGGTTCATCTGTGTGGCTCTGGCTTCTGTGGCAGGCCCTGGCTGCCTTTGTTTCCATGTGGAAAAGCTCGTGGCAGGACACAGGGTGTAGCGACAGCCTTCTAAACTCCACACAGCTCCAAGCTGCAGTCGTGCAAACGTGGCAGCTGGGCAGTGACCATCAACCTGTGCACCTGGTGCTGTGCTGATAAGGATGGAAGTTGCCTGGAAAATGGGATTTCACGGATGCCCTAAGCTCCTGCCACCTCCCACGCCTCATTCCTGCTGTAAAGGCAGCTGATGCCAAAGAGGATTTGCAGAGTGATCTGATTTTAGATGTATCTAAGTAGTAGAAGGTTTTTGTGTATTTTTTCTGTTATTTTGCGTGGTGTGAAAGCCTTGGAATGAAAATTAAATGCCCTTCAGGAGATGGGTTTCCCAGTCACCTTTGAGTCAAAGATACAACCAGGAATACTCTCCAGAGTGTGGAAACTGTCAGCAGCCTTAGGCTTTCTGTTTGGGAATTTAAAAAAAAAAATTCTGGCTCTGTTGAATTCTGAATTCTCACTTACTGAGCTGAGCCCTGCCCAAGCTTGGAGTGCAGGAGGAATGTGAGTGGGCTGTGAGTGTCCAGAGCCCCTGTGCTGCAGCCTGCACCTCACACATCATGTGCAGAGCTCCACATGAATCCACTGCTCAGCTGGGCTTCAGGGTTTGGGGTGTTTCAGAAAACACAGCGGGTTTTGCTTTTTCCCTTTTGCTTCCCATGGGTGCTTCTCCACAGCACCAGGCGCCAAATCCCCACAGCCTGACGTGGCTGAAGCTTCCAGCTCTGCAGCCAGCACAAAGCACTCTTTCCTGCAGTTAGAATCATCTGCTGCTGTGATTATAACACCAAATATTCTGGCATCCAAATAAAACTGCTCATCCTGGCAGGACTGGAGCAGCAGCCTGTTCTGCACGGGCTTGCTTTTGTTTTGACACAGTTTTATGACAGCGGCAGGGACTGTCCCACATTTGATTTATAAGCAGCCTTTTTTTCCCTAATGGGATAGATATTTTGAGCCTGTGAGCTGAGCAGTGCTGTGCCAGAAGTGAACCTCACGTGAGCCAGTTCACTCTGGGTGCAGCACGTAAATAGCTGACAACAACCTGACAGCCTCAAACCAGCTCCTGGTTTGAGAAAACGCTGCTGCTGGGAGAACCTTCCATGTCCATGGAGCCGGGATGTTTCCCCTGCTTGAAGATGAAGCATCTTGGCCGTGTCTGAGCAGTGAAAGGGAAACGAGCTGCAGATTTCCAGCGTGTGGCTGCCCATGCACGCTCCTGCAGCGTGGCTGCGCTGGTGTCTGCTTGCTGGGGAGGCTTCTCTCGGCTGTGCCGGGGGTTTAGCTCTGGATGTGGGAGGTCTGCAAGGCAGAGCTGGCGGGGGGAATCTCCTCCCGTGCTGGATTTCTGACTTTCCAAAGCTGCTGCAGCGTTTGGAAGGCAGGCAGTGGGAAGGGGTCCATGTGCAGGTGCTGTCTGTAAGCAGAGAGGTGTCTGTGTGCTCTGCTGGGGCAGGCACAGAGGCTGGAGCTGTTCCTGGGGTCTGTCCCGTGGTGGTCTGTCCTTGTCATCCTGTCAGCCTTGTCATCTCCTTGCCCAAACTGCCCAAGCCTTTGCAGAGCACCACGTCACTTAGCCCGGTGGCTGTGCCAGAGCAGGAGCTGTCACCTCCCTCCCAGCTAAACTCATTCCTGGCCAGTTTCTAAAAACACATCCCTGTGTCAGTGCTGTTCTTCGCCTTTGCTTTATTTTTTTTCTCCCCATGCTGTTTACTCAATCCCTGGGGTATTTTTAGCTGGCCATGGATCACCTGACAGCTTCTTTTCTCCTTCTAGGATAGGAAAACTGAGCTGCCCCTGCTCTTGCTGTGGCAAAGAGTTCCTGTGACCCCAAACAGCCTCTGAACCCTGCTCATGCTCCTCCCTGTCACAGTTTGTGATTCTTGCACCAGGTCTGGGTGCTGAGGTCTCCTGGGTCTTGTGCTGTCTCAGCCTTCCTCCACCTCTGTTAAACATCTGGTACGGATCCAGGCTGCCTTGTTTTCTTTGCGCTTTTTGTTTGTTTGTTTGCATTGGCTTAAATCCACTTCCCAGCTGTTGAAACGTTTGATCCCTCTCCCACAGCCAAGGCTGAGGAGTTTCCTCTTCCCGCCCGCCACGGAGATGGAGTGGTGGAGACACGTCCGTCTGTCTGGGGCCCTCTGCTTCCTCTGGGGTGTTTACCTGCCACAAATGTTTTCATCTCCTTCGGCTGAGAAAATATCCCCTTTAAAGATTCTAGGGATTTATGGCCACGTCCTCTGACACAGGACCTCCCTAATGAGGGATGGATTTATGGAAGGTCTAGAAATACCTCAGAGGAATGCTCTGAAAAATAATTCAACAGAAAAAAAGAAGGCAGAGTTGTGGTGAAGTCAGATGTGAAGCTGGCTTGTAATGATATTACTTTATTTCATGAAACTGGGCTGTATCCCCAGGAGTGTGATCAACATATTTAGTGAGGGGATTTTCCCCCTTTGCTCACCTAAGACGCCACCTGGAGTATTGTGTCCAGCTGTGAGGATTCCAACATAAAAAGGACATGGATGTGTTGGAGCAAGTCCAGAGGAAGCCACAATGATGATCAGAGGCTGGAGCAGCTCTGCTACGGACAGGCTGAGAGAGCTGGGGGTGTTCAGCCTGGAGAAGAGTGCAGGGAAACTTCATAGCCCTTCCAGTGCCTAAAGGGGATCCAAGAGAGCTGGAGAGGGACTTTGGACAAGGGATGGAGTGACAGGACAACGGGGAATGGCTGACAGAGGGGAGGGATAGATGGGATATTGGGAAGAAATTCTCAGCTGTGAGGCCCTGGCACAGGTTGCCCACAGAAGCTGTGGCTGCCCCACCCTGGAACTGCCCAAGGCCAGCTTGGACGGGGCTTGGAGCAACCTGATCTGGTGCAAGGTGTCCCTGCCCATGGCAGGGGGTGGAATGAGATGATCTTTTCGGTTCCTTCCAACCCAAACCTTTCTGTGACTCTTTGAATGAGTTGTGTCATGGGCTGGAGTGTCTCAGGGCTCCTTGCCCCCGTCCAGCTGTGCCGTGAGGGTGCTCAGCCCCGGGCTGTGTTGGCTGCCTGCTCCCAAAATGCCCTTTAAATGGCGTGGAGCAGCTTCTCGGGGCTCTCTCCTTGGGCAGGACAGGCAGACTTCGCAGGACGGACGCGGTGCCCGTACCCACAGCAGACGAGCACTGCCGCGGGTGCTGTTCCCGACCCGGCTCCCGGTGCTCGGCGGGGCTGTCCTCACCCACAGCAGCCGTTCCGCGGTGCGGCTCCCGCGGCTGCCGCCCGGGGCCG